>CAHIKZ030005492.1:1515000-1666589 GCA_903632075.3 Acanthosepion pharaonis | reverse complement strand
AAATATTATACCATCCATTTCTGTATATTTTAGAGTCCTTTTTCCTTATGTTGTTCATTGACAAATATTTGTTTTTCTATTCTACCCATATTAAACCTTATCTATTCAACCATTTTTATCTATATATCTTTGCCTGTATAAGCTATATTTTAATAGTATGTTAGAATTCGTTTAATAACACTTTCAAATTAGAATATTTCTTGGTGGGTATGTGTGTATGTCTTTATCATTGTATATGTGTATAATCGCTTATATGTGCCTTTCATTGTATGTATATGTTGACTTTCTTTTTTTTTTAAGGGTCATGAACATTTTCCTGTCGCTTTTTTGCATGCTTATATATCTAAATATGTCTGCATGTTTGTGTATTATAATCTGATTGTGTATGTATTGTCTTTTTCAAGATTTCACCCTCCCTTGCCATTATCTTCACTTCAAATGTATCTAAGTTGTAATGGAGTTCAGAGCAGCATTAGATCTTAACATTTATTCCAACTTAATTTCAATAAAAACAAAATAAATAAAAAAACATAAATATTTTTTTCGTCATTATAAAAAAAGTCTTTTTACTTTAAAATAATAAGTCAGTATCTTCTAATTCTATATTTTTAACAACAGGAAGTCAATTAAGCTATTGTACTCATCTTGGTTGTTATAGATGTCATTATAGATATGTATAGGCTGTGTATAATCCCCCCCACCTTAATAACTATTATAATCATCTGATGTTGGATTCAAAAGGCTCCAAAAATACACTATCTAATGTTCTTTAGGCATTTGGTTCAGTAAATATTGGTTAAAATGTTGCAATCACCTAGAAGAGATTGAGTTTTGAGGGATGTGGAACCACCTCTTAATTGATGTTGCTCTCAGGTCCACCCTGACCCACAGTGGTAACACCTGTTAGGGTCCCAGCTATGGGCAAATTGTGAACCCCCAAAACAAAAAAAATCTCTGAATCAGGTTATGAAATCTACATATTATCCTAGTTTAGCAGGGACAAACAAGAAACATCATGATATAAACAAGGAACAACTGAGATACTATATGACAACCAAAACAAACATCTGAACATGGCTGGAGAATAAATAACCAAAATATTGTCTATAGTGTACAATGAACAAGATAAGAATAAAACTTTGAGTAAATCAATGCATAATGACAACTCATTTCAAACATCAAACAAAAAAGTCAATCTATATTTGCTATTATGGTTTGCGTGTGATTATTGATATGCCATCAGAAAAATGTATAGGGTAAATAAATGCAACAATTTTTTTTTTTTTTTTCCAAGTAAATTTTATCTTACTAATAAAATTCTGTTAACAATACTGTTTTTAAAATACGAAATTTATTATAGTTTAGAATTTTACTTGACCACTATGTAAAACTGATTATATCTGAAAACATTGCTTTTATATGCGAGCATTGAAAATAAAGTAGCTCCATTTGCTGCTTATTTCATTAACTAATTTTATATAGTTAAGAAATTCAGTGATTACACAATTCTAACTTACCATTTATCTAATAACAGTTCTATTAAATCATGCATCAACTAACACAACAAAAAACACTACAAGAAATCTAATAGATTATATATAGATATGTAACACAAAATATTATACCATGTAAATTCTAAAAAAAAATAGCTACAAGTACTACAAGTCAAAAAAACAAATTAACTTCAGAATAGATATATTAACTATGCTTTTATAAGTGTATAAAAGTAAAAGTATACCATAAATGTTATAAAAGCATACCACAAAGGTGTGACATTGAAACCAATGTGTTACATAACCCCTAAATAAATTTAAAGACTTAAAGTGTATCTTTTAACAAAACTAATATAATCTTTGTTTGAAAATAACTTATGAAAACCTAAATCATGTAAAATTCAGACAATACTTATACAAGCTGAGTCTTGATATCAAATACATAGATGCTAGGAAACTTAATAAAAAATATTTAAGTTTCATTGGTGTTTAATTCAACTTATGCAAAGGAAAAAAAACAGCATAAATATATATATATATATATATATATATATATATATATATATATATATATATATATGTGTGTATGTGTGTGTGTGTGTGTGTGTGTGTACACACACACAACAAAATTACAGGTAGGTATGATGACAGTAGTTTTGCATTACTATTTGAAATAGAAGTGAATTTGCTATACCACTGAACAGTAATGTTTATTAGTTACTAGTTGCTGCTGCAGGTTTGACTGCATCATCATGTTATAAACCTGATAAACCAAAGAAGTCTTCTTTTGCAGGTTGTCCTGTAGGCATAACGCAGCTTCTGGCTAATTAACTGACAAACATTGTTGAAATTACACACTAATTAGTTTCTTTAATTATGCAAATCTTGAATGGTCATTTCCACAAGGTAAAGGATTATCTTGTAGAAACAGAAAATACCATTCAACTTGGTTATAGAAAGATGTATTTTTGCCATCTCTTTTTTTTTATGTTGCTTTTTACAGTTTTTAAACTTTAGGCCTTTGGTTTGGTGGCTGGTGGTCTTCTGATTTTAATATTTTGCTCATTTTTTTTTATTCTAATGAATGTTACTTTGCAAAATTCATGTATGTCTTGGAATATTTTATTATAAGTCTTTCTATCTTGATCCTTCCAGCTAGGAATGTACTGTCCTTGTAAGCAGTTACTGATGTAGAGTAAATATTTGTAATTATTATATAAACCTTTATTTTAGTTTCAAACTTAAGTAATACCAAGAGCACATGGAATTATGTTCTTCTCCATATTATTCTTAGTTCTGGGCATGATAATAAACTACATCTGGTAGCAAGGTCTCTGATCAGGAGATTGCACTCAGGTACACTCTGACCTAGAGAGATAACACCTGTTATGGTCCCAACTATGGACAAATAGTGAACCTAAAAACAAAACAATATGAAAGTATAAAAATACATTTTTTTTATAGTAAAAATACCAGAAATACATTTTCATATTAAAAAATTACCAACACCTATTGATAATAAAATGACCAGCAATACAATTTTATAGCAAAATGACCAACAGTAAAGGCCTACAAATGCATTCAAAATATTTAGATCAAATAAAATAAACAAAATCATATTATTCAGCAAGCATACATGTATCATCCATTAGTATTAGGTACCTGTTAAAAGGAGTTAATGTACTAGATAATTATGTTCTTTGTTTTTCAAATTCAAACAAATAAAGCAAACTTCATTAATACACAAGATCACTGTTAATAGCTGCTTAAACTTTCTGTCTGAATTTTTAATACATTTATAATTTGTTTCCTCGGAATATGAAGATTAAACTACCAGTTCTTAGAGTTCATAAGCAACAATAAATCAACTTCTCAGTGATTTGAATGGCAAAGTGATATAAAAATCTATTTTTGTACAATTGACTCATCAGCTAAAAGAAATACAAATTTACTTGCTATTTGGCTTTAAGATTTGTTCATGATTGGATCTATTTTTGAGCCAACTTTGCTAGAGATTAATTTCCTCTTATGTAATTACCTTGATCCAGACAATTTGTTCTCATCTGAAAATTTTGTTTTAGTTTTTAGAATATAAAAGTTTCAAAAACAAGTTTTTATTATAAAAATTTTGTAGTTTTGTATAAATTTGCCACTGGATTTCTTAAATGTCTTGAGACAATATAACTCATTGAAAAAAACCTCATATCCAAACATGAACTGAACTTCATATACAGTTTGGCTAAATAGGGGTTAAATATGTGGTGTAAGACAATATTATGTTAATCTGCATTTGAAATCCTTGCTTGTTGCCAGGGTTCAAATAACAAACTTCTTGTAAAGGCAGGGAAATATATAACTATTTCTCTTTAGACTAGCCTCATGTATTTGCGAGAGAAAAATTAACATGAAAAATAATATTCTTTCAAAACTATATTACATGTGCTGGGCTCAAGCCATATATGAACAATAAAAGAATTTCCAAAAATTAATGTAGAACAGTAAATATTTGAGATAAAAGCCATTCTAGAACTTTAAACTTTTATGATATACAGAGTAAGATCATATGACATATACTAATGGGAAGTATGGTTTTATTCAAGGATTATTTTATTTTTTACTTGTAGTGTTATTAAAATGTAATTATCTACATTCGTATTTTTATTTATTTTTGATAAATAACTGCCAAAAATGAATGTAAAAAATGTTTCACCTGATAAAATTTTCTATCAGCCATTTATTTGTTTATAGTGCTTTATAAATTCTAATAAAAGCTAAACTCTTCAAAACTTCAAATGCAGCAATTCATATTTTTAAATGTTTTACTCAGAATCAAGTTAAGAAACTTAAACATAAATCCTGAGTTGACGCAATTATTTAGGCAGTCATCGTCCTTGAACAGGTTTTGCAACCATTTCAGTTTCATCCATTTTGATATTTTAAACTTGTATTTTTAATATATCAAAAGAATTCAATTTTAAGCTTTGACAAATGTTTTCACTGAAAGTCTAAGATGGATGAAGAGAAAGAGGATTGCATTTAATAATAGGATTCAAATAGAATTCTCAAGGTTTTCAAAATCGTATAAAAGAAATGACCTCCATGTATAGGAAAACTGATTCATTCATGCACCTACAGTATTGAAAATCTCACCACTACCAGGATCTGACTGAAAAATCATTTTAAGTATTAGTCCACATCTTTTTTTTTTTTTTTTTTTTTTCAGTGGAAACTTCCAAGATTGAGGTGGGTATCATCAAGGAATATCTATTTGGCAATATAGGAATAAATAAGCAAATAAAATGAAAAGGTATATAAAAAAAAGCATATTCTGAAAATATATACTATTAAATGTAATACTATATTTTGAGAATAGACTATATCATTTTTATATTATCTTTCACAAAATAGAATTCTGAAATCATAACTGATATAATCTATTCAGTGACACTGTTACTCTTCGGTAAGAGAAACTAAATTTTTCCATGTTTTTTTTATATTTGGAAGAAGAAACCAAAAGCAAAGTAAACTGAGTTTATATGATTTATAAAACATTAGTTAGGTGTACATTTAAGTAACATGTTTGATACCATAAAAGATACACAGGCATAAAAATGCACCTCCATTTCAACAGGGTATATGTTAACATATTAAGCATGTAATGTTTAAAGCAAGGTATCAGTACATTATAAAACATTACAAAAGCAATTTAACTATAGCAGAACACATTACTGTACATAAAAAGTAAGTTTGCCGTACAACTAAACTTCAAGTGAGAAATCATGTATAAAAAAATATATATATATTTATATAAATATATTTAGTAATCATAGCAGAAGTAATCATGTATAGTGAAAATATTATTCATGATTATAGTAAAAGTTTCAGAAAAGTATATCTTACTTTTGGAAAAAAATTTTAATGAAGAGAATTACATTCTGATGACAGGTGGCTAAAAATGGTGCTAAAATACAAAATTTCTGCAATTTCAAAACAAAAATTTCCAGTTAATTTAAATTAATTTTGAAATACAGAAAAAGTATTTGACTTATTGGAAATATTAAATTTAATCTATCAGCTTGAAATTAAAACTAAAATAAAAGCTTCAAGAATGACTTCATTTTTATAAATTCATTTTAAATCCTAGGTATTGTGAATCTGTGAAGCTACATATAATAATACCTTTCACAACACAATACCATTAATAATCATGTCATTTGATTCTTTTTTTTTTTTTTCACGCCAAGCAAGGCAGGATTGGCACTAGATGTAAGATCATAATCACAAAGACTTTAGTATTAGTTTCATATAACAATATAATTTTTTTTATATTTTGATATATATTTTACTTATACATCAAAACAAAGAACTGCTACAAGTGTTCAAAGTTAATTAATGTTCAAGTAATAAAAAATAGGTTAATACTTATTCTTATTATCCCACTGATGGAAAGCTATAAAACAATTTACATGCTCATAATGTTGACTGTATTTGTTGGAGATAAAAGCATTAATGTTATTTTTAGCAGGTCTTTCTGTAAAATGGGTCAATGGATCCTATTTTTTTTGTTTGTTTCTGTATCTAAAAGGATCTCTCTTGCTATTGTCTCTTATTCTATTCATACACCTGGCAACAACCAGTATTCTCTCCTTACAGATTTAAATCTTTTGACAATTATTTGTTACACTGCACAATAGATAGTTACTTTCCATTGTTTGCTTGTCTTTAAATCAGCATAGGTTATAGGAATGCTTAGCTCCAGGGATTACAGGTTACAATTACAGATTTTTTCCCTCAAACTAATCCAAATCTACTGGGTCAGGGTAACTTTAACCTCAGTAAGTGTATTGATAAACCTTAAGGTGAATGATGATTGCAACCATCTGTAAGAAAAGGATGTCCTATCATTAAAATGTCTTGGTAAAATCTCATGACACCATGAATGAAGATGAGGATTATACTATAAAAAGGATTTTTATTATAAATTATTTCCAAATGTCTTACCAGTTCTTGTCTGTATTTTTATTACAAATCTTGACAAAAATGTTGATTTCTTTCTTAATGAAAGGATTTTAAGAAAATATTGACTATATTTTTTTTTTGTCTATTGAAATAATCTTAGAGTCAGTTCCTTTTTATCGTGTCAATAATGATTTCCAAGTAAATATTAAACGATGTTAAATAGTGGCCCATAAATTATATTCAGTTTCATGTTCTATTTAAAAATGATTTTGTTTACATTATGAAATATGCACCTGTTTTGCTTTTACCAAAAAGCATTTAGTTCATGTCCCTCATACAAAAACTATCGATTCATTACCACTCTGATAGAGGGCAGTTATAAATAATAAGATTTTTCGGCTGTGTGCATGTGAGGGTGGATCAGTAAGTAGCTTGATAGGAATATTAGCTGAATCTTGATGTGAAATGTTCACTATAATGTTTCATGTATGTGATTAATGGAGAAGTGTATGATTAAATGCATTAACAAAGGAGGAGATTATGTTGAAAAACATTTGTTACTGAATTACCCGTGCCTTGCTGCATGTCACAGTTTTTTTCATAAGAAAATGCTTGATTTTTAAATCATTGTTATAATTTGTGGAGAAAAATGATACATTTCAATATTACTTGGTGATCTTGCCAATGTGACTTCAATCTTCTGGCTTTCTCCTTCTATATTTTGGATAGGAGTCATTTCTTTGTTCAAATCTAAATTTAATTTAAATCAAAGGGAAAAAATCAGTGGGAGGTTTGTGCTTTAGTACCCCTTTGATCAAAATGAAATATACTTATCCAAAATACCCTGGGTAATGTACTTTCAGAATATATATGGTTATGGGGGTCTATCTTCAAAACTCTAGGAGGAGTTTGATAATAAATAAACAGACAGATGCTACAACTTTATATATATGTAAAATAAATGCTCTAGTTATCATTAGTAAATTATAAACCTGCAAAATAATTTGTATATATAGTTTGCAAAAATATCTGTTCAAAGTAAGATTTGCAGAAGAAGAGGCATGAGGTATCCCTCATATTTCTCTTTCTACATATATATATATATATATATATATATAGCCTTCTTTTCATATACAGTGGTGAACAAAATTGCTAATATATCAATTTGTTTAATTTTTACTACAATTCTTCAACAATGTATCTTCAAGTGTAGTATCTGTGGTCATTCAAGATTTTAGTGCAATTTGCAGCATTTACATTGCTACAGTATAAGGGAAGATACAAATCTGAATGCATAGTGATTGAAAGTGACAGAAAATGGTTTTAACATCTTTACAGATTAAAATACATATGCAAATTTCTATTTTCTAATAAATATAGACTACATAAACTTTGGACCCTTTGACTTGTTTTTTTTGTTTTTTTTTTTAGTATTGCTTATTTAAATTTCATAATGGGAAGTATGAATTTGGAGAAGAAGATGAAGATCATCAAAATATCACTAACAATAAGTTAACAGGAAGTCACCAAGAAATTTAGAATCTCTAGGCATTTTCCAAATCCTCCAGAAGAAGCAATGTTCATGCTGGGAGTGTTTTGGTTAAGACAAATACTAGTAGCCCCTTCAAAATTGGATAAAAGAAATAAAACTAGTTAGATTATCAATATCTAACCTCAAGTTGACATCTTGTCAAATAATGGATGAAGCAACATTATTAGTGAAGTGTAATGATACTATATAGAAATAACAAAATTTAACATGTGTACCTGTAAAAAATAAAAAAAGAAATGTATATCAGAAGGACAGTTTTTCTCCTTGCACCGTTATTATTGTCTACATACTCAGTAAGTTTTATTGTTTTACAGAGATATTTTTAGAATGTTAAATTTTGCCAAAATAATCTAAATGGATGCATTGAAATGAAAATGCCACCACTAACCTCAAAACATTGAATAAATAAAAGACTGGCTAAAAAGCATGTGTTATAAGATAATGTAAAATGAGTAACACTAATATTTAGTGATAATAAATTGAACTACATTCTACATATCCAAAAACTAATTGGTACAAGAAATAATTCAAGATAGACAGGGTAGGCAGAAATACCTCACACATTGTTGATTCCAATCTTTTGTAGTCATTCAGACTGCAAAACACTTGCCCCTCCCCTTTTATAAAGGCATGCTGGGATTTTTTTCTTAGCCAATAAAATAGGCTGGTTTACAGTTTTATTTGACTCAGTACTGATCTGTCTTGAAGTCAGAATGCTACATTTACTTGTCCAATCTTGCTTTTTTGTGTCAATGCTAATTCTTAGCTTGTGAACTTTTTGCCATATTATTGTTTATTTGTCTTGCATATATTGTTTACTTACTTTATATTTTTGCCCTGTTCCTGTTTTTTTCTTTCTCTTATTACAAACTTTGTCAATTCTGTTTTTTGAACAGTTCTGTTATTTATTTTAGCATTTGACTATGGCTATTCACTCCACACACATAATGATAAGACATGATTGGCATTATGTCTTAATCTAGTTATTGTCTTACTATTATGAGGGAGGTATTTCTGCTGCACTCTACACAATGAAAATTGTAAAATTCAGTGGTCAAATGGTTTTAACACCAAAAGCAATAATTCAAGTTGATAAAACTCAATGAAATACAGAACAGGGAAAAATACATAATTTTTGCTAAGATCCCATTTGTTACCATATATAGTAGAAAAGGAAATATTCCAGTAAGACCAAAGCACCTTGCCACATGCAACAAAGAAGTTTCTTACTGTTGAAGATATTACAATGTTCTAAAATTGGCCTGCCTAAAGTCCTGAATTTGACATAATTGAATCTGGAGAGAACTGAAAACCTGTGGTTATAACAAAAAACTTGTAGCATTTTGGGATTTACAATTAAGAGAAACTTCAGAATGTTCCCAATTAAACAATGTTGAATTTATATTCCATCCTATGTCAAATTGAAACTTATTATATAATCATGTTATTTTCCTCTAATGGCTGATAACTTTTGCATGCCCTATTTTCAGCATCACCATACATTCAGATCTATATCTCCCCTTTTACTGTGTCAATGTAAATACACTACAGTCCTGAATGACCAGAGATGAATCATATAAATATATATAATATAAATAAATATCTATTATTAAATAATTAAAATTTAGATAAATTGTAATTTTAATTAGGTTTCACATTTCTTTTGTTTGCCACCGTATTGTACATGCACTCTCAGGCTGCTGACATCACAAATCTTGCTTAAACTTCTGATCTTAAATCTTTATATTTAATGTATGCATGAAATATAAACACTTGTTTTCACCGTGTACCCTGGCTAGCACTTTAATATAGATGTATCCACTTACATAAGAAGTTGCTTTTATACTCTAGCATCAGAGATGCTTTCATTTTGCATGCATATGATGTGTGTGATGCACACACCCTAGCTCTCTTAGAAATGTTAAATACTCACATCTGTATAAACATACACAATAATACTGAGATGTAAGCAGCTGCACACAGGCACTAACACGATTAGCTTCTATTCAGTACATAACAAGTGAAGTAATAAGAGAATAAATCTATTGGCAATTTCTTTTTTCTTTTTCACTCCTTTTATTATTTTTTCTTTCCATATTATTTTCTCTTTTAAGAGAGCATGCTCTAATGAGCTGTTCATACATAATTTTCCTGTATGTCTTATTAGTCAAGAGCTCACATCTAATTCAAGTAAGAACTTTGTAAAGGTCTTGTGTTCACTTCTATTGAGTGCCAGTTCATTACAAAGAAAAAAAATAAAATAAAAAACATTTCAAATGATATCTGAAAAAATCCTGAGGATAAAATCCAATTAAACTGACACTAATATAACTTTCTTTTTTTTTTTTTTTTTTTTTTTTTCATATTTTAATAGATAAAGACATGTGTAGGGGTCCTTATCTAATATATATTCATATATGTAATTCACATAAACAGTGGTGCCCAATGCTTAAATTCCAGTATTGTTTTCTATTTTAATCTTTTATTTACCAGTGTTGCTCATGTGGTCTATTGTATTCTTGCAATGTGTCATGTGCATTCAATTATGTCCACTTGACCCCAGTAAAATAAAACTGACTCCATGAGAAAACTGAAATGTTTGCTACTTTCAAATTGCTTAAATTCAAAAATATTTTTCTTTACTTTATTGTTCACTCAATAGAAGGCCCAGGATCCACTCAAGGTAGACAGTTATTTAATGAGGTTTTGTAAAGGCAAACAATGGCGAGAACAAGCAATGCATATGAGAACATATAGGATAAATAGCAGTTGACTCTAGATCAGAAGAGGTTAAGTGTAGTGATTGAGGAAGAATCCTCTCAGGAGTTTCTTTCACAATGCACAAGTTCTAGGAAAGAGGCTGCCTTGGTAGAACTTCTGCCTTACCAATGGAATATGAAGGGAATGAGGCTGAGTCACATCAGTGTACATGGTGTGGCAGGTCCTTACCTGTGAAGGTCTGAACTGATGGAACCAATGAATACAGTTTGCCTGAACATTTGCCATGAAAATAGCAGTAGTAGTGAGAAGTTAGCAATGTTTTTGTCTCTGGAGTAACTTAATAGTAAATCTTTTTGAAACAATTAACAAATGTTGCTACCTGGAAAAAAGAATGATCTGAAAAAAAAATCAATGCTTTTAATTGCTGCTCATAATTTAGAGGGAAGTTAATTTTAGCAAATGAAAACTCTTCGAACTCTTCAATTTTATTTTTTGAAATTATCCTTATCTGCAGTATAAAGTTGCTCTCAGAATGTACAAATGAGAGCCACAGTCATCACCAGATAAGTATGATTATTTCCAGCAACTGGACTTTCAGAAAATATCAAGAAAAGAAAAATGCTTGTCAGGGTTTTGTTCTTGTTTTTTTTAATGGAAGATAAAATTATTGCTACTTTGTTATGTAAAAGTGTTTATATAATTACATACATGTCAGTTATGATTCTTTAAATGCTATATCTTGTTTTCCTTTTCATTTAATGGATAGAAGTAAAAGATATAAAATATATTCTATCAGTTAAATAGGAATGGCCAAAGAACAGACTCTACACACATGTAAATATCTTTATGCTCATAGAAACATCATGGTTGTCTATATAATACACACACACACACACACAGATTTTATAAACCTGTTTGTGGAAGGAAAGGGATTTTTATAATAAATTAGTTTGACATGTTAGACTATACTGACCAACAGAGCAGTCAGTTTCCCATTGCTGATTTTCCATTATCAAGTGTTACAGCATTGACCACTGCAACAGTTTGAAGTCTTTTTAACTGTAAATATGTGCTACATTCTGGTTCACCTTATCTAGGCTGTGTTTGATCAAGCATTTGACATGAACTATTATAAGAATAACAAAACATTAATAGAAACTTACTACAATGTTTCTGTGAACAAAAAAAAAATGAAAAAAAAAATGATCACATGTTTTTTTTTCTTTTTTTTTCCATAGAAACATTGTAGTGACATATTTCTGATCATCTTTGGAGAAATAATTTGACATAAAGCATAAATGTTACCGACCAAATTTAAGCTGAAACAATATATGAGGTTATCATATAAATAACGTCCCAAATCTGACAGCAAGAGGTTAATGCTATTTTTGTGATTGTAGAATGTCTAAATGATAATAATACAAGAAAGTACACTGTTAAATGTGTTACATTGTTATAGTACAATTCAACTTAGTTTCTAACTTGACTCATTTTAAGGAGGATGTGTCTAGTGAGGACATAAAACAATACAGTGTGTTATGAGCTTAAAAAATTTGATGTTGCAGAAACAACCTAACATATTTGTACTTCTTAGATGGATTCTTTTAAATGAAAGAAGTTGCTGGAGGTGTTTTGAAAGATTTAGGAAAAAACAATTATAGTTTAAGAGATGCACCAGGTCATGTTGTCGCATTTTAAAATGTCTTGTTTTTATTTAAACTTGATAGAAATAGTGCTGTTAATATGAGAGAATTATCTAAATTAAAAAATAAATTCAAGCTATTCAATGGTTTACTACCATTTGCAACAATTTAAGTGCATAAGCTTGTAAAATAAGTTTCCAAAAAAACTGCCAACTGTAAAGCAAAAATAGATTTGCACTCATGTAAATGTATCTAACCATTTTTGAACAGTAACTGGTGTTGGAAAATTAATATTTTACAAGAATATAAAACAATATAAACAATGCTTTAGTGGAGGTGAACAGACTAAAACAATAAAAATGGATCAAAAAAAGAATTTCTGTAAATGTTTAAGTGGGATTGTTGTTGGCTTGATCCATTTATAGTTTCTACCTCTAAATTGTTAACTCTAAAGGAAAAAAAGGGTCCATTTTATTCAATCACAAAACAGTGATGCCTAATCAGGATAATACAGTGTCATATACAGTAAAGATCTTAGGTGTGTGTGTTGAGGGGGGTGGTTCCACACCCGTCTTCTCCAAATTTTGCTCCATCTGATTACCATATATTTTGGAGTTTACATCATGATTAGTTCTTAAAATAGATGGACTTGAAAACTACCTTCAATACAGATTTTCTTCCAAAAATCAAACAAAACAAAGCA
Source organism: Acanthosepion pharaonis (assembly GCA_903632075.3). Classification (NCBI taxonomy): domain Eukaryota; kingdom Metazoa; phylum Mollusca; class Cephalopoda; order Sepiida; family Sepiidae; genus Acanthosepion; species Acanthosepion pharaonis. Next base: position 1,653,518 of record CAHIKZ030005492.1, on the reverse strand, counting down.
TACTATTATGAAGCTAGCTTGTAAGTTGTAGTAAGGGCATTATTGATAATGATGAACCATATGTAATTAAATAAATTCTAATTAAATATGAATTTTTTTGCTGACCCTGAATTCAGTTATTATTTATAGTTTCATTTGATATTTTCAGTGAATCACTTTCAATATTAATAAACTATTTTCCTACATCAAGAAGTGAAATACTGAACACAATTCAAGTTACTTAGTAGAAAATGTTGTTTTTGGAAAAGATTAATATGAAAATATTGTCAAGTGAACATGAATTAAAAATTCTACCAAAATGGTAAAATACATTATTGCTTCATTTAATCATTTTTCAACAAGTGGTTGCCTCTATTTTCTTATATGACCATAACTTTTACTAAAAAAGTCTCAGATATTTATTTGTAAATAATTGTAGTAGAACAAAAGGAAAAGAAAAAATGTAATTGACTTTGTCTGTATCATGGCAGGGTATTCTATGGCTAGTTTGGCAAATCGTTGTAAATAATGATAATTAAATACATTGGTTAAAAGTAGTTAAATCTCTGATATTTATATTTAATAATCTGGATTAAAAAGTTTGACTGTCACTAAATAATTATTTTGAATGTTATATCTGTACAATAAAATAGTGTTCCAGTGGGTATAGTTTACATATTTATACAATTTTAAAATGATATTGTTTTATATTTTATCATTGTTTCTGGAACCAGTTACTAAGAATTCAGTAATAACAGACTGAATTTTTTTTGTATTGAGGAGATAAGTGAAAATGTTATTAAGTCTAAATTCACTCGTCTCAAAAAGTAAATTACTATGATTTAGATTATCCAGATCTGTGAATAAATTTATTTTTTAATTGAAAAAAATTTTTTTTTTTCATTTTATTTGTCACCTTTTTTCTTCTGCAACTGAAGAGAACATTTCAGTCTTTATTATACTATAGAGCTTTAGGGAAATATTGTTTATATAATCATTAAAGCTAAATTGGAGGTGTAAATGTTGAAGTAAAGAACTTTTGTATCATTTCAGATAAGCTGTAAGGAACCAGAATCCCACACTTGCTTCTAATGCCTGTCAATGTAATTTATTAATACATTTATACTCCAACATATTAATAATCAAATAAAATCCGTTGCTTTGTACACAGCCACACTTTTAGTGATTTACATGGATTTTTAATCATTCCTATTGAGTTGAAACACTAACTTTATAAAAATCAATTTCCTGAAATACTGTTTCTAAATTATTTTTATTAATGATTATATAAATAGCCAATAGTGTTAGATCCATAAACAAAAGTTTTATCATTTATTAAACAGCAAATCTCATTCATAAAATGTTCAAGATGTTTGCTTTGCTTCTCTAAATATAAATGAATAATTCAAATAGGCACTAAGTTATAATTAATCAAATGGGTATATATAATATTCTGTACTTAACAAGCTCAAGAAGTGATAGAAAGAAATCAAGATTTTAGTCCTTGTTATTCAATTGTATTTTTTTCTGAAGGATGGAAAAATTCTATTGTATTACTTTCTTTCTTTTTATATTTACTTTATAAAAATTCTTCATTTTTGTCTCTTTTTTATTCCTATTGTTTGTTTTTGTTTCATCATCTTTGTTTCTTAAAATTAAGAAACTAGTCTAAAAGTAGCAATAGTCTTAAATTATCTGAATTATAAAATGAAGAAATTTATTAATGTTTCTATTTAAAAATATTTTCATCAAATTCCTATTCACTTGTATATTGTTTCAATATATTTAGTGTTATGATTCACACTTTCCTCTTATTTCTAAACTCTGAACTATATTTCAAACTCATTTTCACTTATTGTAAAGTTGCTTAAGTGGAAAGAGTATTTCATGTTTTGAATATTTTATATGGAAATTAAAGTTACAAAGAAGAGCAAAACTTTCTTCATCATTGGCTTTTTATTGCTCATTTCAATCATACAGTATGTAAAGGAATGTCAAATTGATTAGCTACCTTATCTCTTGATCAGATTTCCTTTGGGTAATAAAAATCTCAGCTGGCTTCAGGCTTTACTCTTAGATCTGTGATACTGTCAAGTTTCCTTCAATAGATTATTAAATAAATGAGAATTGTGGTAGAGTTTTGGTTTGAATTAACTGTTCTCTACAGATTTGTATTTTAACTCAGTTTTTCCCTGGTGAAGATCTTTTGAGGTTTTTTTTTTTGTCTTTGAATTTTTATTTTACCTGTTCTTTTTTTGTAATTAGGTTTTCAGTCTTTATATGTCACCCAGTGGACTCTTTATCAGATAACCTGTCTATGTTGATATGAAATTTGCTGAAATCTCTATTTACTTGGTACCTCCAATAGAATTTTGCTGCAAGACTTCTTTAGATCAGACAGGTTTATTAGTTGGGGCAAGTGAATTATTCAGGCTTTACATGTATTCAAGAAAAAATTTAATGTTCTTGTTAGTGAATTTTCCCTTCCCTTTTAAATGATTTGTGAATATGAAAGTATGCCAAAGAAAGTAAGAATTTTTTTCCTTTCTCAACCAAATATCTTGATAAATTTCTGTTGATATAGAGGGTTGTAGAAAAAAATGGCAGTTGTTTTGTTAAAGAGCACTGGTATTAATAATGCTATCCAACTGCATGAGTTCACAATCCCAGGTTATGCACCCCTGATAGCTAAATATGACTACCAAAATCACTACAATCTCTGTTCCTATATTAAAGATGGGCTTCAATGTGGTAGAGACACAAAAAATGAGGACCCAGATCTCCCATATATGTATTTCCACTTAGCACCTATCCACAGTACCACCTTCATTTTCACTCTCTATTGTCCTTGGGATGATGGGACACTAATTTTTTGCCAAATATCTGGGAGGATTGATAATCTCCTCACCAAATTTCTCTCAGCTAGCTTTCATATCTGTGGTGAATTCACCACAAAGAGTGGTTAGTCCATTTGAACAAAACCAATGAAAAAAGGCAGGTACTGTAGAAATTTCTCCATCACCTATGAACTAACACAGATCACTGAAGAACCCACCTGTGTTTCTGATGTGACAGAACTTTGGGCAAACCTCCTTGATCTCTTCCTCATATCCTGTCCAGAGAAGTTTTAACCCCATCCCAGCCACATCAGACCATTCTCTAGTTAGTGTCCAAGTTGATGCCAAACCAAAGGCATCCCCAGATATGCTGTTCCATAAAACAATTTTTCACTACATGGATGCAAACTGGGACAGCTTCAAAACTGACATGGCAGAGGCTCCTTTCTCAACCCTCTTCAACCATAGTGCATCCAAAACTGCTGCCCTCATCTCAGTTTGGTTCCTTCTTGGAATGGTGGGTTTTATACACCATCACTGATTCATCTCTGCTTGCAATCATTGCAAGTTCTAAAAAATGCAAAGTATAGCTATGCACAAGCAGCCTAGACCAACATTGAAAACGAACAAACTGGATCCCAGGAGTTCTGGATGATCTCTTACCAAATTCTGAATTTCCTACTATTAAAAATGGCTCAGAGAACATCTCATCCTCAATAGATAAGGTGAATCTCTTCACCCACTATCTTTTCCATAAAATCAAAAATAGATGACATAGATCATTCTCTTCCTGACTTCTATTTCACTGAGCTCGAACTCTGTAATATTTTAATTACAGCTTGGGAACTCTCAAGACATCAAAAGTCTTGACCCTAAGAAAGCCACTGACTCAGAGGTGTACTTAAAAATATCAACCCAGAATTATCCTCCATCTTATTAATTATTTAACTGCTACTTGAGGGGGAATTCTTCCTAAGTCTGAAGATGATGTCAATTATATACCTGATTTTCAAGAACGCAGCTGAGTGCTCAGCCTCCTCTCAGTATAGACTCATAAGTCTCTTTAATGTCATTAGCAAACTTTTTGTGGATATAATCAACAAAAAGGTTGTTGATCACCTAAATAGGAACAACCTTTTGAGCAACAAGCAGTATGTATTTAATCTGCCAAATCCACTTCTGATGTATTAACTGTCATTACTCATAGAATCTCAAGAACTATCACATTATGTATTTGAAAGGCCTTTGACAAAGTGTGGTATAAAGGATTACTGCACAAGTCTCTAAATGTGGAATCACTGGAAGAGTCTTCGCAATTTTTCTAAGCAAAAGGTCTAGAAATCTCCACTGGTTTTTCCCAGGGTTTGCTTCTTGGACCAACCCTCTTTCTATTTTACATGAAGGATCTGTCTAAGAGTATATTCCAATCATTTGTGAATATCTATGCTGATATGGGTGTACCTCCTAAATTCTAGATGACCAGATATTGACAGCTGATCTCTCCTGACCTAGTTCTAACATCCCTGTGAGGGAAAACCTGGATGGTTACATTCAATGCTTCAAAAACCAAATTAGTTACATTCCATTGTTGCTGATCAAACCCAGAACTATTACCAATCATGAACGGTGTTCTTTCATGGAGGCTCTATGCCTTGAGTGCCTATTGGGATTTAAACTCAAACCAGACCTCAAGGCATCCTGAGTAAGATGATAAACTACGTCCAACAGTAAGGCTTCTGATCAGGAGGTTTGGGGAGTGTGGAAGCACTTTTTAATTGCTGGTGTTCCCAGGTCCACTCTGACCCAGGGTGGTAGCACCTGTTAGGGCCCCAGCTATGGTTAACCCCTATACTGGGATCAAAACACTATGAAAGTATAAAAATAGGTTTTAATACCAGAAATACTTTTTTGTAAAAAAAAATTATTACCAGAAATACATTATTACCAGCAATACATTTAAAAAAAAAAAAAATATTACCAGCAATAGATTTTTGATGAAAAAAAATATTACTAGCAACAGAATTTTGATGAAAAAAAAAAATATATTACCAGCTGTACATTTTTAAAAAAAAATATTACCAGCAATAAAAATTTTGTTGGCATTAAATAACCCATATGCCATAAAATAAAGCAAACAAAACCAAACCAGACCTCAAGTGGAACTCGTACATACAATCAATCACTAAAGATGCCCATGTACCTTTCTCGTATATGCCTGATTTCTCTTGCTATCCTTTATCTTTACAAGAGCCACATCAAACTTAAAATGAATTACTGCTGCCATATGTGGGCAGGAGCTGCCCAGTCTTCACTTTCCAGTCTTGATATAGTCCAAAAGCATCTCTGCATCCTTGAGTGATGAATTATTTTCCATGCTACAACCCTTTTCTCACAGATTAAATGTTGTAAGCCTCTCACTACTCTATCACTATTTCCATGGAAAGTTCTTAGACAAAATACACTCCTTAGTTTCACCAATTCTAACCTTCAGAGCTAAGTCCCCACCATGCTACACACATTCTAGCAAATCACCCTCATTCCCTTTGCATTGGTCATATGCAAGTTTCACTCAAGCAGCTTCTTACCATGAACTGCTGCTTTCTGGAACCAAGTTCCAGGAGGATGCTTCTCTGATCACTACAATCTTAACTGTTCAAGTCTAAGGTTATCTTCTGCACATATCCATAACAACTGTACTGCTTACTTAACCCTCTACCTCAAATGGCTCTCGAGCCTTGTACAGGTGAAAAAAAATGATGCCCAGCAATAGTTTAGTTTGGTTTTTTTATTATTAATTTGATATGCCTTAAACTTTTCATTCATTGGATTGTAGAAATGAAGTTTATTTTCATGGGATTTGGGTACTTTTCTTAGATGCAAAAAGTGATGAGATTGCATTTAATTATCAACTCAGTTGAAACACAGTTTAAACATGATTAACAATTTCTTTATTTCATTTTACTGGCTGACATTACTGAAGAAATTTTAAATCTGATTAAAGAGTCCTTTTAATCTTGAATGAAGTTTTCAATGTCGGAGAATGTTATATTGAGTATCTTTAAAAAAAAATAAATGTTAATGTAACTGTTATTTGACCAGTCTTAATCTAGTTCTAGCATGATAGAATTGAAAAAATAACATCTTTGTTAATAACTTTGGTTTTAATTAAACAATTTTATGCTGTATGGAAAGATGAACATTTTCATTTATTTTTTTTTATAAATAAAGGGATATATAAAATGATTTCTCACTGATTACTAATATTGTTAAATTTAGTTTTGTAAACCACTACCAATCTTGTCTTCGGTATTTTTGTATGTGGTGCAAAAATATCTATTTGAATTTGCCCTAAAAGAAATGATAAAACATTGCTGACTGATTAAGTTTCTAGTTTTACTGATAAAACTTTATTTTTGCATTGTTTAGCAATGATGTATTTTGATATTCTAGATCTCTTCATCTGGTCACAATAGATTAAGCAGATTAAACACATGCATACAGTATCGGAGCAGTTCATATTAAATATTCTAGCATTATATCATCTGACAGCGAACATAGATAATAATATGCAAGAATAAGAATATTTATAAACACAAACAAATTTTTTATAAAAATATGTAGCATAAGCTAAGATGACAGTAAAAATGAAATATTGTAATTATTTGTACACAAGACACACTTTTCCAGATTTCTAATCTTAAGACTTAGGGACATTATACATGAGAACTCAATATTAACTACTTTTCATCAAAATATATCAACATATTCATGATGGTATGACTGAAAAGGAGTTATAGTAAGGGCCAATCTAATGTGTGTTTTTTTTTTTTAAATTTAACCACTCGCCAAACACTGCATTTGTTTAAAAAGAAACAAAAAAATTCACATAGATATTATTGTCAATATATCAAAGACAGATGTTATGACAGTTTTATTCAAATTGTCAACTTAGTTGATGTCTTATCTTCAATGTTGTCATTGTCCACAAAGTCAACTTGTCCTTTCTCAGAAAAGTAGTAGTAATGTCCACTTGTTTTATACCACTACAGAGAAACAGCCATGTGCCATTGGAATATATGTTTCTTTATCATTTTGTTTGTCTTGATATAAGCTTATTTTCACCACAAGTTTGTTGCATTTTTGTTTGAACATTTTCATGTGTATTCTCTAAATACTACATAAATTTTGTTTTTAAAAATATTGCACAAAAAACTATATAAATTTTTATTTTTAGTTGATCAAAATAATGAACAAATGATAAATTTACCTGCTACAAATCCCAAAAGTCAGTACCTATGATATAGGAGAAATGTTTTTTTTTTTTTTTAAATGTCATGGCTCAGTTGGAAATGTATTATCAGACCAGTTATTGAAAACCAGGGGTGATAGGAGGCGTTGTTTATTACCAGCCTATATTGTAAGCCCATGTTTACTGGCTTGTACACCAATTGGAATTCTTTTGTCCCAAAGTCCTGTAAGATTAATTTCTACCATGGTCCAACGTGCTTTGATGATATGTTCACCTTGTAAATCAGATGAGGAATTGATAGACATTTACAATATTTTTCCAGTTATAATGGTTCAACATAGAATGTTGTTAAACTTACAGTGGAATGTAAGGTTAAGCATTATAAGGTCACTATGGTGACTTCTTGCTTTTCTTCTGCCCTAACTGCAAAGTAGTTTTGTGATTTATCAATTTAAATGTCAGTGCAAAGCTGACTATGTGGAACAAACCAACTTGCAGTTGAAAACCCAGATTGGACATGTGCCTGCCTATAAAAGATAGGGTGGAGCTAGTAATAGTAATCACTTGTCTCAGTCAGTTTGTGAGTCAGCGATTGGGCTTTATTTGATTAATAACCTGGCTTGTGCTTCCAAATATGTTGATGGTGCATTTCAGGTGCTGCACAAAGCTCAGTCAGTTAAACATTTATGGTTTTTAGAGGCCGTTTACATCAAGCTTCATCGACCAACTTTGTACAAGCACAGAGAGACCTTTCTTCATTCTGTATCTCATGGGTGGGTCATAAGTAATTATTTTTATGTTTTATACTCACTAGGACCTTATTTATACTGATTTGTTTTTTGTTTTTAGTAATAAATTTATTTTAGCTATGGCTCCTTAATTACCCCCTGTGTATACATTTTTCAGGTTTGCTGTTTTGATTATTGTCATTCCAACAAATCTTTCTCATGGTATTGGACAAAAAAACTCCCTTTAAAAGAAAACATCTGTCATTTTCAAAGCCATGTTTAAATTCTGTTGTACAAAATTTTTATTTATATACATACAGACACACACACACACTTCACTATCTAAATTCTGTCTTATTATTTTGTCTTATTGTTCATTAATATATACAAGGGAATACTTAAAAGTTCCTTGCTCAACCCACTTGCTAAAATCAAACCAAATGACCAAACGATTGTTTTTATCTTTGGTCAATCTGACAATTTTCAGCACCCTCTTGTACTATTGCATGTTAATATTACTATTCTATCACTAGAAGACACTTTGTTACATGAATGCACTCACAGCAAGACTTTAATATTTATACATCAACATGAATGCATGTCCACATGTACTGTAATGTATTTACCATCTTTCATGTATATGTATACACATTTATAATAATCTATTCCAAACATCAATTTTATTTCCCTTATTTCTTTCTTTGTATGAACTTTTACTTATCTCTTATCCAAAGTTATTCTTCCAGTTTTCTGAGCTTTATTGATTTTTTTTTATTAACAAAATGCCATGACCTTCTCAATCATGCTTTTTACTCTTAATAATGTCCCCATTTTAGTTGTTATATTATGTATTCTACATACAACCACATCAGTCATTTACAGCATCTATAACAAACAAGTTTTTATTCAACATTCTCTAATTTTCATTTCACATTCTGTAATATTTTTATTTTGTTAGAAACTATTTTTGTTTCAGATATGTATTATTGTCATCATTGCAAAACTTTGTGTCAAGGGTAAAGAATTTTGTTGTACACTTTTTTGCCATCTGCTTGACCACATGTTGATTATTTTTAACATTTTAATTTTAGGAAAATATTAACTAATAAGTATTTTTATTTTCTTTATTGATAGTAAACTGATTTCTATTGTGAATGTGCACACACACACACACACACACACACACACACATATATATATATATATATATATATATATAATCAGATATATTATATCAAGAGTTGAATCACCATCATTTTCTTTGTATTCCAATTTTAAGAAGGACATTCTTTTCCCCAAGAACTGTTATTTTGTGAAACACACTGTCACATGGATACTTTGCTGAATACAATAATGTTAACCTCTTCAAGTCAAAGATTGTTATTATCCTCATAATCTTCACTTTCAACTATCTCCCCTTCCATTCATATCACATTTCATTCAGTAGTCCTATATATTCAATGCTTCTTGGGCTTAGTATTGGATTAACTTTAGTATAAAATCACATCTACCTTAAGATGTTTGTGTGAATACTTTAAGTATTTATAGTTTTAATTAATAGAATTCAGTTGTTGTTTGAGAATGTTGTTGACCTACATTATAATTAAAGACTGAGTCTTTTATCCTTTTTCTCTGTTCTTATCCTATACTAGCTTCTAACAATGCATAGTTCAGCTTTTGAAATAATAACAGAGGAAAAATATAATGTTGATCATTTCTTAATCCTGATAGACTAGACTGGACATTCAGCATCTAGAGGTTGGTAAGATGATGTTTTCACTCAGGGCACAGAGGACACTCTTATGAAATTACCAAAAATACTTTTTCCCAACCAATAATTCTTTCATTCTTATTGCCTTGTGTAACAGTTAAAGCATTACTTGAACAATCAGAATCAAAAATATAGATTGGTGTCAGTGTTGATGTTCATATAAGTCTCTTTTTATATGTCCAGAAACTTGTACCTAGATATTTGTGCATGCACACACACACGTACACATGGTTGTGTATATTATTTGTGCATGTGAAATTAACAACTGTCACTATAATCAATTATTCCATAGTACTGCTGATTAGGTATGTGGTATTTGCCAAGAGCTACTAGCAGATAGTTAAAAAAAAAAAAAAAAATTGTTTATCCATGTTGACAATAATATGTAAATTACATCTTTTTTTTCTTCTGGAGTGTAATTATTAACCTATAGTAATATCTATTCAATGCCTCTTTGTATAAAGAGGAATTTTTGTGTAGCTTTAAGTTGAAAAGACCTAAGTATAGAGGTAATTTAAAAAAAAATTAAAATAACCCACAAATCGGCTGTTTCTCATGTTTAGCACTCACTCTTTTGGTTGTTGATTATTTTGTGTGTATGTGTGGGAATATTCAAGATAGTAATCCTGCAGTGACAATGCTGCAAATACACAATTTCAAGGTTGCATTTCCAATTTCTAATTCAGTATAAAATATATCAAAGTTGTAATTATTAATTACTGAACATTGCTGCTACATCTTTTTCTGCTTTTCTTTGTTTACAAAAAAATCATTTGTTTTAGAGGTCAAACAGCTTGATTTGCATGCATGTGCATTTGTGTGCATGTAATATGTATAATATAGTGAACGCAGGTGGTAAAAACAGTGATCAATGTAAAATAACAGAGCTAAAATTTATACTGAGAAGAAATATACATTTGTTCCTCAATAGTGAAGAACAAATATATATTATCTTATATATGAACTTTGATTCAATAGCATGTGGACATAGAAAGGATTTTCTCATTATCTAAAGACAAGTTAATTTTTACATAGTTGGTATCACCTCCAACATTTAAAGAATTTTTTTTTTTTTTGTAATAGCCACAGTGGTTTCTCATCTTGAAACAGCACAAAATTTTATAAAGCTTTATTTCTAATAACCAGTAAGTTTAAAGAAATAGTCAGACCTTGATCTTGTTACTACTATATATTTTATACATTTGCATATTTGTATACTGGCTATATTGAAAATGCCAATGAATCAAAATTGAATTGCATCTTTCTTCAATTGATACAAGATACTTTGAAATTATTTATAAACTTGTATCATAAACATGTGCACATCACATATCAAAATAGAAATTATCATCAATTTTGTTCAGAAGTTAGAAATAAAATATGCAGTTACTTGCACTTTCTACACAATTTAGACATCCCCAAAACATTGTCACGATATTATAAAAATGATGTTTCTATGTTCAGAAAATCTGGTTTAATACAACCCAGTCTCCAAATATGCAGATCAAACATTTATCATATCCATCCTGTATTTTAATCTAGAATGAGATCCAAGAAGTCTGTATCAAGTTCTAGTTTTTTGCTATTGATGTCTCATTTTCTATACACTGAATAGTGATAAAATCTTAAAACAATCATCTAAAACTTTGTTTTATTCCCTATAGTGAATGATTGAGATGCACATGACAACTTTGAACTTCATTCTATATTCTTTCTCTGCTTTTTGTAAAGTTCAAATGGGAATAAGAATAAAATCCATTCTTCAAATACTCATTTTTCTTAGAAAAAGAATGGAATGTTTTTGTAAATTCCATTCATTGGAAATACAGTTTGTGCTTTGGCTTTTAAAGAACCTTTGAAAAATTCCACGCAAGTCATTTTTATTTATTAACCAATATTCTTTTTAATTCATATTCAATATCGACTTATCCAGGATTTTACAAACTCTACATCATCTCTGCTCAGTTATTTGCAAAATCCTGATTTTCTTCTATAGAACGAATATTAGAAGGATTAATGCTAATCTACAAATTCTCTATTTGTTTTCATCTTTAGCTGTATTTAAGGTTGATATTCTCTTTTATTACAGGTTACGAGCTGCTAAGGTTGAAGATTTTGTGATGGCTGTAAGAGAGGTTCACCATCAATTCCACTGGCCATTACCTATTGTAACCCACAGTACATATCAGCATTTGAAGAAAACATCACCAGGTTAGTTTGACATGTCTACCAATGTTAGACTCATTTACATTATTTATTTGCATACAGTTCAGGATAATTTTACTGTATGAGAAATTCAGAAAAGGTAGCCTTTTATTTGTTTCCTCTTGTGATACAAATTAATTTACATGTAGCAGCATGAGTTAAGTGATAATTTCTTGCATTACTAATTCTCATTTTAAATACCTAAACCAAAACATAAAATGTCAAGTAAATACTTACCTAAGAAAATGAAAGATGTTTTAAATGTAATAGATTTTTTTTTAAAATCTGGATTTTCATTTTTCTTTTTATAAGAATATGAAGTAAATATATTTAGAAAATAAGTCTTATGCATTTTTCCTTGGTAAGATCATGTCTTCATGAACTTAAGACAATTTCTTAATAGGTTTTCCATTTATTGTTTCACTTCAAAATTATCTCAGTAAACCTAATTTTTGAAGTTAAAATAATGTTACTGAATTAAATTAATTGAATAGATTGTAAACTAAAATTTTTGTTTAATTTATTATGTTTATGTTAAAATACATTTTGAGGATTCTTTTGTTAGTTAATTTTTGCTAATTAAAGCATTTTTAACATTTTTTTATACAAATCAAAATGTCAGATTGTTCAATATGAAATTTCCAATTTTATTGGAACAAAATGAATGGAAAATTAAAAAAAAAACAATTATTCAATGAAAATAATCCCTACTTGACCTCTGTGCATATATTTGGTTTTAGCAGCAAGTCATCAATTCACATAAATGGTAATATTGGCCATTTCCCTATATGGAAACTTTCAACATACATTGACTGAACAGCCAGTGCTATGTTCTTTTTTTTTTCTTTCTCGCTTTTTAATTTATAAAATCTTTTTATTAAAACAATTTTTCAGGGAAATAGGATTTTTAAGTTCAGTAGCTGTTATCATTTTTTCCAGTCATGATGGGGGCTTCTTTCTTAAGCGTTTGTTTGAAGTAGTGTGGAATGTGAATATATTGATTATTTCGTTATTTTCTCTTCAAATTACTTGGGCTATCCATTTTAATTATTGCTGCTGTTGAAAGTTTTCGAGTGATGTTTTTGCTATTTAGTAAAGTTTTTTGTGAATCCATAGTACCAGTTCATACAGACCTACAAGAAACCATTTTTAATCATTGATATGAGAAATCAGTTGTAGACAGTTTTAGATATTTCTGAACAAGTTGGGCACCATTCATTGTTATAATTGATCCCTACACCTAGGTATTTTAGGTGTTTAGTATTTATTTATTCTGTATCTTGAATTTTTATCATGGATTTACAGTATATGTCATCACTGCTTTCTTTCCAATTCCAGATCATAGTTTCTGTTTGGAAAGGTTAATATATTTAGTCCTACTTCTTGGAAAACTTGATAGAGGATGTTGATTTTTTTTTTCCTGTTCAAGATTATTCTTATCCCAACTACGCATACCTAAAGAATGAACATATACAACAAAATTCTGACCAGTTTTTTCACACTTCACAAACTTTTTTCTTTTTTAAACAAAAAAAAAAAAAAAGAAAGAATACCAGACAATCCTTTGTCCATTCTTGGTCACTATCTTCCATGACCAAAGGTCAATGCCTCAGACAACAGAGTGGATACAAATCACTCCAACAATGAACTTTTTGACCTCTCCAATGATACCTCAACCCAGGTCAGCAGGTATCACCTCTGCAATCCAATTTTCCTGGGGAGAACAAAATTTCTTGCCTCTTCACATTAGACTACATGCAATGTACATACAATTCACAGAAAAAAAAAAACGTTCTGGTCCCAAAATCACACAATACATGCCCAAATGCCTCATGCAACAGCATCAACCAATTCCATAACTGAGTCACATCCTTGCCACCTAAATTTTACACTTTAAATATACCATGATCCACATTTCTTTCCTACTCACAGTGACACAGCACACATGGTTCATTATCACCCTATTTATTCAACCACAACCAATTAATTACTTTGCTAATTGCTTATTACCAGATTTACTTGAACAAATCTTCACATATGTACCACCATTAATTTTCTATAATTACTATTAATAACCATCTGCCTCTGTGTGTCAAAACTCAACTCTCACCATCTCAAATCCTACTGCCCCTGGCTGCCCCCCCCCACGTGGCAAACAACCACACCCACTCAGCACCTCCTAACTAATAGCTCTACCGTGGTTACAAGGGCTTTCTTTCCTTAGTCATCTACCATGACCTGGAATCCCTCAAGCCTCTGAACCAATTCCTTTTTGGTTATCAAAGCCCTTCATTGACCCCAGAGGTATTTTAGGGATGTATTCATTTGATACTGAATACTTCATAGCATACAGCTCCCACTCTGCCCAACATTGTGGAGTTTCTATCTACATAACCAAGTGTGACAATCCTCCCTGTGCCAAGGATGCACTCAAACACATTCATAAACCCAAAACTATGCAGACTGAATCTACTTATCTCTACAACAATTAACTTAATTTTTCCACAAAAATTGACTCCCAAAATTCACCAACTAACAACGTAATGCTTCAACCAATGAAGGCAAAAGTACACACACACAGCTCTTAAATAATAAAAAAAAAAAAGAATTCCACACACTGTTACAAAAATGAAAAAAAAAAAAATCATTTGTCAGTTAATTACAATTAACAAAATAATTCTAAACTTAAAACATTTGAATGCATGTAAAACCATAGTCACAAAAATTTTCAACTCATTAACAATATACAGAAATTACAGTGGGAATACCCCATCACAAAATTCCATCAGTTTTTGCTTTTCAAAACAATTTTTCATTGTGTTCACGTACACGAATTCAAGTCTCCATGTGGCACATCATTGAACTTCCTCAAAGGTCAACATCAGGAAAATTTATGTACTGGTCAAATTTCCTCCTCCAGAAAATTAAAAGCAAAATTTTCACGGCTGGATTTTTTCACAACAAAATTTGAAAAAACAGACTGCCAGACATACAACATTAAAGTGTGCCAATCAAATTCAACAATAGATTTTTGCACATGGTAAAAATACAAAACATAACAAAAATCAGCCTTTCACTAAAATGTTTCATCAAAATTGACATTGTCACACCAGTGTGTATTTGTGAATCTATCAAAATCGACTTCTTTCTTTTCTCTTGTATCTGATTCCTAAGGTCAACTTGAGGAAGTTAGACCAGGGATAAACTTCCCCCTCAAAATAATAGTTTGCTAAAATATTATTTAACAATAGCAGGTATGCCATTTCTGCTGTGAGATCATTACACCAGACATGTCATCGTCCCTTATATTCATTCAAAGAACCAATAAATTCCTTGAGAGATTCATCTTGATTCTGATCACTATCTGAAGAAACAAAAGAAGATAGGATACCTTAAATCTCTACCTTTTCAACTTTTGACCTTTTTGAAATTTGAACACATCCTGTAACAAAACAACACCCTTCTTACATGATTCAAAATAAGATCAATTTTATATCATAGAAGGCAGGCCACTAGAACCTATTAAGTTTGTTTCTTTCCATTTACTCTTACATTTAGAAATTTTTCCAACCATCAATTCTTCATAGCTTTAGCTCCATTATTTACTGTTGAAAATCAACAATAGGTGTTGTAGTGAAAGCATGTCCTTAAATAGTCATTTAAAAAAATAAAATTAAAGAATTTATGTAATTTTCTGAGTTTAAAGAAAAATATTTAATACAATTTTCAAGATTTAAGAGCTTGGCTTTCTGTTTTTATGTTGTTAGCAAAGACATGTTTCTAATGAGTGTAAAGTTAAAAACAACATACATTGTTTAAATGAATGAAGAGTTGTATCAGACTGTTATGCAGGATCATGGTAGATACATACTTGGGAAATTTTAATTTACAATATTTTTTAATTGGCAATCAGTTTTAAGAAAGCTCCAGTTTTGGTTTATTACTTTATAAAATTTACTTTGTTAAATAAATATTCTTTTCTCCTAAAACCTAGTAGAAATTTTCTCCGACTCAATTTATCAAATAAGAAAATATATTTTTCTGTATGAGTTCTTCCTTCTATAAGTTCCTAGCTCAAAGAAACAACCAATGAGTGAGCTAGCTGACAGCCACAATATTACACTAAGTAATCAGGGTTATAGATTGCTTCCATATTCTTTTTTTAACTTCATCCATGTACAGCTTATATGAGTTAATTAGCCTATGCATATTTTCACCATTAGCAACTCATTCATTAATCATGATTCTTTTTAACTGGATTTTTGCTAAGTGCTATCTTTTCAATCTGACTTTTTCTTGTTGTTTTATATATTGTTAAAATGTTATGGGTAGCTAAAATTGGTCTCACCTGAAATTATTATTTACTATTTATATACATACAAAACTAAATATGTATTCATGTATTTGAGCAGTTCTAACATTCACTCAAAATTTGAAAACTTTATTTTGGGGATCAAAGAATCTACAATTTTTTTTAAGTAGTTAACATCAGCAATTTTGTAGTGAACGAGATAATCAAGTACCCTGGAAAAAAGTTTGTGTTTTGTGTGCGATTTGCCGGGAAGGGATTGCCAAAAAGTAGTCAGCAAAACTCTTATAGCGACTTACCTCATCAACCCAAGCGACAGTGCGTCGCGTGTATTCTGTGACGAAAAAAGAAACAAGTCCGTCACAGGAGTCGCTATAAGAGTATATTAATATGCAAATTATGGAGCATCCTATCCCGGCTGTCAACGAATGGAAAAAAATAGGTTCTGCCGATAAAAGCAGTTGGTGTTGTCGACTCGGGAAGGAAAATTCGGGCAGTTTTGGCTACGGCATTCGTGAGTTATTTTCCTGACGTTACAAAGTGATTTTCTTTCTTTGTGTTGTGAAAGCCACAAATTTGCTTTGAGAATGCTTACACTTCAAGCTATTTCAGCATTTACTTTGTCTCTCGCAGATGGCGGAAAGACCATTCGATATAAAAACTGATCCCCGAATTCAGTGGTGATACTAGTGGACAGTCTGTGGTTGAATGGATTGAAAAGGTGGAACTGGTCTGCAATTATGCGAGATATCGAAGATTGATCGGATTCTTCCTCTGAGATTGAATGGCGGTTCCCTTGCTGTGTATAGGCAGCTGAGTAAAGAACAGAAAAAGCGACATTGAGCAAATAAAGCATGCTCTACTAACCGCGTTTGGAACTGGACCAGTTAAATGGCCTCGACCAATTCCAGGCATGGCGTCTGCGACTAAGCGAGACAGTAGACGTATATTTGGCAGAATTAAAGAAGCTCGCCGTTCCAATCGCACCGCTTCCTGAAGAATGGATGATATGTGCCTTCGTTTCTGGATTGCCCAGTCATGTTAAGCAGATACTCCGTGCATCATCCAGAATGGAAGACCTGACACTCAATCAATTGTTGACCAGAGCCCGTGCTGTCATGATTGACGAAAAAAGAGGCTGATGAACCAGTGGCGCAGTTATTCAACCAATTGAAGTCAAAGAAGGTCCGACCCCAGCCATTCGTCACCATGGCGTTGCCACCTGCTATCGGTGCTCTGGGCGAATCATTTTGCCAGAGACTGCCGCTATCAACGCGAAGAATTGCGCGGCGGTCGGGCGCGAAAACGCGTCTCGATCTGATGCTTTCAATGTCAGAAAGTAGGTCATATTGCCTCTAAGTGCCCGGGAAATGGAATGGGGGACGCGACGTCAGTGCCAGTCTCTTCCTCGCACCGAGCATGAAAGTGGCGCTCCCTGTGATTAAGATACGCATCAATGGAATAACGCGTACCGCGTTAATAGATTCGGGTTGCTCTCGGTCACTCACCAACGGTTCAATTTGCCGACAGTGGAGCAGAGAAAAGATGGATGTACTAACGGCTGATGGAAAGGCTCTCAGAAGCCAGGGAGTTGGAAACATCAAACTCGGATTTACTAAAATCTGTGCATTGCCAAAGCGGACATCCTGGTGTAAAACGGACCTTATATTTCGTGAGGCAGATTTATCCCTCCGTATCCAAAGCTGCTGTCAGGGCAGTGGTCAGAGGATGCAAGGAGTGTCAGTCCATCGACCCAGCACCTGTGCAATGGCAAAAAGGACCAGTGAGTGTAAGCAAGGTGTGGCACCGTGTTGGAATGGACATCACCCATTATAACGGACATCACTATTTAACCCTGATTGATTGTGGCCCAACCCAGTTCACTATTTGGCGGCGTCTGCGTCGACAGGATTCATAGCGTCATTGACCACTTGGGGTCATTGTTCTTTGAACGTGGACCTCCGATGGAACTCCTCACTGACAAATCGACACTGCATTCCGCGGTGAACTATTCAAAGATTTTGTGGCTTCGTGGGAGTACACCTCAGATTTCGCTGCGCCGTATGTCCCATCAGGGAATGGCATAATCGGCGATGTCATCGGAGCATCAAAAGAATCGCTGCTAGGAAGCAGTGTTCCATAATGGAGGCGGTGTATTGGTACAATGTTACTCTGAGAGACAATAATGTATACGCCCTCAACTCGCCAGCCAACATGATTTATCAGTACAAAGTCCGCTACGAGGCATTGACACAACGTGTTCAACTGAACGGATAAACAAACGAGCGCCGTGACTTGGGCGATCGCGTGTGGGTGAAATCTCCACATAGCGGTGTACAACCCGGTGCCGGGTGGGGCATGTCACTGGACTAAGTAACTCGCGTTCTGTGCTGGTTGATGGCATACCAAGACACATAAAGGACCTGCGTCACTATGTAGGTACAGATCGTCAACAAGTGACACTAGCAGTGAGTGCTCAGAAAGTGAACACATAATTACCATTGGAGGTAGGGCTAGCACCACTTCAGATGGTGAAGACTCTGTGCATGAGGTTGTCAGATCAGAAGAAACCTCAAAATATAACACACAATCTCCTCCAACAGTCGCCCCGCTCCGGAGAAGCTTAAGAATAAAGAGGCCCACCATGAGTGTCACTTATGTGACAGGGGGAGTGTAGTGAACGAGATAATCAAGTACCCGGAAAAAGTTTGTGTTTTTGTGTGCGATTTGCGGGAAGGATTGCCAAAAAAGTAGTCAGCAAAACTCTTATAGCGACTTACCTCGTCAACCCAAGCGACAGTGCGTCGCGTGTATTCTGTGACGAAAAAAGAAACAAGTCCGTCGCAGGAGTTGCTATAAGAGTATATTAATATGCAAATTATGGAGCATCCTATCCCGGCTGTCGACGAATGGAAAAAATAGGTTCTGCCGATAAAAGCAGTTGGTGTTGTCGACTCGGGAAGGAAAATTCGGGCAGTTTTGGCTACGGCGTTCAGAGTTATTTTCCTGACGCGTTACAAGTGATTTTCTTTCTTTGTGTTGTGAAAGCCACAAATTTGCTTTGAGAACGCTTACACTTCAAATTTTCAAATAAGGTTCAAAATGCTTCACTTTACAGTTTCCACTTTTCATCCTATTCAAAATTTTTTTTTCTGCTTCTTAGAATAGGAAGATTTTTCTTTTCTTTTTTTTTTTTATATTTTTAACTGCTTTTGTTAGGCCACCTTTATCTTTGCACCTGTGTTTTCTGCCACAGATATGAAGAAATTGAAACAAAGGTTAATTAAATCTCTCTGTTTGCCAATTCCATTTTCAACTCCTATTTTACAATTCATTTTGACAATTTTTATTATGGAAGGATTCTTGTCGGTAAAAAGTAATTCTTTGCCATCTTTCAAGATATTCATCAATTATCTCATTTTTTTTCTTAAATGAACTTGAAATTTGCCTTTACTCATTAGGTCTTTAAATTCTCTCCATCCTCCTTATGAATTTAGTAGTTGTTTTCTTCTCATCATTCTTAAATTGAACTATTTTCTTTGTTTTATATTTATGTATATATATGTACTTATGAATATTATTTAACAAAGTAGATTTTATAAATTAAATTCATATTTGACCTTTACCAATTGTAATTAGCTAATAACACTCATATGCCACTCAAAACTCATTTGAAGTATGCATTTTCATGATTCCAGAAATAAAATCTATAAAAATAATGTTAACCATGGCATTTTTTCACCTTTAATTCCCCTTACAATGCCTAAAGGTACTAGTTGCTTAGGATCAAAGTGTTGTTTCCTGGTCTCTTGCATTTTTTTTCACCTTTAATTCCCCTTACAATGCCTAAAGCTTAAGTTTTCAACATAATTACTCTTTAATTATGACTGATGACATACAGGTTTCATACTTTCACATTTGGTTAAAATCTGAGGAGGATTTTTGTCATTTAATTAAATTGCTATGAATTTCCCAAATTCAAATACCTTAATTTTAATACTATTTTAAATTGTTATATACAATCTTGGAAGTATTGAAAGTGTTCAGGCTAATGTGGATGCTTAGGAAAACTGATTAGTTTGTTTTTCTTTCATTTCGAGTTTCTTAAATGCTGCTGCTTTTAATATATTCCAATTAATGAGATTTTAATATTATAAGTATAAAAAAATCTGTACATAAAAGAATTTGTATACTTTAAACATTTGTTCTAAAAGACAATTCTGACAATATCTGTTCTTTTAAATTATCACAACTCATAATGTATGTAAGGTAATGTTTTTGTTTTTCATGAATTATGATTGTGAATGTTTGGAATATTTCAGTTATGTTCATAAAAATAAGTTTTGATAAATTAATTTTTATGTTAATCTTTTGAACATTTAACAATTTTAGCATTAAAAGAAGTCTTTCATTTTTAAAAATAAAACATTTTCTAAAGTATTAAGAATTACAAACTCACAATGTTGTTTTTTTTTTGTTTTTTTTGTTTTTTTTAAATCATTGAGATGTCTTGTCTAATTTGTATCAATTTGCTTTGACAACTAACATCAGATATCAATTCAAAACTTATTTCAAATTATAGTATCTACCTATCTACCTCAGGTGTAAGTCAAGCTTCAAAAGAAAATAAATTTAAGCTTAACCTACAAGAAACAAGAGTAATACAACTAAAGACTGCAGCTGGTCTCCCTCTCTTTCTTTTGTCTTCATCTTTTCTTCACACTTATCTTCTTTATTGAAATTTCTTTCTCTCTTCCTATCTTTCTTTCATCACTCCTTTCCTCCTTATATTGTGTGTCCAATAGTTTTCAATTAGACATAAATATCAAGAAGCAACACTTTAATCCTAAGCAAAGTGCACAGATATACAAATGTTAAGCAGAAGTGATTAACATGTTTTTGAAAATGAAAATGGATTTTGCTTTTTTTTATTGTTTTTAATCATTTTACAATTAAAACTGATTGAAATTTTCAATACTTTAGGAAAAATTTTATTTTTAAAAATGAAAAATTTTTCTTTGCTTTTTAATGCTAAAATTGTTAAATGTTCAAAAGATTAAAATGAATTTATCAAAACTTCTCCATGGTCCACTGAAACAGATTAGTGATAAAACTTAGACTTTGAATATTATATATTTAGAAAATACTCTTAATACAAAATTTGTATTTATGATGAGTTTGTGTTAAGCAGAAAAGAAATAGTGTAAACTTCCAAGTTATTCATCTTACAATTATAATTTTTATAAAATCTTACAATTACCATTTTACTTATAAGTTAGTCTCTACAATATTAAACTTTTGATGTCTTCTATATTAATTGTTTTTTGGTTTTAAGATTTGTGTTTCTAAGAAAGTAGAAACTTGATACTTTAACAATAAAAAAAAAATAAAAACAAGAGTTAAACAAAGTTTTAGACCAAGTCAAACATTATTTGAGTATTTGAGTTAAATTTTACTTGAAATATTTTAAAGCTACTTACAATTTTGTTTATTACAGAAAAAGATCAGTTTACAACTTGAATGAGAAAATGGAAGTGCTTCTTGCCTCAATTTTTATATCAACAATAGTGATAGTAAAAAAAAAAAAATGCCAGTCATCCTTGGCATTCAGTGCTCTTTAAAATTAACAGAAAACTAAAGAATTACATTTATTAATTTATATAAGTGGTAGTCAGTTTTGTTCCAGAGTTTGACAACAATTGAATCAAAGATGGATAAGTGATACTTTATTAATAGACTGCTTATAAAACCCAAATTTCCACATTAGTCACCTATATTTGAGATAACTTTTTAAGAGAATAGTCATTTTCTTTATTTTCTTGACAGGTTTTCATTAGTTTTATTGACAATTGTGCATAATGAAAAGTTTCTCTCACTATCTTTAAAAGGATTCTGATATTAGATGATTTTTGCCAAAGATTAACTTTTGTTGCTAGTTAAAAACCATAAGCTATATACTTTATTGCTAAAACCTCACAATGCATGTTAGATATCTCAAAGAAATATTATTCATTTCTATTGAGAGTAGCATCAATAACTTGCCACTAATAAGAGATATAAAGATATTTTTTTACTTTCTAAAAAGTTAGTGTTATTTTTACAGTAATAAATTAAGTACTAATTTGTCTATTATTTTTTACAGTCACAATGTCATAGACTTAATAGAGTAGACTCTACCAATTGTTTATATATTTTGATGCTTTTTATAAGTCCTGATTTCATTTTGTTCACTTAGATCAAACTGTTTCTTAATATTTGTTTTATATCTAAACTCTTGTCATTTATGATTGGGTGCTAAAATTTCTTAACCTGAACAAGAAGCCTACCCCCACCTTTGCATACAATAAAAATTCTATTTGTTTATTTGATCAGATTTTGGGAAGTGGTTTGAGCCAAAAACTTTTCATCACTCCCTCATATATAGGCCCTTTGGTAATTAGAATGAAATTCAACTTCCTGCAATCTTGAATGACCTTTCAATCAATTAAAAGTTAGAAACTGTTTGCCTCAATCTCTGCTCTCCCTACATAATATAGTTATGGAATTATAAGAAAATGAGCTTTTCAAAATTCATTTAAATATCAAGGTAGTGTGTTGACAAAAATCTATAACAGAAAATTTATGTTATTGTTTATTTTTTCTTGGGTGCTATTTGTATTCCTCTCTCTCAAATGTAGTGTCTGTGCAAATCACTTATTTCAACATACACACACACACACACACCTATATATATAGGGAATTTTCTTAGCTTATTTTAGTATGAATTTTATATTTCTTATTTGTACCTGATTTATCATCTCCGTACTTTTCAGACACTCCTTTTGTATTCTCCTTTACAAAATTTTGTTATTTCTTGCTGTCTTGAATTGACAAGTCTTGTTGCCTGTGACTGATTTTGGAAATTAGCTTTTGCTTTTCATCATGTTTATTTCCATGTTCCTTGCTTTGGATTCATTCACCTAACTCTAAGAAATCAGTATTATGTAGCTAGTTTGCACAAATCAAAGTACTGGAAAAACAATATAAATTTCATTTTCTCTACCATAATCTGAGAATAGATTAGTAGCACTTTTATTTCATTTCTTTTTTAATATATAGTTTTACTATTTTCACTTTCACTCTTGTTTTATATTAAACCCTATTTTCTTTAAATCCCCTTGAGGTAATTTCTCTACAATGTTATCAACCTCAGTAGTAATCGAAATCTCTTGCTTCCAGCACTTGTACTGAAGTACTTACTTTTTTCTGTATAAACCAAGAATCAGTGATGATTGTCACATGGTGCTTCATTTTCAGCTTTCAGTATTAAGATATATTTTCTCAAAAGAACTTCTTTTTATTACCTGACGAGTTTTTTTTTTATATCTGTGTTGGGAAATCTTACTAAAGCATTTGTTCTCTTTTATGTGAAATCTTCTTGGTTGAAGGAGTCTGTTTTTTGTTTTTTTTGTTTGTTTGTTTGTTTGTTTTTTTTACTATTATTAGAAAAAAATGGTAACTTTCTTTTTACAAGTTAGATCATTTTGGAATTAAGGCTCTCAGGTATAGAACAATGTGTTGAAACGTAATTTATTCCATTCTTGTCAAAAAATGATTGAACCAAGTTACAAAAGGTTGTTGATGCTTTTTTTAATTCCTGAAGATGCTATTTAGGTAACAAAACAAAAGGCAACTATCAAGAAAAAATGAGTAAAGTCTACACTGCTGTCTTAGAGAAGTTGCCATATTACTTCTATTTATTACTTTACAGAATAAAAAACAACAATTTGTTATAGATTTGTTAGAAATTTAAAGTAAAAGAAATTATAGGTTTATCTTCAAGGTGAGTTTGACAGGTGCTTTTCTCTGGCATTCTTAACAATAACTAAAAAATAAAAATTATGAAACAGCTTCATATTTTTTTCATATCTATATTTTGTTAGGATAGCTTTTGAAATGTTTTTTTTTCTTTTTTTTGCCAATGCTGCTATTTTTCAAACATTTAATTCTGTCTCAAATTCTGAATAAAGCTTACCCAACATATACCAATTTTTTTTCAAACTGATTATTTTGTTTATATTTTGTATTCCAAAATAAATTTCAAGGATACAAAATAATTAGAACCTGTCTTCTATGATTATAGATTCCATTAAAAGAAAGTAGTCAACATAATATAGGCATTTTTTGTAGATCAACTGTCAAAGCCTTCATTTGATAATGTCCTTCACTACTATAAATATGACATTTGCAAGTAGGTTTTCCATAAAAATTGTCAATCAAGGGTTTCAAGTTTAACATCAAGCACCTTATATTTGTATGCTTATGTTTCAGAATTATTTTAAGTTGAGTAGTTTTATACAATATCACTGTGTCTTCACTGTCTCTCAAGAAACAACAAGAATGTGTTGACTTATTATCATGTAAAATGTATTTAATTATCAGAATGGTTTTAATCTTTCTATCCTCCAAAGGTTTTATTGATTCTTTGTCATTTATTTCCTAAGTACCTTTTTTATGATATCTGACTGATCTCCTTCAGAGTTTTTCCTCTTTAATTCTGTTGACTGAGAATGCTACAACAACAATAACAACACTGCAGTAGACATTTTTCTTCTTGTTTCTCTTGTTCAAATGCTGATCTTTGATCGATAGCAAAACTCATTGAATCTGGCACATTCCATTTCACTTTTCACCCTTCACTACTATTTATTTTCCTAAACAATTCAATTCTAAAAGAACTGTCTTCCCCTTAATCCTACCCCCAAATCCTATCTAACTTTTCTTCCAATCAACAACTGTGGGACTTCGCTGAATAACCAAAGAATGCCGTTGATTTTCTGTCATAGTTCAATTATGTTTCTACTGGTTTTACTCTCTGCTTGGTGACTGTCTAAAGTATTTAGTTTACTACGGCTTCACACTTTCTTGCTTGAGTGATGTGATAGCAGAGAGCAAGGAAAGTTTTGTGTATTCTTATATAAGTAAAAGTCTTACATTTGTCTGGACATGGCTATGGTTGGGTACTCTTCTTGTCAAGGGCGTCAAACTTATGTACACTGAAGTCTAAGCAGTAATTTTGTTTTGTTTGTGTCATGTGTTTTAAGAATAGTTGAGAGGTTTTCTACAACTCTCACATTAAATAAGTACAAGTCAAAAATGTTAATATATTTTAATTGAAATTGCAGGCAGATAGATAAATTATGTTGGACAATTTTCCTCCTTTTAATACAAATTTTTTGTTAATAATATTTGAGTAAAAATAAATTTAAAAAAGAAATTCTGGGGAAATTATGAATATTCTACTTGCATATATGTAGACAGTTGTTATGAGATGCAGTTATTTTCATATTTTTACTGAAATGTAAGTTCTGATTTATAATAAAATTTATGGGTAAGATAGTTTTAACATTTTTTTGACTGCATCCTACTAGAGAAAACTAAGTTCACAAACTTCATTAAAAAATCTCCATTGGATTCATTATGGTAAAAGTATTAATAAACATTAAATTAACTTAGCTCTCATCATTTTATCAAAGTTAACCCAATGACCCAATTTTGAGTTCGTTATGGTAATGATGGAATATGTCATCAAACAACTCCAAAAAATTGCATACCTGCTATGTCAACCTCACTGCAGCATATGACTGCATCATTAGAGACTTCCTCTTCTTAGTCATTAAAAACTGCCTTCCACTTTCTAAATCCACTGAATGCACCCATCTAATAAATGAAATTTATTGGTCCACAAAGACTTAATTGTCAGGCAAGGACCCCAATACAGAAACCTTTCAAACATCATCAAGTGTATGACAAGAAGGAAATGAGATCCCCAGCCTATTTAATCTTTTTCTAGACTATATATACCCTGCACATTTGCAAACACTGATGTGAAAAGATGGGTACTGATCATTTAAGCATTCTATACCACATCCCAAAGCCAATATACAATTGGAGGCTATGCCGATGATATAGGTATTCATAATTGGAATACGAATGATCTTGAACAGAAAATAAACATCCACTATCATGTGTTTCAAGAAATGGGGCTTAAGATAAGTTTTTCCAAAATAGAAACTATGATCTGGAATTGGAATGAAAGCAGTGATGACACACACCCTGAATCCATCATAAAACTTCAAATAACTCAATATATGGATCACTTATGACAAATTTAGCATCAAAGGAAAGGAAATTGAACATAGAATAGGTTGCACTAGCCGTAGTTTTGCCTAACACTACAAATTGCTCCAAAACCAAAGTATTAAATTAAAAACACAAGTCATGTTCTTAAATAGCTTCATCAGATTGAAACCTTCATATAGATGTAATGCATGGTGCCACAACCATTCAGAAATGTCTAAACTATCAGCTATAAACATCTGCTTTCTAAGATCAATGGTTCAAAATGGCTTTGATTGAGTGAAGCGGATGTGTCTTGGTGAAGACCACACTTCTTCAAGCCTTGTGGACTGATTATAGAGAATCACAAAGCACTGTACCAAATAAAAGAAATCACATGTGACAGCTGTAACTACTAAAATGTATGGCACATACAACTCAAAAAGAAAATGACATGATCAATATATTCACATTCCACACTACTTCAAAGAGAACATTAGGAAAGAAACCCCCTCATCAATACTGGAAAGAGTGATAACAACTACTGGACTTAAGCCTATTTTCTTAAAAAATTGTTTTAAGAGAAAGATTTTATAAATTTCAATTGGAAGTAGTACTAGCTACTTGATCAGTGAATGCCAAATGTTTCCTTATGTGGAAACAGCTAATATTACCATTATAGAAGATTGATTGAATCTGTCTTGAAAATCATTAGTTAAGATGGTGTATTTCCTTCTTTTTTTCTTCTTTTTTTTTTTTAAATTTGTTTTTGCCAGTTTTGTGCAATATAAACCAGAAAAAATATAAGTAACCAGGAAAAAAACAACAAAGAGACTAATACTTAAATTATTAAAAGACAATCAAAATTTCTGAGACCCTTAATAATGAAAGAAGGTTTAATGTGTTTAAAACTAACAGGACAGGAGAAAAATAGCAGTAAATTTGTGTGAAGGTATGACAAGACAATGAGGAAGATGGTAAAGAGTCAGATATTACTTAGAGCAACAAAAGACAGGAAATTGAGGAGAGCCATGATCACCTACATCCTGAAAGGACTTTGTACATAAAAGAAGTTATTAACATACTAAAGCTTTTCTGTGTAGAAATAAATTTCTAATTTCTGCAATTACCATTTCATAGAAAATGGTCATTTGAACTTCATACATTTTTCTTTTTCAAATAACTGCTGAATGTTGGTTGATGTTCTGGAAAAGGATATTTAAAACTAACAAAAAAGTTAGTTTCTTTTTCATATACAAGCCTTTTCTCTTTTCCTTTTTTTTTTTTTTTTTAAAAATTTCTCTTAACTAATCATTATCATTGAATTGTGAATTTCCAAAAGAATTTTTGAGTCCATCCTAAAAGAGGCAGGAATTTTGTAGTTGCTTGATTCAGATAGCAGCTATAATTGATTGCTTCTTCCTTCATCAACTTACTTAATCATAGCTGGAAATGTTAACTGATAAAATAGCATTTAAGTGAATGAGTAAAAAAAAGAAAAAAAAAAGTCTAATTTTGTGAATTTTCTTTTTGTTTCAAAATACCAAAATAAAATTTACTTTTATTCTGTATTTGATTATTATATTGATGTCTTGTTAATCAAAACTTTGTTCTGATTGCATCTGACATGCTGAATAAACTCCCTGTGATATCTTCGCTTAACTTTGATGCAATGATATTTGCAAATATTTTTCTTTATACTGTCATCATATTCACTATGAATATGTAAAATGAAATTAGTTGATGTGTATGGAGTTGTGATCTTCATGTCTGTTGAGTTATGTATTTTTTTATATGCCAGTGAATATGCAGACACACATATTGGTATACACATTCAAACACTTATTCAATAAGAAAAGAATATGCACATGTGCACACTTATTCTCTGTGTCTCTTCATCTAAATAAACCAATTGTAACCATTCTTCTCTCTTCACTGGATCAACTGAATTTTTCACTACATGCTGTATCATAAAATGGCTAATTTACTATTACTTTTTTCTCACATCTTGATTTGTTTAAATTTTTTTGTTGTTAGAATGATTGATGTGGATTTCTTCAAAATTGGTGTGCACACACAAACTTTTTTTCTTCCCCATGATAAAAAGCAACTATTATGAGCTGATTTTAACTGTTGCAGCTAAACTAAGAAAAAGAAAAAAACATCTTTTAAGTGTTCTTATATCCAAATTTTTACAAAGTTTTTGTATGTCCAGATGATCATATTAATTTTTCAATATTCTATGAAGTTCATGCTACTTTGTGTGGGTGTATATATATATATATATATATATATGGTTAGAATAGAATGTTTGCTCTCTGGACATGAAACCCAGGTTCAAATCTCACCATGTTCAATTTGGTGGAGCAATGACTTCCTGATAATATTGAACTGGGAAGGCAGTCCCAGTATGCAACACATTTGGGATGTCCTTGAAAATCATGCCACAGGTTAATGCAGCCTTTGTGAGTGAATTTAGGTTGACTGACATGTTCAGAAGCTGTTGATGGCTGTGCTAGCATGAAGTCACAACTCATCATGACCGAGGGTTTGAGCATGCTGGCTTTGTTCAAAAACATTGATGATGCCAGATTATGCACACTCTCTCTCAGAAACTATAACTATGGTCTACTCAGCATAGTTGCAGAGTTATAAAATCACAAGTGAGCATCTGCAATAGGGATTTGCTAGCTTCTCTGGCAGAGGGGCTTGCTTAGAAAGAAAATGGGCTCCTTGAAATTTTATAGCCATCAGTAATCTTTCATCCCTTAATTTTTCTACTGTTTTAACTTTAACATTAGTTACAGCAGCAATTTTTATTTCTTCCAAGAAATCTTCTTTGCTTGAATATTGTTTTCTATTCTCATATACATCTCTTTTAATGATTGTCTAATATCTAAAAAATCTTGGGTCTGCTTCATTAATTTGTTTTCTTTGAAACTTTTTTGTGAAAGTGGACAATTTTCAGCTGTACAGAATGTGAAGCAGCTTATTTACACCATTTAGTTTCTTAATTGTTATCCAACCACTCAAAAAATATCTTCTCCAAGAAATATATATCTGAATTTATCTTGACACAATCATCAACTTTGAAGGGATATTGAGATTTTGTATCTAAAATACAAAACAAAAACATTACTCTAGCTCCTTGTCTTCTAAGTTGTATTGGTTGACTATTTCCATAAAGAATCCAATCTCTATCCCAGTAACTTGGTCCATGTAGCTCTATATTCATCACCAAAAATTTACTGTTGAGAAATCAGTCTTTATGTATTACTTTGCCTAATTTACATGATTCTTTGTGATGTTCAATTAATAGTGGTTACTTTTAAAACTTTAGCCAATGTTCTTAATATTCTGTACCTTTTCTCTTTGTTTACATTCCTAACACCAATTTCTTAAAATATTTTCTGTTGTCCAATCCACTTTGCTTGCTTATCCTTTTTACTTTTTTTTCAAATATCTTTAAATCATTTTTTTTTCTTGTTCTTACCTTGCCAGATTTTTCAATTTCTTTTTTAATTCTTCACTGTTTAACTTTTCACAATTTCTAACAATGTATTCTCAGCACCCCATAAATTAATTTTGAGGTCATCTTTTTGCAACTTGTGGCAAAAATTATATATCGGAAATTAATATGAATAAAGGAAAAAGACGAGGAAAACTATGTACAAAATGTTGCTAGTAGAAGAATTTATAAACACTCATATATATTCAACTGAAAAATTATGTTAATTACTTTTTTATTCTCCCAAGCCAACATACACAACAAATATATCAAAAATTTAAAAAAAAAAAAACAGTTGAATCCATCATCATAACAATCCAAACAATATTTTTACATATGAAAAATTCTCTTCAAATGTAAAAAGTAAATGATATAATTTTTCAGTTGACCTAATGAATATATGAGTGTTTCTAAATTCTAGTAACTAACAATATTTTTTCTTTTTTTTGTTTATAGATACTTTGTTCAAATAAATTCATTTTGTTTTTTGCCTTGATAAAGTACGCAGTGGACAAAACATGGCGACTAAAACTACATACAATTTTCCTCCACTTTATTCATATATATATATATATATATATATATATATATATATATATAATCTTCAGTTAGAGCTCCCAGTTTTAACTGTATATCTTTTATATTTTTATAAGTTTTCTATCTTTGCATCTCTTACTAGTTTTATACATGTATCAATTTGTGTGTGTATTCTATCAGCATATGTGCTAATTTTAGTCTTTCATTTGTTCCACTCACAATTACTTTCTTCACTTATATTTCTTTTTTCTCTTTATTCGTCCCTTTTGTCCTTCAGTTGCTGAGACCTTACATTTTCCAAGCAAATTCCAACTTCCTTAAATACTTCTCTATCCCTTTTCAACATATTGATCATCTTTTACAGCTTTCACAGATTTTTCCATTCTTTAGCCATGACAGTTTTATTATAGGAACACTGCCTCATAAGTATCTTCCCATTGGATTATACTAAAACAGTAGTCAATATACCCTTTACCATTCACTAGCTAACATTTTCTCACTCTTTATTGGCAGTACTTGATGTTCAATTAATTTTTTGGCAGTACTGTATTTTTATTGAAATATGTTTACAATCTGAGCAAAAAATTTATTGGCTTTGATTTTACACACACCCCTACACATTCACAGTATTTGCATGTTGCCTAATTCTGAACACTAAAGGTTCAAGCACTAGAGCAGGATGAATTTCCATTAGCAGTAGTCATAAAAATACATTGTTGATATTATTGCTGTTAAGTAGATGCAGTAATCTCAGTTGTACAGCTCTTTGGAATGGAAATGGCAATTTTATTGTTTAAGAATGTCATTAATCTGGCATACCTTCTGAAATGATAGCCATTGTTTAGGACATTATTTCTTAGCAAATCTGTTATTTTGATGACTTATACTAGGTGTGTTAAATAATCTTTAAGCCAATCAGCTTTCTGTTAACACTTTATATTCTACCAAGAATAACCTGTCAATAAAATAGAAACCTATAAAAACAAATTCAAGAGGAGCAGCAGCAGTAGTAGTATCATTAATCTCAAAATATTTCAGCATTTCTCACTTCTTGGACTTTTGACCATAAAAAATAATCAGTGATGAACCTTTTCATTTCTTTAACTGTTTACTCCTTCCTTTCAAACCAGAGAAATAATGTTTTTTCCAATATGTTGTCAATGAAAAGTAAAAGGTAAAAAAAATTGTTAACTACATTAAAAGTAAATGTACATACATACATACATACATACATACATACATACATACATACATACATACATACATACATATCTTCATAAATCTTAAGGAAACAAATCAAGAGATGCAGATTTTCTGTTTTTCTGGAGTTTTTTTTTTTCCAAATTAGATTATTGGTGATCAAACTCACTCCTCTGTCCTCCTTCAATTGGGATGAGGGGGAGGGTGGTTAACAACTCTGTAGAATGACTTATCAAAGGACAGTTAGATGCAAGAATGTCCAGCTAAATAGGAGTTTTGTCTCAGAATTACTGTGGAGTAGGCAATAGGAAATCACTCAACTATTTTTACTAAGAAAACTCAATTGCAATAAACAAATGAAAAGTATCAGAAACTCCATAAATTGAGTTAGTGATTTTAGAAATGAATCCTTGCAATGTATAATGGGTATCACCTGACCATCATCTACCAACTGTTTTCAATAAAAAGTCATAATTGTGATATGACCTGTTAGGAAACCAACATTCTGGGAGTATTCAAAACTAAATGGATAAGCAATATGGACTTCACGAGTAACAGACCCAGAAATATATATACATATAGAAAGAAAGAAATGAAAAATAGAACAAATAATGAAGAGGAAATATGTTCTTTAATACTAGCAACTGTTGGACAGTTCTTTTAGTGAAACTGAAAGGGAAGTCATTCAAAATAGCCATCATAGTTTAAGAATTACAATGTGCAAAATTAGTAGTTTTACAACATACTAGATAATGCCAAAATCCAATCCAAATCGCAAGTAATTATCTTTGAGGGCATGAATGCAAAAGTAGGAAAGGGACAAGACATTGATAAAGTCAGCAACTATTAACTTGTATGGATCATAAAATGTATGCAAAGAAATGCAGTTCTACATTCTAAAACTTATCCAAGTGTCAACTCTGAGTTATATAAACAAACTGAAGTTAAAATTACAGAAATTAAAGAAATATATAGCAACCCCTAAACTACAATATAGAAGACTCTAGAATAACTCAATTTGCAGACAAACATAAGTTGATGTGGTTAAGGTCTAATATTAAAGCTTAGAAGAGGTCAGTAACTGAAAGTGGGTCACTTTAAAAGGTGCACTAGTGACATTGCCAAAAGAGTCCATTCAAAGTAAGATAGACATGAAATAAATGTGGTTAACATAAAATTCTTAAACTCATGAAAAAGACTAAATACTAAGGAATGTCACAAAATATAGAATGTTAAGCAAAGAAATGTAATGTGATCAAAACATGAATGAGTGTATGAGAATTGTGCAGAGATACAAACACTACAGAACATAGACATAGTAGGGATACTTTTAAATACCATGGTCAGAATATGTGAACAATGAGGGTATTTTAAAGAAAATAGGAACTACAAGGAAACCTGCCTAGAATCCAAGAGAGACAGTTGAAATTATTGAAACACATAATGTGGAAAGAGGGCTTGAAAAATTTAAAACACACAGGACATATTGAAAGCAAGATTAGCAAAAGAAAACGGTGAATAACCTGTGTAACAAGTTTGTACAAATGGATGGCAGGACAAGGGCAAAGAGTCAAGTTACTTAAAGCAACAATGGACAGGAAGTTATAGAGAGTTATGCTCACCCACATCCTGAAGGGACATAACACATTAAAGAACCATAACATCAGACATTGCTTCTGCTTGTTTATTTGGTATTCATATTTATGATCTCATTAAAACTAATTCTGTTAAGTTACTATGCATTGAAGGCAACTATCCCGTTTGTCTTTACACCTTTCCATCACAAACAGGACAGACAATTAACATTTCTTTTCAAAGACAGTATTAGAATTTAGCCACTCATATTTTCATTATCAATATAAAATGATTTCATATACAAGTGTCATTAAAGTAAAATGAATTTTGATTGAACACTCATTATTTATTTAGTTCCAACAGTTTTAACTGCAATTATTATTTCAGTAATTTAATCATATATTCCAATAACAGAAAAAAACAAGATTATGCTGAATTTAAACTGGGTTTCTCCATTTTTGTCCTAATACTAATTCATTAAAAACTTGCTTACATGCATGCATACAAATATACATTTTAGATTGAGGAGGTCACTGACATGCATGAATTTTGATGCTTAGAAAACTCAGAGGCCATTGTAAATATTTTAAGAAAAAAATCAATTTATACTTGTAACGTGTATAAAGAGTGCTAGAATTAATCAATTTGGTTCAACATTTTTCAATAGATATTCATTTTTATGTCTACATATGACCATTAATTTACTTCTTTTATTCAATAAATTCAAGTTATCTATATTTTGTAGTATGGGAGATTTTTCCAAAAGGCAAAGATTATGACTTACTCCCTTACCATTATGCAATTTAGTTCTATCCACCACATCCCATAGTATATCTTTATGAACTCATTTACTTTCTTTTATTTGACAATAATATTTTGAAAATGCTGTCTTTCTGTATTTTTTGTTATTCAGGCTCAGTCAATTGTCATAGAATCTTTTGTTTCCGTTCTGTTTCTCTTAAGTTAAAATAATTTTTCAGCAATTTATACTAGCTCTATAAATAATATTTCAGCATTTTAGTTTAGCTCTATAAATAATATTACTAAGTGAACATTGTCCAAGGAACAGTTATTATTATTTACAATTACATTTTATATATATTTCTTCTCTTGCTTCATTTGTGTTGTTAATTTTGCAATTGTTTGATTATCCAAAAATTTATTATGATGGAATATTATTGTTTTATTAGTATCTCCAGAGTATGTGTGTATATATATATATATATATATATATATATATATATATATATATATATATATATATATGTATATAACAGAATTTTCCATAAGTGATAATAATATACCTTGATCTACTCTGTTGCAGATTTTAAGGTTTGTCTTGTAGCTTTCTATTTATTGATTTTTCACAAACCAAGTCTGAACTCAACATTAAAATAAATATGTTTACTGTTATATTTGTCTATATATACTTTTTAAAAGATTCATCATTGACTTTCTCCAGTTTCATTTAACAGTCATTTGCATACAAGAAAGAAAATTTTAAAAGTAAATAGCATTTACATTAAGCCAATGAAAAACTACACTCTATAGTAACAAATGTGTGCAATTACAATGATGAAAATGTGCTACAATTGCTAAAAATATATTGTTTGCTATACTTGAATTTTCTGGACTGTTGATTGATCACTATAACTCTCAACAATTTTCTTGATCTGAAAGATGATTCATCAATATTTATTAATATTGAATGATTTCTAATTTCTTCTCGTTTTTCTCTTTCTAATAAAAATCATTCATATTTGAAATGACAAATTACCTACAAGATAGAAGCTCAAAGAAGACTGTTAGATTTAGAACATAGGCAAATTTCTTTTATTCTTGTTATTATGCCCGTAATCAAAAGTGTATCAATATCTGAATGATCATTCTCTGACAATGTGCTTTACTTAGGTGCAATAATCATGGTTGTTTTAATTTCACTTGGTCTACCTTGTAAGATGTTGGTTGAAGAATATTCCTCTTTTGCATTATCCTATGATTTTCTTCTGGAAAAAACACCTCGGGGAACATATTATCTTATAGTTTAACATCTGCAGATTTAATGCTCAGATATCTGTATTTTATAAGTGATTTGATATATTTTTGTTTTTTAAATATAAATTACTTGGAAATTACTTCTTAAATTTCTTACTTTCATCTGATAGTATCCTCAGTGAATTAGAATAAATAGCCTGTTAAAGGATTATGCTAATTTTCTAACATTTTTGAAGTCATAATAGAAATATTAGTAAAAATGAGAATCATTGCAGTTTGTAAAACTTTTGGAACATTGCCTGACAATGGATTTACCTTTAGTGAAAAATTGTTTCTGTTTAATTTCAACATTTTGGTTTGTCTTTTTTTTTTTCTTGTTTTTTTTTTTTTTTCTTTCTTGTTTTTTTTTTTTTTTTTTTCTTTCTTGTTTTTTTTTTTTTTTTTTTCTTGTTTTTTTTTTTTTTTTGTTTGTTTTTTTTTTTTTTTCTAAATGTTTCTTTTTGCTAATCACTTATAGATGTTGATGCTTTCTGATTTTTCTTTCATTTAATTATTTTTTTATTTGTGAAGATTCTTTTCAATACACAACTGAAATATCATTTAATTTCTTTATATTTATAATTTAAAAAGAACTTACAAAACAATTATCTTAAAATTAGTGTGACTTCTATTATCACCTTTTAAAATGTTTCCCTGGCAAAAAAAAACCCCACACTGTTCATGCCTAGCCTGCTCAGCCACTATAGTTCATAGGAATCACTTCTTCCACCTATTCCAGAGTGAAAAATCTGATTGCAACAGATATCTTTTTGTCGCTACCCATAATCAGTACAAGTGTGTCCTCAAAGAAGCAAAGCTACTATTTGCTGATATAATGAGACACCGTATAACTTCTCACAGGTTTAGTTCTGGATATTAGTGGCAGCTTTGCAAGAGTGTTTTGAACAATAGCAAAGTCCATCCCTGCTTCAATCAATTTCAAGTATTGACATCAACTGCAGATAAGGTAGAGTGCTTTGCCTGAAAGTTCTCTTCTGACTTCACTCTCAACTCATCTGAAGTACCTCTGCCAAATTTCCCCCCTAGACATACACCATAATCTCATTATTGGTTTCTGACATTATTTCAAAATTAGACCCCCACAATCAGAGATGTGACTGGAGCCCTGATGTCATCCTAAAGAAATGTTCCTGAACTGGCTCCTGTTCTCTCCAGACTTTACAACAAATGTCTCACTGCTTCCTGCTTTCCAGCTTTTTGGAAGTCCACCTCTGTAGTTCCTGTTTTTAAGAATTCTGGAGAACTCTCTGACCCCTCAAATTATCACCCTATAAGTCTCTTACCTCTTTTTGACAATGTATTCAATACCAAACTAGTTAAGCATGACATCCATTTGGACAAACACTATGGGTTGTGTTTCACTAGGTCTACCACTGACATGTTAACGGCCATCTCTGAAGTTCTCTGTTAAGCTTTAGATAAGAATGGTAAAGCTGGCAGTGGCTCTAGATATCTCAAAGGCATTCAACAGGGTTTGGCATACTGGCCTTTGATGCAAGATCAAGGACTAGAGTGTCACAGAACATATATTTTGCTTAATCCAATTGTTCCAAATCAATAAAATAATAAAGGTTGTATTTGAATGAGCAAATTTACAAACCTTTCTTCACTGATGGAAATATTACAGGTGAAACATGTTAGACTATTGCTTAATTTTTTCCACAACTCTCCAAAATAGTTTTGAAAAAAAGTACATTTCAGTTGGCAGAGAATTTGGGGATAGAAAATTATTAAATCATTGGATTCAGATAACAGGACATTTAATTTGGTCAGCAAGATCTCTTAATATCACACCTACAGACATATTGTTTAGGGCCATGTTAAGAATTCTTTTTACAGCAGAAATTCTCAAATAATTCAGGATTTAAATAATTTCATTGAATAGGAGGAGTCAATTTCATTAACACTTGAAATGCTATTCAAAGTTTTCATGAAAGATTGAAAATGGTGGCTCATCTGTTGAGGACTATTCATTTTATTTATTGCATAAGTTATTAATAATAAAATTTTATATCTCATTCTGCTTTACTTCTATTTTTGCTTTCAAATGTGTTACTTTATTTACACTCTGTACAATATGCCACAGACGGTAGTTTAAAGTGGGATTAGGAAGCTGTTCAAATTCTTGGCTAGTCTGTTATATTCATTTTCACACTAATACCTTTGGGAAAGACATGAATCAGTATCTACTGAGCTATGAATTGAATAGTATAGTAGTCTAGGGATGGTAATCAGTTTCAAAAAACTCTGGAAGAGGTAGTGGGAAACCACTGCCAGTTTTCTTTCCCAAAATGCTTAGAAATTCACAGATAATAAAAAAGGAATCTGTAGAAAGTCATTGGTTCCTATATCCTGAAGAAACATGGCATTTAAAAAATAGAAATAAGAAAAAATATGTCAAGAAATTTTATATCTCTATTTAAATTGAAATACAAAAACTTAAAAACGGATACCAAATAATATGCATTTTCTTCCCTGAATAATGGTAGCTACAGATAGCATGAAGCCTAAGATGTTCTGAAATCATTATTTGATTATCTCCATCCAGGCATATTTGAAGACTGTCTACATTTGAGTTGTATTTGTTGGATGCAGTTGAAATGAATTTAGTGAGTTCTGTAACATGTCCCAGACATGGACAATAGGATTTAAATCTGGAGGGCATGAGGTTCAATTGAGTGTCAAAAAGTCAACTGATGACTGGTTGAGTCATCTTACTGGAAGAGATAGTCATATCCAAGAAATATGGTGAGCATAAAAGGATGCAAATCATCTATTAACAAGATTTTGATATGCCATATCTGTCAAGGCAGATACTTGTTTCATTATTGATCTTTACAAGCTCTCAAAGAATATACCATTGACATTACTTGCACAACACCCTTGTGATAAATTGGATTCATACTCTGATGTGCTCTCCTCCACACACAAACCTGTCTGGCTGCCTGAAATAGCTGGATATTTAACTTGTATAACCAGGTGACATGGTGTTAATCTTCTACTGTCATATGGTAATATTCTCTAGCCCACATGAGGTACTGTAACTGATGTCATAGTGTCAATAGTGATATCATTTTTGATTAGCAGCTATAAAAACCACATGGAATAGTGTACCCTGTAAAATACATTGTCTAATGGTTTAAGTAGAACTACCATTGAATTGGGGTTTGATTTGATGCAATGTTCTCTTTAGTTGGATAGTGGCCATCTTTGTCTTATTCTTGCATCACCTATGTATATCTACAATTTTCATATGCTGTTGATGTCTTCCTGTAAACCTATTTTCCTCTTTATAATTCTTCTTGTATATTTAAAATTTTATCATATTCATACAGTCAATCCAAAAAGAGCATTTCCCTTTAAAATTACTTGATGGCACTTGTTCAATGAATATAGATAATTTTGTTTGTTCATATAATACAATCAACTAAAAATAAATTCATTAATCATTAGAATTTTGGATCTCTTTTGAGTAAACACTGGATTAACAATTCATTAAATTTTAAAGAATCATCAATTTCTGACTCTTGGAATCCTGTTCAAAACACTGATTTTGTTTTCATCATTAACTTCATTACACTTTTTCCAGTTTTGCTTTTGCATTCTTTCCACTTACTCTGTATTTTGCATTCTATTTATTTTCCACTTACAAATATTTATATTTTGATAATGATGTGAATAGGCATCAAAATATAAACAAAATTAAAACATTTCTTGTTTGTTCCTTTGATATGGATTATTTTCTGGCCTTCTGTTTTTTTTTTCCTAAATGTTCATTTTATTTGTTTTATACAGTTTAATATTTATTTTATCTCTTCTTTGCTATTTAGCTTCCAACTCTACTCTGACAGCTTCATGTACACCTAGTGACCTCAACCTTATAAATGGCCTGAATTCCAATGCAGAGTATCCAGCATCTGGCACCAAATGTAACCTGGAGTTACTTCATGGACTAGAACCATCACAACCATTGACTGTGGACTCAATCAGTTCTGCTTATGCCTCTGATGAGGTATTCCTGAAACCACAAACAAATAAAAGTAAGCATTATTTATTTCTGTATTCCAGTATTTATATCTGTTAACCTTTCATCCTATCAATTTATTATTGGTGTCAACAACTAAACAATACCAACATTTTTTTATAATGAATGCTAAATATTTCAGGTGCTTTATTATATTTAACTGTGTGCCAATAAGTCTGTTATCCTGCTTACATGGTTTAAAAGCTTATTTTTTATGTCTTTACCCATTTTATTTTAATTTTTAACTTTGCTATTAAAACGCTAACTCTAGATAACCATTTCTAGAAAATACTTCAATTAATAGTGGCTCTTGGTTTGTCTTCACATGATTTAATTTAGGAAAGCAGCGTATTCTTTAAATGGAAGGTCTGAATTGACAATTCCACCATGCCCCTCCCCAAGACCATTCAGCCTCAAAGTTAATTGTTCCTACTTCCAAAGTTGTTGTCACCAAATATTTCTTGAGTCAATATTCATTCAAGAACCCACTAGATGACTTTGCCAGTCTTAATGCATATTGGCATCAGTGAAATTAAAACTTTTATTTTTTGTAATTTTCTTATATGTAACTTGTTTTTTGTCCTTTGCACTTTTCTATGCTATCCTATTTCCAAATCTTATTATTTTTTTCTCTTCCTTCATTGTTATAATTTTCTCTTAATACTTGCCTCAGCATGTATGTACATACATGTGTGTGTGTGTGTATATATATATATATATATATATAATGTGTGTGTGTGTGTGTGTGTGTGTGTATATATATATATATATATATATATATATATATAAACTTACATGCATGTATTAATTTATTGTTTATTCTCAATATTACATTTTAATGTGAGACTATCCTTGAGTCGTAAAAACTGAATGGGATGTTTAAGCTTGACGTTTTTCTAGCAAAGTAGATATTGGGACTTTTGCTAAGTTAAAACTTAAACTTAAATTTTAATTTGCTTCATTCAACTGCTATGTTATATATTATTTCAAGTGCCATTCATTAATGGCTGATCAGTTGTTTTTGGTATCTGGGAAGAATTCTAATTCCTTTGACAGAAGCCAAATGAATAGTATTTAGATTGTTAAGAAAATTATCCCTTCACCCCTAGGACCATCACCACTCATCTCAAGTGAGAGATAGTCGTATGCTTTTGGCCATGAAAATCAGAAAAATTAATTTCAGAGTCACCATAATTGTACCAAAGCCTGCTCTCTCTGTACAATGTCCAATTTAAATATTGGAAAGAAGCAATTGATGCATTTCCTGTAAGATTCTAGGGATAGACCCCCTACTACCTATTACCTCATCTCCCCCTTTGATATACTAGAAAGTCAGTTAAACATCACATGGTCAAAAAGTTCTGTGGGCCACAGATTGACTCTCCAAATAAGTTATCTGAAAGTGCATTCTTTGAAATAACTGGAAGTCAACCTCAGAACTGTGTTTTTCTGGGGTTTTTTTTTTGGTTTTTTTTCTTTTTTAAAGTTCTTTCAGCAGTAGTTCTCACATAGACATCTTAATTTTAACTAAGTTAAAAATTAGTAACTTACCTTTTTTTTTTTTTTTAATTAGGAGTAGATAGTCTTTCCTATAACCAGTTCATACTCTGCCTCCTTCTTTTGAACAAGAGTAGAGGCTCGTTCCTTGTTTCCTGTTTAAGAAGAGGTTCCTGATTCCTTCCCTTTTCTCAGGCCTTAATAGTGGTGCTGTCATGAAGTTTTTGTGATATGTGAAATGGTAGCAATGTCTCTTTATACTGAGGGTACCAAGCTGACAATCTTCTGGTTGCTGTTCCCAACTGGTAGTTAAGAGTGCAAACTCTTGTGTAGCATCTTGAGAAGCTGCTCTGATCAATAGTCACATAATATCAGGGTTTTTACAGGGCCATGTTGTGCATGGAAGGGTGTCACTGCAAGCACCTTTCGTGAGTAACCCCAAGGCCACACAATGTTGCAGTCTGTGCCAGTTTCATTCCCACACAAGTTACATTAGATGATTGACTACCACTACTACCCTAGGTCTATCCTTACCAAAATAACAAACCATGACTATAAGCAACCAAAGATATAAAACTAAACCAGCTCAATAAAAAAATCTTCAATCTTTCTTTCTCCAACACTCGTGGTATTCATGCTAACTTCTGCAGTGTGGAATCATTCCTCTTCAAAAAGCTAGCTCTCTGTGAAACTAATCTTAACTCTTAAATTTTCTCCTCTAATTTCTTGATTCCTGGCTATCTTCCTCTCCTTTGGAAGAACTCTAATGTCCACATGAATGGCCTGGGAGTTTATGTCCACAAACATCTCCTACTGGCTAAGGAACTTTCTCTCTTCAATCTTCAGATCATTCTTACATGTGTCTCCATCTCTCACTCAACTAAACTCGGTCTCTTCTTTCTCTACCCTTCCACTTACTCCCATAACATTTGTGTGCTAGATAGCATTTCTGATAATATAGCCAAGGCCATCTCCCTACACTCATTTGCAAATATATTTGTGTTCGGTGACTTTAATGGCCACCATGCCAGATGGCTTAAACACTTTGTCACTGACCTTGCTGGTATCCAAACCCTGAACTTCTCAATCTTTCATGCAAGGTGGACTTTCCCCACATGTTTCCCCAATAACCCTGACAGACATGCTTCTCTTTTAGATCTCTTTTTTTACCTCTTTCCCTGACTCATGTTGTGTAGCTCTGCCCTCATGGCAATTCTAATCATGCAGTAGTGTCTCTAAACATCTCTTTCCACTTCTCCACCAGCCAAAAACCTCCTACCAACAGAATATCTTTCTGTTATCAATGAGCAGGTTGGCTGTCCTGGGTATGATGATAAACTACAACTGCATCCTGAGTAAGACAATAAACTATGTCCAACAGAAAGGCCTCTGATTTCAATACAATTTTTGAAAAAAAATATTACCAGCAATACATTTAAAAAAAAAAAAATATTACAATCAATACATTTTTTTTTTTTTGGGGTATATTACCAACTATACATTTTTGAAAAAAATATTACCAGCAATACATTTTTGAAAAAAAAAAAAAATATTGCCAGCATATAAAATTTTGTCAGCATTAAAAAAAAAAATCCCATTGAGGTTGATATGCCATAAAACAAACCAAACCAAATGAGCAGGTTGGGACTCATTCTTTGATTTCCAATGTGGCATCCTTTGGAATAAAATTTTAAATCATCTTGTTCAAAAATGTGTGTCTGAGGTTTCTTCCTGGGTGAAAGCTGACATCGATGTTTTCCATTTCAGCAAAGAAATACCAAGTTAAATCATGTTCATCTTCTTGGTTCTCACCTGCATGCTCAGCCACTATAGTGCACAAGAATTACTTCTTTGGGCTGTACCAGAACAACACATCTGATTCCAGCAGACATCTTTGTCTCTGCTTGTAATCCTCAAAAAAAGTGCAGTTATTGTTTGCTGATAGAATGAAACAACATATAGCATCTTGCAAGTTCGGTTCCATAGATTATTGGTGGCTCTGCAAGAGTGTGTTGAACAATAGCAAATTCTCAATCCTTCCTCTATTCAATCAATTCAAAGTCCTGATATCTACAACAGAAAAGGTTAAATGCTTTGCTTGGAAATTCTCTTCCAACTCAACACTTGACTTATTTAGCATACCCACATCTGATTTTCCCACAAGAACAGAGGCTCTACTGAGTTATATGTGCATAACCCCATCACTCCTGTTTTTAAGAACTCTGGAGAACCTTCTTACCTCTCTAACTATTGCCCTATTAGTCTCCTCCTGCTTTTCAGCAAAGTATTCAAGGCTTTAATCAATACTGAAGTGGTTAAGAATTTTACATCTCACAAACTACTCTCTGACAAAGAATATGCCTTCAGTTTTGCCAGGTCTACTGCTGATGAGATAATAGCCATCACTGAATCATATATATCATGCTCTTGATAATAATGGGAAAGCTCAAGCTATGGCTCTAGATATTTCAAAGGTGTTTGACAGAGTTTGGTCTTCTTGTGACACTATTTAGTGCTGGTAAATGGAAAGTAAGGGTTAATAAATAGAATGAAGGACAGACCGTGAGAAAGAATGAAGATTTCTCTTTTCAAAAGGCTTAATTCTCAAAAACCAGAAGAATTACTTAAAGCAATATTGTCACAAGAGGCCATGTGGTAATCTTTTGACAACTGATTGATGGCCCAGCCCTAGAAGTACTGATCACAAAAACCGAAATGAGTGGAATGGGTA
The DNA here is from genome assembly GCA_903632075.3 of Acanthosepion pharaonis. Taxonomy (NCBI): domain Eukaryota; kingdom Metazoa; phylum Mollusca; class Cephalopoda; order Sepiida; family Sepiidae; genus Acanthosepion; species Acanthosepion pharaonis. The sequence goes on along the minus strand of CAHIKZ030005492.1, from coordinate 1,610,215 downwards.
AGATTTGATCTGTAACCAAAAGTCAAGGAGAACCATCTGGTCGGTGTTTGATTTTGAACAAAATAAACAGGTATGAGAAATTTTGCATCTCAACTACCTTTCACCATTTGAAGACACTTGAACTCATTTCCCAAATTGACATGTGTGTGTGCCACATTCTCTGGCATAACAAAACAAGCTTGATCATGTTTATGCAGTGATTTCTTTGTTATGCTACAAAAAGGAATTTGTAGAACCCGTGGCTAAAGTGAGTTTGCATCCAATAAAGGTGTTGCTGTCTGTTTGGTGGCTTTACAGAGAAATAATTCACTTTGAGATTCTTCTAACCAGTGAAACAGTAACTGCAACAAAGTATTGTGACCAACTCACTAATCTCAAGAAAAATGGCCAATTTTTTAAATTGAAAAGGTGGCATTTTCCACCATGTCAACACAAGACAGCATGTTGCAAAAGAGACCTTGCAGGAGTTTAGTTGAAATGGAGAAACTCTTCAGTAACCAACATATTCTTATAATAACTTGATTCCTTAAGATTTTCAATTGTTCCGGTCTCTATAGAACAGAGTTTAAATGATAAAAAATTTGACTCTGTACAGTCAGTTGAAAACTATCTCATAACCTTCGTCCAACAAAACAGTTTCTAGAAAAATGGGAGACACTTGTTAAAAATAATTATGTTTATTAGTCAATAAATGTTTTGTTGTTAGTATCATTTTGTTTTTAATTTTCTAATTGGGCACAAACTTTTGCAATGATCTAATAGTTGCTAGTTAACTTCAGGTCCATTTTGGCTATGATACTTTATATGATTAATAAGGCCTGCTCTGGGGACTACACACTGGACAGTCATAGCCAGCACATGGTGGCCATGTTCATAAATAATATTATTAAGAGTTGGTTTCTTTTTTTTATTATTAAAGCTATGATTATTTTTAAGCATTTTCTGCAGTTAGATGAATGTATTATGTTGTTGTGTTTTTTGCAAGTATGTTTTGGATAAAGGTTGGTGAGTCTCTGTATATATTTAATTGGATCCTAATGGAGCTATATGTGAGGTGCAAAATAAGTCTTCTTAATATGCATGTAGCAGTATGTTCAGTGTAATTGTTATTCATGAATTTGTTTTCATCAGTAGCACAATTCCATAAGGAGCATGTAAATTCATAATGTTGGTCCTATGTGTTTTGTCTTTTGCTAGTGACTTATTGTTGATGCTGAGGTTAGTTGTTTTAAAATTTTTATAATCAACATCATCATCATCTTGTTCTGATCAACTAGATTTGTATTTCTTATTGTTTCTAAGGGAAATTTGTACTCCTTATAATTAACATGCATTTGATTTTTATAGAAAATGTTAATCTTACTTTAGAGAGAAATAATCTAATTTGATTATCTATGAGGTGGTTCAAGAAACCATTAATAACCAATGTCATTTTCGCATTACTAAGTTCGTAAAAGAGTTATGTCCATAAAAAAATCTTTTGTACGCATAAAACAAAAATATAATAAAAAGCTTAACTTAGGTGCCTTATGAATCATCTTCAAGGAAACCTGTATAAAAGAGGGATTGCTGTCCAAATACACAATCATATTATATAAAAGTGGGCTAAGCAGCGACAGTCTGTTTCATGATTCAACACAATTTTCAGGCCAGAAGATTGTGTTGATGCAAGAAACAGTTGGTGTTTACCTCAGTGTCTGCTTTTATAATTACATATGCTCTACATTGAGCACTTTTACCCATAAATATAGCATAACATAAAACTTTATTTTTATAATTGTTATATATATATATATATATAATATATATATATATATATATATATATTTAAGAGTAGCCTATTATGATTTTCTTTATAAATGCTGTTCATTTCAGGAGTTGGTAACCAATCACTGTGAATCATTTTCCTTTATATACATTCTATTAACTAAGGCTCACCTTCATTTTACATTTTTATATTTCATTGAAATATTAGACAGTATCTTAAATGTCCATTTTTTTTTTTTTTTTTTTAAATATTTTGATCAAAGGATTGTAAACTTAAATGTAAAGATTGAATGCACAGTGTAAGCAAACTTTTGAATTAGATTTAAGATTATCTCAAAATTGATACAAAAAGAAGACAAATGAATATATTCAGAATGCGGTACATAGGATTTTCTTTCTAATGATAATAAACTCCAGATATAAGTGTACTGTCTGAATAAACAAATTTCCAACAATAATTCTAAAACTGCTTATCCCCAGATTACTTAGAATAATGTAGAAAATAAAATAAAAATGGTACAAAACTAAGCAAGGAAAGTTATAGTTCCTTGCAAAAAAAACTTCTTGAAGTGATCTGAAGTAATCAGTCTTTTTCTTCATTGATCTTGTATGATTCTGCTTAGATTGAGAACAATCATCATTTCTAATCTGGCCATGTGGATTTTGTGTACAAAATACTGTGGAACTTACAAATGGATTTCACTTTAAAAGTGACTTTAAATATATTGTTTTATAAGCTAAAAATCTGTTTTCTTAATGTAAGTAGATTGGGGTAAATAAGTATATAAATAATGGGCTTAAGTTATTACTCTTATTCCTGTTTGTATATGGCCTTCTTTGGATGAGCAAAATATACTTACATATTATTATATCATTTTTACTTTTTCTTAAATTGAGAACAGAGAACTATTCTCTCCATGACCTTGCTCATGTCTACTGGATTTGGCAGAATACAGATAACGATATTACTCCAGTGTTCAAGAATGCTAAATAGTTGAAGGTTAACTTTGAGGTAAAGCAGTTCTATTAAAAGTATTTTTCTTAACCTTGAGACAGGAGATCAAGGCTCAGCATATCATTTTAGGTAGGTCTTTTTCCTACTACTGATGGCTTGATAAAATTGATGAATAGAATTTAAATACAATAAATGCAAATTTTCCACATCACAATTAGCAACATTGTTTCGTTCTTTGGTCTAATTAAACAGTCACATGTTGTGAGCATCATGTATTGATGTTCAGTATTATAACCAACAGAATTTCTAATTTAATTATCTAACTAAAGTATTGTATTTGTAAACTTGAGCCAACATTAGTTTTCAGGTTATCTTTATCCTCTTTACTAGAAGATCAATACTTCTCCAAAAAGTAGTTGTTATAAGTGTTAAAATGAAGTATTGTTACTAACTCCAAATTGACAAAATAATTTTTAAGTTACAAGGTTCATTTACAGAGTTATCTTAAAGTATGACAGTTTTTAAAAATATTAATGGCCATTTTAAATGTGAAAAGATTTTTTACAGACAAAATGTGTAGTATTGAAATGTTTAAAAAGAAAATGTGATATTTAACAGAGGATATTTTTATTTAATTTTTAAAGTTGTTTTCTATTGATTTTTTTTTTCAAAAGTATTTATAGAAAAGTAAAAGAAAAATCTTAGACTGCACACAGATTCTTTTCTCTCTTTTGCAGAAATTATTAAAAATACTAACAATATTAAAGCAAAAATATATTACCCAATACAATAGATACATTTGCTTTAAAAGCTTATTCCCAAAAGATGTCAGCATTTCTTGAATGGTGGTAAAAAAAAAATGGTTGTGAGAAAGAGAAAACCTGAAAAGAAAGAGAAAATGTATAAGGGAGAATGAGTGAGTGCAAATTGAACTTACATGTTCTAGGCAATCTGAGGAAAGAAAATAAAAGAAATTGTAAAATTATGAAAGAGAAGGAAAGAAATGTTCACTGGAGAGAAAGTTTGCATCAGTGTTTGTATGTTAGTATTAAGTGGTGGGGAACAGCAGTGAGAAGCAAGGTTAAAAAATAGTGTGTCTTAATGTAAAAGAGTTGTGAGTAAAAGTGAAGAGAGTGTGCAAAATATTAAATCAAAATATATTATGTGAATGAAAATGAAAAAAAAAGTTATTCAAATATGAGTGTGCAAGGATCAAATAGGGAGATGTGAAAGAACTTTTTTTTAACAAACACATTGTTGTATAAAAAAAAATTAGATAAGTTATATAAGATATTGCTGCTACATATGGTTTGGTGCCCCTGCTATTTACATTGAGCTCCTTGATCCAAAAAAGAATCAGCTATATTATTGGTCCTGATCTAGTGGCTCAGCTTCAGTCACTTTCCCACCACTGTAAGGTTGCCACCCTGTGCCTTTTCTATAAATAATTTCATGGTAATTGTTCAGATGAGCTCTTCGCCATGGTGCCTAAATTTTTTGAATTTAAGTGCAGTATTAGACAGGTGATGAGGTCTCATCAATTTATAGTTGAACTGGTTAGATGTAACTGTAAATTCTATGCTAACAGTTTCTTTTCTCACACTTCTCGCCTGTGGAACTCCCTTCTGGTTCTTTGCTTTTCAGCCAGCTTTAATCTACAAAAATTTAAATGCAATGTCAATTGCTGTCCTTCTGATAGAGTTGGTTGGTTTGGCAATTTATATTTTGGTATTGGTTTCCAGTTTTATTTTCCTTGATACTGTGGTTTTCAGTTAGGTTTTTCAGTTTTTAATTTAGTATTTTTGTTTTCTAAGGAAGCCATTCATTTTGTTGCGTAATGATAGCATTTCCAGTCGATATCTGATTTAGTTTGAGATTGACAAATTTGCAACTTAGTCCATTCAACTCGCAATTTCTTGTGTATTTCTGAACCAATCTTAAAAATATTCATATGGCTGGAAAGAAAATAAAATAATCTTTCTAAATATGTAATTTGTGTGTGCTTTTATTCATTATTATTTTACAGCGAGTTAAAATGGTATTGTGCTTTGACCAGCCAAAAATGCGAAATGATTTTTTTCAAGACTAAATTTTACATGTTACTTTGTTTTGCAAAATCAAAGTGACCAATCTTTATCAATATTCTTGAAATTGTACACCCATTTAGAAGACAATTTAAACTACAACCAGAAAGATGTTCATTTCTTCTCTGACCCAAGGAAGCGAATTCCTTCAAAAATTATAAAGTAAGCAAAAAAAAAAAAAAATACAGCAATTCTTTTCTGGTATGCCAGTCAACTATTATTATTATAAATCTTATAAATTTCTTCTAAACAAGGAAAATCAATGAGTTATTTTTCCCCCTAAATAAATTTGTTTTTATCTAGTAAATACACCTAAAATTAAATATTAAAAATAATTAAAAGCTTTTAATTTCATTTTTAGAATGTTTAGATTTCCAAATCTGTAAGTATCACCTGTTCTTTTTTAGATACACATTTTAAAACAGAAAGTAAAAACTATTTTAATCATTTTAATATATGATCTTAAGTGTATTCGCTAGATAAAACCATAAAGATATTTGTAAAAATAAAATGAATTAATTTTCCCTGTTTAGAAGAATTTTATAGGGAGAACAGTAACAAACACCAACCGAACACTAGTGGCTAAAAAATCATTTTTACTTTGGGTTTAAAAAAATGACTTGCAGTTTTGAAAATATACACATTTTAAAACTGAGATTAAAACTTACTTTATTTTTTTTTTTTAGGATCTAATTTTAAACACATTCACTAGATAGAAACATAATTTTATTTGTAGAAAACAGTGACTCACATATCTGGAAATATACACATCTTAAAAGTGAAATTAAGAACTATTTTAATTATTCTTAATATCTAATTTTGGTGCACACACTAGAAAAAAACAAATTTATTTATTAAAAAAGATCTTCATTCATTTTTCTTGTTTACAACAACTTTATTTTGTGATTGGAGTAACTTGGCTTATTAGAAAACCCTTACAAAAAATCCGACTTCATAAAATTTAACATTAAGATGAAACTGGCAACTATTTTTTTTATTTTTACTTGCTATTTTGTTGTTAACTTAATTTTACCACAAAAAGTTTTTTGTTTTTTTTTCAAAACTGAAACAAATAGATTTTAGACATCATGTTGTATAGATTTCACATTTATTTCCTAAAACTAGTCAAATGTTTTTAACATATTTTTGTTCAATCTTTTTCTCTTACATTGGTATAAATGTTGATAAAATTTAATTTTATTAACATCTGAAAGTCTTTTTCAATAGTGTTTCTTTGGATATGGTCACTCAGTAGTGATATAAGAATGAAACCAAAATTGTTCGGTTTCATAAAAACTTTTGATGCGGTTTCACGGTGTGAAGATAAAACCAAAAAAAAGTCGGTTTTTCAGTTAAGCAGCATATTGAACTTTCTAATTACTCTTTTCTCTTCCCACTCATTATTAATGTTTCTGTTCCTAATTCTTCCACACCCTGTAAACCCTTGTGTCTTAGTGGCTTTATTGACTTGCATTGGGTGATACCAATTTTTAAAAAAAATACAGGAAAGTAGAAGTGTGTGATTTTTTTTTTTTTTTTTTTAAACTGTTTCTCTTCCTCCTCCCTTGGTCATAACCAGTCTGTCTCTATAATGAATGAGAAATGGCAAAAACTAAGATTGGGCAAGTATCAATGGCTGAATACAAATATTTGTAACAATATAGAGAATGGCAGCTAGTAAATATGTATGTACATGTCCATACATAGTTAAATCTCATTAAGTTATTGCTAATATCTTCATGACAATATATTTACAACTTTCCCAGCTGAAATTAGATTCTGTCAAGTGTAGTACATCTTTGCAAGCATTGGCTGGATTACTCCATTCTTCAACATGTTTTATTGATGTTCAGTTTGAAAATACTTCACTTTGCTGCTATTATTTTACTGGTATTTTTTTCTTTTATATGTCACAGTCTCTTTTTTATTTTGGTAATATTTCTTTTTAAGAGTAAAATTTTCACATTTTAAGTGATTTTTTTTTTTTTTTAATTTCTTGATCATTTTACTCATACATTACTTAATTTTGATAAATATAACATAGTGATAAGGCCTATGCAAGTATGTTGCCATAGTTGATTATCAAACTTACTGTTCATAATCTTACTCTAAGACTATAACATGAATGATGTTTGCCTTCAATAAAATTCCTGGAACAGCTCGTTTATACTTTTCTTTTGGTTATGTTAAAAAATAAAAATAAAAATCATTTTGAACTTGTTATGTGTGACTACTAATGTGCTTGTTAGTTATTGGGATCAAAAGTAGCAAGCTAAATAATGTTATTTTTATAGAGCTATGGGTAAAATAGTAAGCCAAACTGGGTTCTCAAACAACCAATCTAGGAATAAAACAACTCTGAATTCAAAAGCCTGTTGAAGGCAATAGGAAAATTCAGAATTTACAGATATCCAAGAAAAGGAAATTATTGAGACATTTTTTATAGAGTCATGTTTAAAAAATAAAAGTATATCTTATATAAAAGTACAAAATTTTAATTGTATGGATGGATAGAATTTTGTCATACTCTAAAATGGTATATTAATTATGGTGTTGTAGTTTTTATTCTTTCTTAGCTTCTTTTCTTCTGCTTAAACAGTGTGTTAGAATTTAAAGTAATAAATCATTGCTTGTATTTTTAAGCTCAACATTTTCCTGCTAATTACTTTTACCTGTAAATTTCTTGTAATTACTTTATCTACCAGTTATTTATAAGTTAAACAAGAAAAAGATGCAGTTATAAACAATTCCACTTTTTGTAAACATTTTATATGGTTATCAATAGGTAGTGATTATCAGTTATTTGATCAATGACAGTATGAATAAATGGCTATAATTCTAAGTACTTGATAATTATATGATTTTCTACATTCTGCCATTTTGGGGGCTTGGTTTGTTTGTATTTTTTTTTTTAAATCACTGAAAATTTTTTAATATTTTATAAAACTTTAATTTCAGATGAAGATAGCAGTGTAGCAACAACAGAAGTGTTATCTGATAATAGTTCATGGTTAGCTGAGCAAGATTTGGTTGCTGATTCCATGTCATTCTCTTCAGACTTGCAAATCACTCAAGAACTTGAGATGCTTTCTCAAGAGGTAGCCAACAAGGGTCCTCCTCAATCTGATCTTGAACTTCGGTAAGAATTGCCTTTTCTTGAAATAATTGAAAATAAACTCTTCTAATTCAGATAAACATAACCAACCAAATTAAACTTACTATCACCCATTTAAATAAATTGTTTTAACTTGCATTACACTCCCACTCATAACACTTTAAAGGATACACTTCAGTTTCAAAAATTATGAAACATTCCAATGATAACGTTTCATAATTTTTGTTTCTCTGTTAAAATCACTTTTAGTAGATACCATCTGACATGTTAAATGATATTCATCTCCAATAGACAAAATGAAAACATATTTGAATATTTTAGCTTGTTAAAAATACATTGTAAATAAAAATGAATATTACTCAATATTTTATTTAAGTATTATTTTATTAAAAAAAAATAACTTAATTTCTTTAATAAAGGCTTACTCAGTTCTTTGAGGACATTTGTATGAATTTAGTAAAAGATACATGTCATAAAGGAAGTGCTTTATTTGAGAAAAAATTGGCTTTAATAATTTTGAGATTTTTCTTGACACATCTACTTAATGAATCCACCATTAGCATTGATAACTGCTTCATTACAAGGTCTAAAACCATGACCTAACTGAATCGCATCCTGGGTAAGACGATAAACTACATCCAACAGCAAGGCCTCTGATCAGGAGGTTTTGAGGAGCATAGAATCACCTCTTAATTGCTGGTGTTCCCAGGTCCACCCTGCCCTAGGGTGGTAGCATCCGTTAGGGTCCCAGCTATGGGCAAATAGTTAAATCACACTATGAAAGCATAAAAAAAGGTTTTAAAACCAACAATGCATTTTTGGAAAAAAAAAAAATTTTCCATCAATACATTTTGGAAAAAAAAATTTTCCATCAATACATTTTGGAAAAAAAAATTTTCCATCAATACATTTTGGAAAAAAAATTTTCCAGCAATACATTTTGGAAAAAAAATACCAGCAATATATTTTTGAAGGAAAAAATTATTAACAGGAATACATTATTACCATCAATACATTTAAAAAAAAAATATTACCAGCAATGCAGTTTTGGAAAAAATATTACCAGCTATACATTTTTTGCAAAATATATTACCAGCAATACATTTCTGAAAAATAAATGTTACCAGCAATAAAAATCTTGTCATCATTAAATAACCTATTGAGGTTGATATGCTGTAAACCAAACCATAACTGAATCATATGATCTTTATCTATTTTAGACATTGTGCTAGTTATGGTGGGCTTCAGAGATTTTATGTGGGTTTTGATTGACATCCATTTTGATTACACCCTATATGCCCAACAGATTCAGATTTGAAGAGCTAGGAGTTCATATGTTTGGGGTGATGTGCTTATGGAGATTGTAATTCATCCATCCTTGGGTTTTATTGGTAGGTGTACAGTATTCCTTTACTCACACTCTCTATCCAATACCTCACAACTTTCTCCGACACCTCCTTAGTCAGCACCATTAACCCTTAAGTTCTGAGGAAAGAAGTGAAGAAGCGTGACAACTCTCTTGTTCCTCATGATTCCAGAACTATCAGAGTTTTCAGAAACTTTTTGTGCATGACCTTTGGAACATCCTTGGGGTCTTTGCATAACCATCTGTCATTCCTTTGGTTGACATTTTTGATCCTGATCAAAGCTTTTCTCATTCAGGCTCTTGATGATTCAATTTACTCAACAAACACTTTGTGCAAATCAGATGATTATCTTTTGTCTTCACATACATGAATTGGCCTCTCTGCATCACATATGACTTGTATCAAAGGTCTTCATGCACAATTCTTCTGAGAGTGCCTTGAAACCTTGAGATCCTTACCAATGGCATTAATTAAATTGGTGGCATTTTTATCAATAACCTTCTGCACCTTTTCATACAAATTTGAGTGTCCTGATGGTATTAGAACCTTTAGGAAGTATTTTACATTTGGCTACTGCTCTAGAATCCCTGTCAGCAGCTTCCAGCTCCTTGACAACCAATGACTGTACAGCCTTCAGGAAGTAAGCAATCTCTAAGTCACTATGTTTCTGCCTTAAGGCAACTATTACAGTGTGCTGCTTCCTTTTTGTGTGTTAGCTTGATGCTTGTCATCATTTATCTGAAAAGAAATGATAATCAGAAGTTAAGAAAAAGTTAGAACTATTAAAAGAATTGAGCAACCCTGTATTAACTTTATTAAAGATACAACTATATTCTTATATTTTCTTGACAAAGTTACATGATGCCTGAATCCAAACACAGATAATGTTTTGTTGGATAGTGTGTGCGTACAAGGTGTAATGGATAAATTATCATCTAAATTATGCAAAAAGGAAAATAGCACTGACATATCATTTTAACAGATATATTTATCAAAATTACACAAAAATATCTTGAAATACTAAAGACTAAATGTATTCCATAAAATTGCCATTGGCTTCAACAACAGCCTCCAGACGACTTCAGAATCTCTTGCAACTCTTCGGGACAATCTCTTTTTTTTAAGTTGGTGATTGCTGTCATAATCCTTGCCTTCAGTTCATCTTTGGTGTTACAAGTAGTTTTGTACTCTCTTGCTCAATTGCACCCCACACATAATAATCAAGGGGGTTGCAGTCTGAGAAATTAGGTGGTCAGATGTAAGTAGTGATGTGGTTACAGAAATTGTCTGACAGCTAATACTAGGTTGTGTGGCATGGTGCAGAGTTGTGTTGCCTGATATAAGGTCTTCCAGCAGCCACCCTCTTAATCCAGAGCAGCACTACCTCCTTAACGCACTTGATGTAGGCCTCCATGTTGAGTTTGAGGCTCTCACCAACAAATTCAGAAGTTCTTTTCTAAACCACAGGGAGTTTTCTGAGCTGCTGTACCTTCATAATCACCAACTCATGCAACTCTTTCCAAATCCTCTACACTGTCCTCATATTGACATCCAAACACTTTGAAATGTTTGTATTGGAGATTCCAGCATGAATGCCAAGCAGTACAGCATGCTGTATCCAAATTTCTGGTAGATTGACTTGTGTCATTGTGCTGTTTTTCTCACAGAGGGTGCCCCACTAACCTTACTATACTGTGCAGTCGACAAAATCAAAAACAAATATGTGTGTGAAATTGAAACTATAAAAATGCTGACAATTTATCCATCAAACCGTGTGTGTATATATATATATATATATATATATATATATATATATAATGTGAGAGAGAGAAAATATGTTTGAATGACGTATCATGAATAACATCATTTTTAACTATAAGCTATGAAAATATTTTTCCAATATGGATATATAGCCAAAAGTAAGTTTCTAGTAATCCTTTGAAGAATTTTAATTAATTCAGGAAATTCAAATAAACTTTAAATGGAATAAAGGAATAAAATAACAAAAGCCAATAAATCTATTTGCCTGAAGTCTAAATATTTGCATCTCCTACAATAAATATGGTTGCAATTGTTTGTTCAACAAGAATACTTTCTACATGGCATCCTATTATTCTTTAATTTAATGCATATTAAAGTTAATAATTAGATAATATTTTCAAAACTTGGTTTAATTCTAGCAGTAAAAGATTGGAATATCTTCCAATTCTTTCAATCCTGTTTCCACTAAAAATAATCTATGTTAATGCTTTTTAATTTGTATGAAATGATACTGAAAAGTTTTCAACCTGACCAATTCTGATATTTGGTCAGATTTTGAAGAGTCACTCAGTACTTTTCAGTGCTCTGTTGTAGGAATTTTAAAATTTGCTCATATTTATAAGCTTGTAATGTATGTTAGAGTAATTTTTTTACAATTTTTCATAGCAAATCCTGGAATGAAAAAGTGTAAACTAAATTTGATTCTATATGATTTTCTGGTATCTTGGCATTGTAAAATATAATTTTCTCTAATATTTCTATAGTTAAAGGCGAAGGCATTAGTTTTTGTTGCCTTATCAGAGGCAGTTTTATAAAGATCATTGTAAATCTTGATTTGTCTGAAGCATTTCATCAGTGAAAGGATGGATTTCAGCATTAAAAGCTTTGATAACCCTGATATATTTTTTTTTGTGTGTGTGTATATATATATATATATATATATATATATGAAAGAGAGAGATCTTGCATATGAATTAGTATTGAATTATTAGTTTTGAAAAGTAGATTCATTAAACCTGCATTTCTTAAAGTAAGCAGCCAAAATGAGTGCGTGACTTAATTAATCTTACCATTTTGTAACAGTTTTCCAGGCTTTTTTAGCCATAAGCTGACTAGAAATTTTGAAGTTTTTTACATTTCATCACATTTGTAGCATGAATAGGTTTTGATGGTTGCTAAGTAAAACATTTCAAAGGTCCATATTGTTAACTTTTGTTTTGAAACTTTGTTATGCATCATTCATTTATTTTTTCAGATTCTGTTTATTCTCTTCTCTCAAGACTGAATAATTAACAATGACATGATGCTTAGTTAATCAAAAGAGTACACTAAATTTTTATTCTGATTTCTAAACTTGATTAGATATGGGGATTTCTTTTACTCATATATCTGTGCACAAGTCCCTCTACTATCATGAGTCTAGATCCTTATTGTCAGTTCTTTAATAGTATGTCTGCCTCACAGATTAGCTCCATTGTGTATCTGTCTCTTGCATTTCTGATCATGTTTTGTTCACATTGTAACATTTTGTTATCAATACCTGACCAAGGCAAAGTGCCTTGTCCTAACATTTGGTTGACCATTTGAGTGGGATAAACTTGTCAGAAGATGATTTCCCTAGTGTAATCCAGGTTAGCAAAGGTTACATCTCCACGACCTTTTCTACTCAGGAGGATCAGTTTCATGATGTTGGTTGTCTGCCTGAACAGCTTTGACATTTTCTTCAATAATCAGCCATTCTTAGTGTCTTTCTGATCCTGTATCACTAAACTAATGACAAGAGATGTGATCAATCAGAAATATGAAAAACATAAAAGACTGTTACTGAAAATATATATATATATTTTTTTGTACACTTATCTGATGGATTTAATTATCTATATAAATTATGATGAACATAACTTGATAAAGTTTTTCATTTTTTTTTAAATGCAGCACATGACTAATGTAGCTTGGTACTTATCAGTATACATTTTGCTATTTAGTTATTTTATATTTTATAATGTTTACCTCTTTGGGATTTGTGCTGTTATTTATTTATAAAGTTTTCTTACAAAATTTCAAATGGTTTATCAATTATCTATATCTTAGTTAACAGTTTTGACAGGACAGTTAACGTTATTGACAGTTACTGTCAGTAGTACTTAATTTTTTTATGAAGTAACATATATTGAGCAAACACATAACACATCAACCCTTTTATGGCTATCTACACATTTGTTTTAATGGTTTTCAGGCATACCAATTCCCATAAATATATATTCAATGTGATATTTTTAAAGTATCTTTTACTTTTATAGAATGCAAAATGGATACATTTTCAAAGGAAAATCTGTCTTGTTTTCATCATTTTTTCAAATGTTATCTCTTTCAATAGTTAAAACATGTCCTTTTGACATTTGGAGATCATACTAAAAATATTGAGACACATGTCCATCTTATAGCAGTGGTTTTGTCAGCATTTTTTCATTACAATTATTATTAAATATTCTTACAGACTTTGCATACATTGCATATAAAAGTTTATTCAATTTTCATCAACTTTGTCATTAGGAAAAAAGAAGAGCTGGAGAATAATTTGATATAAAAATTATTTCCATCCATATATATATATATATATATATATATATATATATATATATATATATATATATATATATTTTTAAATCAACAGAAGAATTTGAACATCTGATACACTTGCATTTAATGATATACAGAAATTTAGCTCATTATTGATTTTTAATAAGGCTTTCTATATTTATTGCATTATTGACTATATTTATTAAAAAGGTTTCTTGTAAAAGAAAAATGGAAAAATATAATTCTATTTAAAGTAAAAATCACTATGAAATCTCAGTAAAATACAAGTTTTTACAAAAAATTTTGTAAAATTAAAAAAAAAAACATTTAAAACAAATGTTTTTATGAATTTAAATTTTTTTTTTTCAAATTTAACCTGTTTCAAAATTCTTACCATAATTTCTTTCAGCCCTTCATTCTACCTAAAATGTTATTAAATAGTAAGAATGTTTAAGATTTAGAAATAATTTTCCCTACCCACCTACCAAAAAGAAAAACAAAAAGCAGGTCAGGTATGACTTTGTGATGTTTCAGAGGTCTTCTTATACAATAATTAGATTATTTTCTCTTAGACACTTATAAGCTTGTCATAATGATGCTCAAGTAAAACAAGTCCAATTAAATATTTAAGTAAATTCTTATTTTTACTGAATATTTTGATGTGTGCACATACTGCAGTTTTCTACCTTTGAGCAAATTTGGCTGCTTGTAATTTTAGCTTGCAAGAAGTTACAAGAATTTATAATTTACGACATTAACTCGTGTTCACCAACTCAATAAAAAATTTGAAAGAAACAGCCACAAGTGAAACCTATTTTTCCAATTTTCACAAATGGATGAAGGACTATTTACGCCAAGGAGGAGTTATAAAGGAGCAAATATTTTGAAAGCAACAAAAGAAAGGCGACTATAGATTGATTGTTCACATCTGGAAGGGACATCTGGCACAGAGAGGGGTCATAGGTATTCTAGAGATTTTGTCTACTCTTATAAACATTTTGTTAATTTCTCAAAAGTATGACATTAATTGCTATATGACCATATATACAAAAATAGAAAGAGGTGTAAGACAAACATGTGTCATCTCACCAGACTTATTTGACCTATACAACAAGGCAATTCTGAGAGAATTAGAAGTTCTACCAAGATTCATTATTGGCAGCCACCTTCTTAACAACATAAGATATGCAGATGATAATGTGGATAAATGACACAGAGAGGAAACTACAAGAACTACAGAAGATAGTAATGGAAAATGAGAAGAAAGGAATAAACATCAATTGCAAAAATATGGAATGAGTGGTTGTTAGCAAAAGAAACAGCCCAACATGTAAATTGCACATTGGCAATACCAAAATCAAGCCATTACAACAATTTAAATATCTAAGAAGTGTTTTAACAAGGGATGGAGAAGGCAACACTGAAATCTGAAGGTGCATTGGAATAGTGAAATATGCCTTCCAAAAGCTAAGCACAGTATTAAAAAAAAGAAAGAGTACTGAACTGTTATGTAATATCACTCCTCCTATATGACAGTGAATACTGAACAATCTCCTCACAGATGAATAAGGGACTTGAAGCAACAGAAATGTGGTTCTATATAAGGATGCTGATAATAACATGAACTGAAAATGTGAGCAATGGCAAAGTTTTAGAGAAAATGGAAACAAAAAGACACTTATAATTCACATCAGGAAGAGATAGTTGACATTTCTAGGGTACACAATGAGGAATGAAGAAAGAGGGCTTTGAAAATTTGATACTAACAGGACCGATTGAAGGCAAATGCATTTCATCTGCTAGGATCTCATTGGACTGGGCTTTGTTGATGTTGCCATGTCTACACATGCACACAAAACAAGAGATGCATGTAGTTTCAAAATTTTTGAAAGAATATTTTTTCAATCTAGCCAAATTTATCTGTATTCTTTTTCTCTCTATCACCTTTGACCCAGACTTGCCCACAATATGACAACAGAAAATCTACCAAGAATGGTGATATATTATAAGTGCCTGGATTCATATTTACTGTGGCTGAACTATCAATCATGGCACTTTTCAAACATTTTGGTCTTGGTGGATTGTTTTCTCTTTTAATCAAATAATCTATATCAAAATTGTGGTCAGTTTCATTATGATGAATAACCAATGCATAAATTTGCATCCAGGCTCTTACAATATATCATCATTCATGGTAGATTTTCTGTTGTCACAATGTTAGAGATATATACATGCACATTTGAGAAAATTTCACCAAGCAAGGATAGTTATTCTTTATATACAAAAGTTGTCTCTTTTGGCAAAATGAAATGCAATTGTTCATTACCTGTGTATCTTTTTGCAATGAACTTTGTTTTAGTAAAATTGATTAATATCATAGCAAGAAATGTGCTATGTATGAAAATTATTCTTATTTTTTGAATATTCTATTATTGATTCATTGTTAGAAAGTTTTGGTTTTTTTGTTTTACTCTTGTATGCCAAAGCCATAAGTTCTTTTTAAATATAGTACACTGCAGTCACTATTGTTTTTTTCTATCATTCATTCATTCAGTATGGATAAATGTTAATTGTTATTGTATTGCAAACTTGTAGAATGTAAAGAAACCTCTGGTTCTTCTCATAAGGGACATCAGAAAAATAATCTCATTGACTTAATTTATCTATAACAAGATTTTCCATGCACTTCTCTCAAAATTATATTCACTTCTTAAAGTGTGACTTCATTTCTTTTCCCTAACAGATTTTTATGACTAATTTTCAGATATACATGTATTAATATAAACTCTGCATTTGCCTCAAAGCAATTTATAGAGATTTTACATTTATATTAGGATAAAAATGTTTAAATTGATGTCTTTGTGATGTTTCTTTCACCACAGGTATCTGCTACAGGTGGTCCTTGAAGCTGGGTGCCTAGAATGGGCTCTCATTATTGCCGTGGTGCTAAGAGATGCTTTGGCTGTAGTTCGTACTGTGAATACTGCCAGCATGACAGACACACCACTAGAGATTGTTGGCCGCATGAGAGAGGGTTTGTCCTACCTGGAACTCTGGGCCGAGACTGAGTGGTAAGTTCTTAAAATTTTTTTTTTTTCATTTTCTCTTTGCATTAAAAGAAAAATACCTTTTTGAACAAAAAAAAATTAAATATCTATAGAAATGTTTTCTGAAAATTTCAAATAAAATATTGTTGTCCCATGAATTATTGCAATTCAGTTTTTAGCACATTTTGGGCAAAATATATTCTTTGGATATATGCATACACACCTGAGGAAGGCCAAGCTACACATCAGCTAAAATGTTATACTAATCTAAAGAATTCATGGAAGGATAAAGGATAATGCTAATTTTCCCTGAATACAGTATGTGCTTACTAGCGAAGTTTATATTCTGATAAAATTTTAAATCTTCTGACATCTTGTGATTTAGTGAAACTTATGCCAGATCATTATCTATATCTGTGTCTTATTACCAAACCTGTCTTTCATCAACAATGAATGTGATATGATGGGATAAAGCCTGATTTGTCCAGTTAGTCCAGCTATAATTCTTGCCCTATGATATCAACAGGCACAGGAGGCAAGGAATAATGTATCAATGTATTGTATTCACCATTTGTACAATTAATATGCATATGAGATTACAGGTCTGCATTAAACCCAAAGAGAATATACAGAGTTATTAATATGGGGTTTGATTATTGTTGACACAACACTTATTTTGGAACCTGTCCACATATTGATCTCTACATGTGATTATTTACTATAATTCAGCTATGTTAACCTTACATTTAATCTTGAGTAAATTGAAACATATTCATGGTGCTGCAAATTTTATTTTCTGTCTGTGTATTTATTTAATAATCTTTGTCTTCCATTTATTGAATCAATTAGTCAAATAAGTTTAGTAGTTATTATAGTTAAGTCAGATACTTAACTATCATTGTTGTTAGCATTTCTTTTTTTCCATGCCTTTTTGATGATTCATCTTAATTACTTTTTACAGTTTCATAACTTTCTGATATGTAGAAAACAAAATATATATAACAACTGAGCCTTGAAATAGATACTGTTTCTATTAGGTAAATTATGATACCAAACAAGAATTAATACTGTATATTATCAAGATACACTGTGTCTTAATGACATCAGTTTTAATCCTAATTTATTCCTGCATTTTTTTTTCTCTTACTTAAATGCTATTGGTATTTATTTTCTTAATCTTGAAAGAAGGAAACTATTATGAATTTTTTAATTGAATCCTCTTGACAGTAAACAATCTTGAACTCTATTTAATTTGATACTGCATCTAAAATTGGATATTCTATCCTACTTGATTCAACTAATTATCCTGCTACATTCTGATTTTATCAATCTCTGGAAAAATTGTTTTTGAATTCTATAGACTTTGTAAGATTTGAAGACTGAGGTTTTACTTTGATATTTTCTCTTGGTTATTTTGTCTTCATTGATTTCTCATTGTGATGAGTCATTCTTCAGTCAATATAGTTTAAAAATGCAGAGAAATAAATAAGTGATTTATGCTTTTATTACCTACCTCATTAATTTCTTACTTGTCCAACATAACATTTTTCTTTTCTTAGAATGTTTTGAATTACTTGGAACTTTATTCTTCATATATGATGATCTCTTTTCTGATTAAATTGGTGATATATATATAAAAAGCAAATCCTACTGAGAAAGGCAATCATCTTATGGATTTTTGCTTGTCTGGTCCAGTGTAAAATAAGTAATAAAATAACTAAATTTAACAGCACATCACAAACATATTGAGTAATTAATGAAAAATGGCTTCTTGTCATTATTTATATATCCTATCTCTGAAAACTTTTCCAAAGCTCAGTTTGAAAAAATATTCTGGATGTTTCATGCTATGGCCATGTGATCAAATAAACAAAACCAATTATCTTTCTTCAATCCATAATCAAGATACAAAAATTGCTCAGAAAATAATGCCTTCCATTTTATTATGTCGTCAGGTGTGATTCCCGCCAATAATCTGTAATTTTTTCCCTGATTACAGATAAGTTGAGCAACAGTTTGGCAAAATGGTATCTCACATGAAAGTACATATGATATAGAAGTGTATCATTAAATTCTTCTATGAAAAAACATTGCACCTATTGACATCTGTCAATGCTTACTAGATGTTTACAGAAATTAAATGGTGGATGTGAGCACAGTTATGCAATGGGTAATGTATTTATGCAACTATGTGTGAAAAAGTGGGTTGTCTCTACTAGTGCAGCATGCAGGCTCTTGTTCATTGCTGGGGAAAATATATAACCAGTGGTGGTGACTATGTGGAAAAAATTGTTTTATAAGTGAAAACTTGCTCTATCCAATGGTATTATAGTGCTCACTGTATCTGTTGTTTCCATGGAAATAAATAGGAGGTATTACTTTTGGATCATCCTTTGTAGAATTGTAGTAATTGTTGTAATGAATAAAAGGAAATTTGCAAGGTAAGTTCAGTAATTTATATCATAAAATATTGATAAATTGGCTAGACAAAGATCATTAAAAGAAAAAATTAAATCTTTAGTCTGCATATCTTCACCTTGCAGAAAGGATATTCTGGGTACAGAATATACATGGCATAAAGACAAATTAATACAAAAGAAATTGTTATGAACCAAGAAGATAGATGGGTAAATATTTATATCACTATTCAATAATCAGATTTACAAGTATGCAGGAATACTGAGTGCTAACAAAATAATATAAAAGATCTTGTCCGAGATTCAATATCAAACACACACCAATCACTTTTAACTAGTATAATTAAAGAATCAGTTACCTATGACCGTTTCATTTAATTACCATAAATCAAGCAATTCAACATTTTTTTTTTTTAACTTCTATTTTCAGTGTTGGTTATAAAGCATTCTTCCGCTCTATCCGTGGCCAGATTCAGGTACTTGATAAAGTGGTGGATCTGGCACCAACTGTTGCTAAACTGACAATATTGCCTGTGGAGGACAGTCCGGAAGAAACAGAATCATCAGCTATCTCACCTGTTGCTCAAACAATACGGACCGAGAGCATTGACCAAAACTGTGCTGAACCATTGATAGATAAAGAAGAAAAAAACAATGACTGTGTTTTATCTTGATGATGGTTCATTATTCTAAAACTGGGAACAATGGACAATTATTTCTTACTTTTTTTTTTTTCTTCCATTTTTGGAAATCACCTCATCAGCCACAGACTTTTGCTTCCTTCCTATTTTTCCTCAAGAACTCTTTTATATATATATATATATATATATACATACACCACCAAAGCTTTATGTTTCCTTATCCTCTTCCAATGAGCTCTCAGTCTTTGTTTTAATTTGAGAGATTAAAACCAATTTTCATTTATGACTTGGAATTTTTGATAATACTTGAAAAAAAAATGTACATAAACACAGCTTTATATTTTGTGACTCAGTTTGCTAAATTTCTCCTTCTTCCCACCCTCAACATTATTCATTATGCTCATATATTCCATATCTTTTCTATGTTTGTCAGAGTATTATATGCTCACAATAGCACTGCTGATTATTTATGGCAAAAGTTGCACACTAGCTACTTGTGAGTTCATTCAGACCGATATCCTGATCTATTTCAGTTTTGTTTGCTTTTGATAAGCATTTTCTGTAATCATTTTAGTTAGCATTAATCTGAATAAACCCACAAATATCAATAATGTTTAAATGCAACTTTTGCAAGTATGTATGTATAACATATATATGTGTGTGTGTGTGTGAGAGGTAGAGGGAGAGATTTTATACACATTTTAAAATGGCATCTCCTTTGTTAAACACTTAATGTGAGTTGTTTCTTTTCTATAATAACTTGGTAACAACAATGTTTATGAATTCTTATGTCCTTTGGGAGATTGCTTCTCTAATACCAATAATTACAAAACATTAAATTCTTATGTTGCTCACAAGCACCACACTTTCTTGTAGGTTAATGTGTCACTTGTTAAAACTTAGTGCAATTCATACTCATATTAATCAATAATATCAAAATACTATACAGCATATACACTCTGTAAAGAACTCAAAATACTTGACGCTATTATTAGTAGTAAACGAAACAACCTGCAATATCTTTCACCACAGGTGACATTTTAAAATGTTCATAAAATATTTAAAATGCTTATGAAATAATTTGTATGTATGTATGTGTGTATACACAAAGGAAAAGGATCTTTATACCAATCACTACAAAAATCAAAACTGCTACAAATCTCATAAAAGGGACCATATTCCAACATACAAATATTGAAAAGTTTGTTTTGTGAGATGCATTCAACAAAAATGACTGTAAAACTAACTTTTAGCTCAGATATTCCTTGCATTATTAATATTACTTTTCTCTATGCTGTCATGTTGAGTCTCGCTTGTGTAGTATGTGGAAGAACTGAATTCTATTCCTAAATTATTATTACCAATATTTGTGGTCTTTTAAATATAAACTTTTATCTAAGAGCTTTTTGGATATTGTTATCAACATTGTAACAGAATGATACTCTTGCCCCCCAAAATTGATTTTCATTTATTGCTTAAATAACAAGCAATATTCATGGCAAAAATATTAGGAATAGTTGCAAAATCTACAAAAGGCAAGTGGCCAAAGCTTTTAAGAAATCTGAGTTAATTTAAAAGTTTAAAAAATGGTTTCTTCTATATTTTTTTAATGAAATGCTTTTGAAAAAATCATCACCAGAAATTCTTTATAATCAAAACTTATGTCTTTGCAATTTTTTTAATTATACATTGCAAGTAACCAGAAAGCTGAAAAAACATTACTTCTATTAACAAAAGTCATCTTACATTTCAAATGCTATGATAACAGTTAGGAAAAATTTCAATCTTTATAAGATATTTTTTTGCATGTTTATCATAAATTTTGAGCTCTATTTGCTATGTGGCTTGCTTATTCCTTGTGCTAAAAAATATATGTTGCCATGAAAATTGTCAGAAAAACATTGAACTCCTGAAGCTATTAGTGTTGTGATACTGATATTTAAGTTTTCCAGTATTTTTTCAGTGATTGACAAGTCTGACTAGACATTTTTAATTATTCTTACTGTTTTCTTGTTAAACTTTTGCATATAAATGAGTAAAGACAGACAAGATATATAAAATTTTATTTTATTTTTACAGAATATTAAAGCAGATATTTATTGAAACATTTTGATTAAAAATGATTTGTTTCTCTAGAAAGATGTAATTCAAAATCCTAATTTAGTAGATATTCTGTTCAAGAAATTAACTCTTTGGATATGCAAGAATGGAAATGATTACAATCATTGGTTTATTCAGCTTTTTTATTTTTTTAAGTAATCATTCAAATGTTAAATCGCTTTTTTAATTGAAAGTGATAGTCATGGAAAGACAATTATTTTATAACCACTTTCATTACCTCAATATGGGTTCAAAATAATAACTAAATTGTAATCCCGCTAATTCTGGGCAGAGATCAGTTTTAATATCTGAGATATTTTATGTACCTGGATACATAGTTTATCTACATGCTCTCTCTGGTTAACATTGATTTTAATTTCTCCTTTTTTTAGTATTATTCAATTTATATATTACGGTTAAAAAAAAAAAAAAAAAAACTAAAAACTAATTCTATTTTTTTAGCATGACTTGATCTATAATGCTATTTGTGTTAATTCTAAAAAAAAGTAAAGAAATAAACTAGCATTAGTCAAAAATTGATTAAAGTAAATATGATTTTAAATTAAAGTTCAACAAATTTTTTTTTTCTTTGCTAAATTTATTTTAACTTTGGTTTAAAAAGCTGTCAAACATTGTGAATAAGTATTTTGAATTTAGCTGAAAATATCTAAGCACAAACACATGTATTATCTTCATCATTATTCATTTATAGATAATGTGGATTTCTCTATCAAAAAATGACTTCTTTATTCAAACATGATTCTTTCATAGCTGTCTATGTTCTTGTCTCATGTGTTTTGTGTGGCTATAATTTTCATGGTGACAACTGATGATGATCAGAGATCTCTGCCAATTAAAACATAATGCATGCTTAGCTGAAGATATATCATTTAGTTTTATATCTTTCTATCTGGTATATTCTGATCAGTGTTTGTTTTGTTTCTTAAAATGTCTACAAAACTTTTAAGCTATTAGGTCATCCAATCATACATATACAAGATTGAAGTACTAAACAGTAGAAAAATGGTCAGATTGCATGTCATTAATTGATGTGTACAAAATGTGAAAACATTTTTACAGAATGCAATAATTGTTTGGCCCTGCCTTAATTTTGAGGTAATTTTTTTTCTTTCAATTTTCTATCTTCTTCAAATGCTGGTATAGGTTACATTTGGTTTATATGAGTACAAAATGGTTAAATATTAGGTTGCTTTAAAGAAACAGCTGAATTTCTTAATGACGGGAAATTATTAAGTTCATAACTATATTTTAATTGTCTACTTGATGTGTATGCCACAATCTTTTTAGGAGAAATAAGAATCTGATATCACTTGCATTTTTAGTGTTAAAGATGCATATTCACTGAAATGCTAAAAGTGATGAGATATGTGCCTAGTATTCTGTCAGACCACTGTATCCTGTCAAAACAACTTGAAGTGACATCAATTCCACAAGTTAGCTCAACATCTCTACAAAAGTCGTTTGATGTTTTGATAGATGTTCATAGTTCCCTGATATTTGTAAGTGTACAATCTTGTGTGCAAATAAACTCCTCCACCATGTTCCATGAATGGTGAACAAACCATTAATCAGAAACCTCCAGAATGCCTCTAAAACTAATTCTGGGCTATTTGAATCTGATGACAAGTTGCATTATCCTGCTGGAATAATCCTTCATTGTTGAAATAAATAAAGTCCATGACTAGATGCAAATAGTCATAAAGCAGTGTAACATAGCAGTCAATGATGTGTTTTGATGGACCAGCAGACCAAACCCATGCTATGTGAACAAACTGCACACTATTATGGGACCATTACCAGCCTGTACAGTGACTTGTTAACATCTGGGGTCAATGCCACATCTGAACCCTTCCAGAAACTTGAAACATAACTCGTAACTCGCTAGTCCTCCAGGGTTCAATTAGTGACATCACAAGCCCAGGTGAGGTGCTGTGTCTTCTGCTCCCATATACCACTGACACAAAAGAATGATGAATTGAATGAATTTGAGTCAGTCCAGTTTGTCTGTTGCCAAAGACAATTCTAGTCTGATATCTTTGGTCACAATCCTTAAGTTGGCCACTGCTTTGTCCAATGTAGGTGATAATGCTTCTATTAAGCATTTCTGGTATATACATGACACTGTAAATTTAGGGATTTCAAATGTACCCACAATTTCAGAAATATAATGTCCCATCTGTCTGGTAATTGCATGCTCCTCTTGAATTCATTTAATTCATGTTACCTTGTCATAAGCAGGCTAGCAGGTATTCATGTTGTTCTCATCAGATGTCAGAGCATAACTGATATAGGTCTGAGAATTTCCTGATGTCAAAATATAGTGTTACCAGTACCTTTACATACTGTACTCTCATGATTTTTAGCACATCAGTGTATAACTTCATTTCATAATGAACATTATAGTTCAGTCATTTGATATAATTTTTGATAATTTAACTCCATAGAATCTCTGTATTTTCTGTCTTTTACAGCAAACAAAATTTGACTTTATAATTGTTCATTCTCTTCTCTCCTTTGTATTTCAGAAGATAATGTAAGCAAAAATGGCATCTCATTATTCTGACCAATTTTGTAAGAAACAACATTCAATTTCAATGAAGTGATTGTATTTAAAAAAATATGAATTAACCAAATTGCTTAATATTTTCATTTGTATATTTAGAATTTAAATGGTTCTTTCCCCACACACACACACACACACTTCTGGCTCACTTTATCTGTACCATTTTTCTGAATATTTCTATTTTGATTAAAGAGTACCTTTCTTTTTCAAATTGATATTCATAGTAAGATATATTATGTTTAATATCATATTTGATAGATATATTATGACAATTTGCTTTTTCTCCACTCGTTTTCTTCACCTTAAAACAATTCATTTTATAAATCATAAAGAACTTTTTCTAAGTCTGTGATATTTGTTTGTGTGTGTGTATATATATATATATATATATATATATACACACACACACACACACACATATATATATATATATATATATATATATATATATATATATATATATATATACACACACACACAAAAATAAACTTCTATTCACAAAAATTTTCCTTAACACTCTCCTGTCACACACATTCAATCTGTTTTTTAAACCAAAAGTAATCCTTGGAAAGATTTTCATATCTGTTCAATTAACATTTGAAAATTATAGTTTAGGCCTCACCACTGCTTTCTGAGCAATATTAATGGCAAGATCTGATATTGTTATTTATATCAAAATAAAACTTTTTTTTTTTTTTGTTAAATTTACCTGTGGGTTCTTTACAATGATTACTATTTTTTTTAATCATAAATCACAATTCCTATTTTTAATAACAAAACATATAAAGTACTTTAATTGAACAGCTTAATAATGCAAACCTATTTAATGAGTAAAAGTAATGATTTAGTTTTAGGCAATAATGTAAGAGCTTGAAAGGATTAACATTGACCAAATGAATTCATGTTCCGTGAGTGTTTGATTTCAATTTATAGACTTCCATTCAATTGAAAGTAATAGTCCAAAAGCAAACAATAGTATTTCTGGGTTTAATTGATACTTTTATTGAAGAGGCACATGTAGCTTTGAATATTAAATAATCTCAACATTAGTGTCTGGATTGAAATTTGTTGAGGTTAACAAATAATCTAATAGTGAAGTTGCCAGCATTGATAGTGTCACTGAAAAAGTAGGTATGCTAATTAGTCAGGATAATGGTTTTGTAATTGACTAAGCTTACGACACAAGTACAAGATAGACATTTTACAATTTTTTTTTTTTTTACATTGTAATTTTCAAGAGATGGAATGAAAATGACAATTAATAAAAAAAAAAAAAAAAAAAAACAGAAACTCAAGTATATTTTTTTTAATATTTCCCTTTTTGTTGGTTCAGATTTTTTTTCCTTTTGAGTCACTTCTGAATCTGTTACATTTTTATCAAAACAATTTACTAATATTCATGATCTATCTAAAAATATATGAATAGTATCACACAGGATAATGAACTGCAATTTCACAGATTTATAAAAAAAAGTTTTTTATTTGCAGAGATCTTAAACTGAAAACTACTGGTAAACAGGTTTCTATCTCTCGGTTTGCTATACACTAGTATACAAGTAATCTCATCATTGGAGTATAGGACCACAGTCTCACTACATTAGATTTAGAATTATCCTTCTTCTAAATTAGTTACCAACCAAAACTAGAAAGTGCATTCTTTCCTGTTATTATGAATTTACACCTTTCTAAGTTTGTATTAAATAACCTCAGCTGATGTTTGAACCCTGCATGCCAAACCCACTTTCTCTGCTAATAACCACTATGTTATAACTCTCCAATCCAAAGAAGACTTTATGCTATGCATTCATTTGTGAATCCTCAGATGTCCTTACAACCTTACTCTTGCAGCCCTAGGATTAAAGAGTGTGGCCACTGAAAGTCAGTTGTAATCACTGCCTGTGTTGCTGTGCCATCTTTGACATCAACTCTCCTCAAAATTTGAAGAGAGGCTTGATTGACTGCAGTGCACGAGTTTAAGGGATTTCTAGTATATTTCTCCAGTTCTCTCTCTCTCTCTCTCTCAGTTTTAAAGTTAACTGAAATTTTATAAATAAAAGAAACCATTGACACATATGAAGATTTGTTTCTCTTAATTGTAGTTCTCATTATCAGGTTTCATTACTGTAAAGATATGCATGTAACCTCAAAAACAATCTTATAAGTTTATAAAGATAGAAAGTAGTGTTTTTCCATTGTGCTTTCCTTCTTGATTCTAAAGAATATTGGCAAAGGCTAAATAAATGCTATGCAAACTCTGTTTCAAACAACATCGTTGTATTGCTTAGAGTCTAAAAATAATTTCCCCAAACATCTCAGAGAACATTTTGCTAAAATTGATATATTTTTTATCAAATTGTCAAAAATTTAAACCAAATTTAAGCACACGTATTTGCTTTCAATTATGTGAGAAGCAAAAAAATTTCATTTCATTTGTGAGAAAGAGAGTGTGAGTCTTCCTTTTATGAGCTCCTCACTTCTTGGTCTTCAGAAACTGTTGCCTACTTACAAGTGTTAGCAAACTTTATTTCAGCTTTGAAAATGAAATTACTTTACTCATTTTTAAATTGTCAAAAATGAATTTTTTAAGAGGAAAATAGTGAAATGTTTACTTTGATCCTATCATGAAAGGGAGCATGAAATCATATTTGCAATAAGAATTTTTCTTTTACTCTCACTTTTAAATTTTATAAGTATACATTTTGCTGGTGTGTTGTGGTGAGTATGTTTTCTTCTTTATATATATATATAATTTCTATGTAGGTATAAAAATATCATCTTACAAATATAGAACTGCTATTCAAATATATAAGCATATATGTAAGGATGTATGGCTCAAAAAGAGAAATCAGCAACCTTTTCAAATTCTAGCTTAATTTTCTAGCCTCAGTTTCATGCAAAATACCCTTGATAAATGTATGAACCCATCTCTTCTCCTAACATATAGGTTGAATAACAGTGCAAACTGTGCCTTGGTTGGCAACCAGTCTAGAAATTGTGACTATAAGTACACTCTCCTCATGCAGAAAGGGTTATTCATGAGTATGTATCAGCTTGAAAAATGCACAGTGGCTGCAATTCTTAAGTCATGTCAGTTTCCTAATCTGCTATAGGTGAAGATAGTCTCTACATTAAAACATATATACAGGGTGTCCACAAAGTCATTAGATTAAAATTACAATGGAAACTGGATACTGTTGAAATATTTACATAATTTGAAGTAAATAGTGATGTTTATATACAAATAATTCATAAATTTCTGTATAGGCCTCATTCATTGCATGAAGGACATTTAAGCAATATTCAGTTCTTTAATTCTGGTTATTCTTTAATTACAGTCTGAAACATAAAAACATAACATTAATAAAACTATTAATATCATTAGAAGAATTTTAATAACATATTAATAGGCAACAAAAATTTAGTTGCTACTTCTAAGTTTTTCATAATGACTTTTTGAAATTGTCTAAAGATTTTGTGGAAAACCCTGTATATTAAGTTATATGAATTTCATAAGTAATTCACTTAACATAGACCATAGTTTTCTGCATGTGTAGTATACATATTAACATTTTTTCAAGAGTAAAATGCAGTGGAATATAGAAAAGTTATTTTTTTTTTTTTTTTTTTTTTTAAGCAAATCACCCCAAGCAAAGCGGGAGTGCCATTTGCACACAAGGGGTTACAGAGGGTGAAAGTAAGAGTAAAGAGGAGCATTTGGGAAAAGGATAAAGTGAAGGACAGGGATCAAGGTCAAGGCATCAGAAGATGTTGATTGACATTTAAATATATTTTAAAAATTTAAGGGCTTGAGATAAATATTTCATATGTGGTTATATTATTGAAGGTGTGTGTATAAAGCAAACTTTTCTCTTTATTCAAAAAAAGAAGAAAATACCAAATGCATATTTCTTAGCAGATTCTCTTATAATACTGCAATGTCATATATAATCATATAAACAGAATTTCGACAAATTGTGAAGGTATAAAAACAAGATTGCAGAAGGAAATGAAACATTATCATATATGTGCACAAATATGTGTTTGAGTCTTAGTATGTAAAGATAATGTATATTACTTTCTTAAAGATATGAACAAAGAAGTAATATTTAATAATATCTGTATAAAATATATGTTTGTTATTTAGATGTGCTCATGAACCTTTTAAGTAAATCCTTTCTGCACTTGAGTTATGGAGTTACTTATATTGAGTTTTCAAATCATTATTAACCAGTAGTCTAGCTAAGCAAAATATTCAGAAATTGAAAAGTTTCATTAGAAACAAAGAAAAGAGTACTGAACTCTTATATAATATCAGTTCTTTCTATATGTCAGTGACTACTGGACAATCTCCTTACAGATGAAGAGATGGGATGTAACAAATGTGGTTCTACAAAAAGATGCTGAGAATACCATGGACCAGACATGTGAGCAATGACAAAGTTTTATAGAAAATGGAAACAAAAAGGACACAAATACTTATTAGAAAGAGACAATTGAAATTTCTAGGGTGGGTAATGAGGAAAGAGAACAGATTGAAGCAAGAGTGAAAGAGGAAAATAATGCATAAGCTACTTAGCGAGCTTGTGTAAATGGATGGCAGGGCAAAGTTTAGAAGAAATAACAAAAAGATAAAATTTATTAAGAGCTACAAAGGACAGGAAATTGTGGAGAGCTATGATTACCAACATACTGAAGGGACACGGCACATAGAAGGAAGTCTACCTAAATAAAACTATTAGCATATTAGTAGTATATAATAATTAATTCACTGTAAACTTTAATAATTTTGTACCTGCATATAACATACATGTGCATATTACTTTATTGGAAATCATGATTTTATATTCTAATTATTATTTTATTATTCTAATTATTGGAGTTTACTGCATATAATTGTACAGAATTTCTAAAATTTGAATGCTCAAAGGAAATTTCTTATCCTTTTTCTTTCTTCTGTGACAAAAAGCCTCACCAATCTGATGTTTGAAGTTATTTAGAATTTGTCCCACTTAATGCTTTACTATTGAACTTTTCATGTAGTGTTAAAATGTTATTGGAGCTACATTTGTGTAATATATTTCTATATATTTATTTTATATTAGATTAAAAGTTCTCAAACTTTTAATGTAGTCTTTATAAAACCTGGAATTTAGGGAGTTGAAATTAAACTTACCTCAATATGGTGCATAGCCCACATGTTCAATACACAAGACTGAACTCATTGCAGTAATAATGATGTAATAGTAATGTTTACCATTTTGTAGTGATAGAAACTCAGAAATTAAAAGTCCAAAGAAAGTAAATATTATGTTGTTCATAATTTTGAGAAGAATCCAATTTTCTTTTTTTTTTTTTTTGGACAACTGGACTCCTTTGTGTTTATGATTTTTATTACTACAAAAATTAAACTGATCTATTCTTTAAGCATTGTCAGGTTTATAATCCATGAGAAAAGAATATAAGTTGTTCAAACAAAAATTCTATTGCACAAAGGTATTTTAAATTCTTGCAGTCATTAAGAAAAGTTTATAAGGTAGCCACATTCATCATTTGTGGTTTCTTTAATGCTTACATTTAAGCTTAATATTAAAGCAGGCATTAGTACTGGTGTAAATCATAAGTCTTTATTGATCCGAGAAGTTTAAACACTGAAAATAAAATATTGTTGGTGATAATGGTCTGGGAAGTGAAGGGTTTATTATTGAATTTCTTTTTAAATGTGGCTTTTGAGGTCATATAAATTAAATTTTTATATATTTTCATAAAAGGCAAAAACAATGATGTGGCTTAGCATTGATTTCTGCATTTAATTAATTTCATATTTTATTTTACTTTTTATCTGCTTCTGGTAGTGGCATCTACTCTTTTTAGTTCAAATGTTAATGTTTTCTACCTTTTCCATTAGTAAAATATAGGAATTTAAAGAAAAATATAACTTGCAAAGAATGTATGTTAAACTGGTAATTGGTTACCAAAAAATGATAGTTTTCTTTTTGAATTATTTTCAAAGTAATTCTTTTTGTAAATATTTTGTGGAAGGGAATCAAAGACAATCATAATTGATCAAATATCAGTATAATCCATCTCTCCCTACATTCTGTGTATATACTAAATGGGAGAGTGAAGTGTACTATAATGTTTATTAGCACAGAAAACAAAATTGTTAAATCATGTTCAACTCAGATTGTTTGCATTCACTTAGTATTAATGTCCTTGAAAAAGCATGAATTTTTTACTCCCTGTACTGTTCTCTTCCTAGATATCTTGATAAAAAAATGTTTTGTTGCTGATATAACACAATGTCTCAGAGAGAAGAGATTGGGAGTGTGAGCCCTTGAACAAACCAAGATCCTGTAACTGACCTTCAGAAAATAATAACAGCTGTTACACTCTTTACTGGATACAATTTAATCAATCATATAAAAGTATCAGTGTAGAAGAGAAGAGTGCAAAAGATAAAATTACTTAGAATAAGAAAAAAAAAATTTTCCTTCCTACTGGAGATGATAAATTTTGGAAAATAAATATTATCATAATATATCTGAAGCTTAAATTGAAAAGAAAAATGTTCTATGCATTCAGATTTCTTGATATGAAAGAAAAGGTTTGATCTATCTTAATATATACACTTAAGTCCATGGTCTAATAACTGCATATATGTTTTCACAAGAAATTTTTTTTTCTTTCCTTCTTAATGCAAAGTTGAAAAATTTTTTACGTGTAACGCATTTTGTCCTTTATGACTTCATCAGATTGAAGTGATGTTTACATTGATGTGATTACATCTGCACATGAAGGGGACACTGAAATTTTTAATTTTTAAAAAAGTATGTGTTTGGGTATATAGTTTATCTGATTTCATTTTGTCTCTTTTTGTTTGTTTTTATCACTTTTTATTAAATATCCTAAATTGTGATAATAAAAGACCTGCCAAGAAAGGTGAAATTTCAGAAGAACCTGAATGTAAATTTACTGTGAATGATTTAGTGATTAAAGCACTTTCTATACATTTTGGTCTTGGTAAATTATTTCTCTTTTAATTAAAGTAGCATTTTTTGAATTAAAATTATAGTCACTCATTTCAGTGAGCAACTAAAAAAAAAAAATTTAATTTTCAATTTTAGCCTCCCCTCTCTTTCATGCGCTTGTGTAATCACATCAATGTAAACATCACTTTAGTGCAGTGTGCATGTGTAATCACAACATAAACATCACTTTAGTCCAATGAAGTTCTAAAGGACAAGACATGTTACACAAAAAACATTTTCCACTTTCTTATAGACTTTTTTAAAACAATATAGAATATTTTTTTTATTAAAATTCAGTTAATAACTTTCAGACTACAAACTTATTGATCTCTTCTCACTATGTCTGGCATCTAACCTTTATATATATTTAAAGATAAAATTACAATTGTTATGATTTTATGACCATTATTTATTTTAGACAAGAAATAACATTCTTCTTTTTTTATCTTTACTTTTTCAATTAATATTTTCATTTGTTTTAATGAGTTAAACTGCCTGAAAGCCTGATAACTTTATTGCCTTGGTAGGGTCTTAAAATATATTCACCATGTCACTTTCTTGTAGATTATCTCATTTTTTAATTAAATCTTTATTGTAACAAGCTTGTGTAAATGGATAGCAGAGACTGGAAGGGATAGTAATGGGAACAGATTTTGCTTAGAGTTACAAAGGATAGGAAATTGTGAAGAGTCTTGAAGGGACATAAAAAAAAAATATTCGGAATAAATTTTACAACCATACTTCATTCTTTTAAATTCCCTTCTGTTTTTTGAGGTTTGTGGCCTTAAACATCTTTATTTACAGCAGCCAGCTCTATGAAGGGGTGTTGAAAAGTTATCAACTTCCTAAGATCTAACCAATTTGTCAAATATCAGAATTGTTTTTTTTTAAATACTTTTTGGTCTGACTCAGATTTTTTCCGCATA
Organism: Acanthosepion pharaonis; assembly: GCA_903632075.3. NCBI lineage: Eukaryota > Metazoa > Mollusca > Cephalopoda > Sepiida > Sepiidae > Acanthosepion > Acanthosepion pharaonis. The sequence continues at coordinate 1,577,843 of CAHIKZ030005492.1, read as the reverse complement.
ACATCATAAAAGAACAAAACAAATTAAGTCAGTAGCATAATCTGAGCTAAAGATAGAGGAACGATTTGTAAGTTTATTTCTCAACTCTTCAACAAACAGTCCACACTTGAACCCTACTAATTTTGGTCTCTTTTGGACTTTTGAAGAATACATTACAAGATCAATTTATTCTTATTGATGATGTGAAAGCAGTGGTGAATGAAGTATAGCTATGTCTTTCTTTTCTATCTTTGAGAATCTTGTAGACCAAAGAAAGTATAAATAGGGTTGGTTGGGGTTCTCTTTTTGAGAAACCATATACTTGTGTGTTAAAAGTTTGGAAGGAAAAAAGTATAGAAACTTTTTAAAGAATATTTCCTCTGTCATCCTCTCTCTCTCTCTCTCTCTCTCTATATATATATATATATATATATATATATATATATATATATAATGAAATACAATCAAGATGTGTGGGAGGATTGAGAAAAGCTAGTCTAGTCATCAATTGCTCTGCTAATGTCTCTACAGAGTTTGCCATCAAAATGTTTGTTTCTTTGTAAAAATTCTTTTCTCTGATGCCTAGACTTTATTTTTTTATCATACCAATCAACTACAAAATAGACGTAAGTTACTCAAGTCAACACACAAAGTCAATTTATCTCTTTTCTATCTAGATACATGTATTCCTATAAAAAGAAAAAAAACTTATGGACACATAAAAAGATTGTATGTAATATGTGCACACGCACAATGCAGTCCTAAATATGTTCACTCTCTAATACACATTTTTATGAATATATGTGTATAGATGAACAAAATCATAACCATAAAAGCATCAACTAAAATATATATTGATATGGGACATCTATACACACACATATTTTTTATATATATATATATATATATATATATATATATATACACACACACACACACACACACGATATCTTTTATATTATTAAGTTTATTTTGCTATAGGTTTTATTATACCTTTTGTTTTAGTACCTCTTGTATTTCTTTCATAATGTGTCATCTATTCTTGTGTTTGTCTTGTCCTTATTTTGTGAAGGGAGAATTTTTCTTTTTTTTTTTTTCTTTTTTTTTTTTTTCCAGAATAGGTTAGTAAAAACAAGGCAACTAAAACTTTTTTTTTGTTATTTGTCAATGCCATTTTTATAATTGTATATTGTTTGCTTTATAAAACCATTTTACAGTCAAAGGAATTTGTTTTAAATAGAATAACTTAATTTTTATATTTGTCTTCTTTTTTCTCTACTGAGTTACAATGTTTATTGCATTTAAGAAAGAAAAGCATGGTAATACATAAAAAGGTCATGTGACAATGTGAGATATAAGTGTGTATGGCATAATGAACATTCATGGTTTGTATTTTATTTATGCTTTTGTATCTATGTTTATATGTATTTGCGTATAAGAACAGCAGATTCCTGACCAAAATTATCTCTAGAATTACTCTATGCATGTTTGTCTATTTATGTCTATATGTATGTGTGTGTGAATGTGTAGATCAACATTATATGTTCGAGTAAAAATGACTATTAAAGTATGTTGTATTTAAATGTATCTGTGTATGTACATACAAATATTTTGTGTGTTTAAAAAACAGGTATGAAATGTATTTTTGAAACTTGTATTTAAAAAAAAAAAAAAAATATCAATTTCTATGACTAAATTGATTTTAAGAATCAAAGCAAATTTAATAAAAATTGAAAACTAGTTCATAGATATTGAACATAATAATGTTCAGTGACCCACTGTGTTGACTTGCCAGTGTCTATGAGTATAATCTGAATTTATTATCAGATAATTCACTTATCCTGCTGTTTATACAAGCACTAATAACAAAGCATTTTTTGACACAGTTGCAAACCTTTGTATTAAAAAAGAAAAATGGTGGAATTTCCCTATAAAAGCCACTTTCCAATAATTTGATAAAAAAAAATGAACATTTGTGATGTATGTCATGGCTCATCTGGTAAAGATGATTTTTGTACTTAAGCACATTGACACAAAAACTTAAGGTTTATGTCTATGAAGGCAGTTATTTAACAATGGACAAGTTTTCTTCTTCAGTTGTTGTTTATGAAAACTACCAGTTAAAAACATATTTTGGTATAACCAAAATTTATCTTGTTAATTAACAATCCCGAAGAATGTTTTTCATAAACTCAATCTATATATACATAAATAAGAAATAACATCAGATCTACAAAGCTTGAACATTGTTTTTTATTAGTAGTTGGCCATATCGATTGACAATATTGAAATCATGAAATATTGAATAAAATCTATCTATTTAGAAAATTGCCAATATTCTGAGGCATATGTATACACAAACAAATGGGACAGAAATATCAATCCAATTAATTAACCAATGCTTAAGATAATTTTGACATCACAAACTGCAACTGATTGAAATAAAACAACCACAATTATTTTTATTAATCTTTTGTGTTCATGCATCTTGTGTTAGGTTGTCACACATGAAATGATGCACTTTATAGGAAATGAATGAAACACTTCTGAAATGTTATATAACTAATTTATTTAGTTGAACTAGGCACCATGTTAATAAATGACTGTTCTCAAATGTACATCTAAATTCTCGATCCTATCTTTAAAAAATTCTCATTCTTTGATGTGATAAATGGTTCAAATGTTTAGATTACCTCTTCCTTATTGGAAAATGTCTTATTGCATATGAAAATCTCAAAATGCTTAAATAAGTGATAATCAATAGGAGAGATATCAGGTAAATATGGAGGATGAGGTAAAATTTCATAATTCAGGCTATGCAACAGTTGGACAGTTGATTGAGAAGTGTAATCATGCAGCAAAATTAGGCCATCCCTATTCACAAGTCTAGGATGTTTCTTTTTCAATTTTTTGTATATACACTCAATTTCTCAACAATATAAAGTTGCTGTTATTGTTTTCTCTTGAGGCAAGAATGAATAATGAATGACCCCTTTGAAAGACCCTCATAAAGTAACCATTAACTTTTTTAGGGTGCAGTGAAGGTTCTAGGTATTGTTTTGGTGATTCACTTGCATCTAACCAGTGGCCTACACCCTTGTCAAAGAGTATCCATTTCTCATCGCATGTAATGATTTGATGCAAAAATGGTTCTTTTTCCCAGTTTATACAGTAAGATTACTTGACATTGTTTCATTTTCATTGGGTTTATGAGTAACAATATCTGGAAAGAAAGAGTCAGGAATAAGTCAAGATATTTTTATATACTAGGGAGGTTACTTCGTTAGACGACCAGATCAACAACCAACCAAAAAATGCATCATTTCAAGTGTGACAACCTAATAAAAATCTTGAAAACAAATTCTAATATCCTATAGGATTGTTTCAGTATATAATGAGTAGCTTGCTTACTCTAAAGAACATATTTGGTCTTCAGCACTTATTAGATGATTCCTATTTGCTATATTTATGGGGAGGAGTGGGATTGGGGATAGAGCATTTATAGATATAGATATTGTTGACATAGCAATCAATACATTGTGGTGACTGTTAGTTTTGCACCACAAGTGATCATCAGACCATGTGCTACAACTCCTTCTACAGGTACTGTATATAGGTCACTGGAGAAAGGGGATCCCATCTCAGATTTTTGTTTTAGATATAATGTTATAATGTTTATCGTCCTTACCTTGATTTTTTTTTTTTTTTTTCTGAGGTTTCACAGGTCTTTTGAAACTGTTGTGTTATTTGCCTATTTATTTTTGTTAATTGTTTTGTGTGATTAGTTTTAGTTTCTACTGGCCTTCTGTTATTCCTATTTGCTCTTTTATGGTTTTCTTTTAACAGTGGAGCTAGCACTAGGATTAGTGAGTCACCATGAAATGTTGATTTCTGACCACACACACTATATACCGTATATACTCGTGTTATGTATAACTCCTAAATTTTCTTTTATAAAAAATGATTTTGTATCTCATGTATCCTTTTTTGAGAGACCAAATTACAATAGACTAAACTCTTTTTCCTCTATCTCTTTATCCCATCTTCTAGTTAAATAAGTAAGAGAGTGATAAAAGTATCATTAATAATGCTATACTTATTGTGTAAACATGTACAGACATAAACAACTAAACAAAAAACAGCTAAACATCTTATAAATGTAAACAATTGAAAACTGTTTGTATTTTATAATACATGCATTATTATTGGATACAGTTAAGTAAAACATCAGTTTTATCAAAATTATGTTTGTTCTTTTTCACTACAATAAATGGATATATAGTTTGGTTAATGGCATAGCCAGGGCCAACATTTTATATCTCTTGTATGATGCGACTCTCTTAAAATTAGCTTCAAAATTTGGTCTTCAAAAGTTGCATGATATGCAAGTATATGCAGTGTATATTCTGTTAAAGTAAACATGCAATTATTTTATTTTCAATGACTAGTACAAAACAATAATCCTCTGGAAAATTCAGTCATTTTGATCTGTCAAAGTATAAAACACTTTTATCTAAATTTAATGAAAATGAACCCTTTTGCAGCAGATTAATAAGTTTTTTTATTTTAATGTCAGATCAAGAAGTCTCTCTATTTTGCTTCATTGCTAAATTCATTAGACATAATACTAAGTCTATTATTGAAATTACTAATTTCTGAAGAACAAACTACTTAGAAACCATGATTTTTTTTTTTTTTGTTAGGCTTCGTACCATTATTAATATGACTTATTTTGTAAAGATTTTTTTCCTTTTATACATCTATATTTGTATGAGTAGCATTTTTCTCTGAATTGTATAGACAATAACATTTTTAAAAAGTTAATCACTGTGTATACTTGTAAAATAGACCAAATACTTATTCTACACTATTTAAAGGCTGGTTTTGTGTTTTTGCATAATCATCTTGATATTAAGCTCAATTAGTTTTGACATGGGAACACAAGCTATCAGTTGCACCAATTACTTTTACCCAAATTCCTACAGCAGTCCATTGATAGATTTCTGAGATACCTGCATATTTTTTCAATCACATATGTTAACCAATATATATAACCCGTCCAAACATTTACTCTCTCTCTCTCACGCTCACACACACATTTAAATGCAATGTCAATTGTTATTTACTGTCTTTTTATATTTTTCTTTTTCCTTAATGTTTCTTCATAATCTTCCATACTAACCTCTTGCAGTAATCCTTTGCCTTAGTGACTTTATATCCTTGCTTGGAGTGAAATAATTAAAAATAAATATCAGATCTTTTGACCTTCAAAAAGTACAATTCTTTAATGCTTAAAGTTATGAATTAATAACAGCCAGAAAGAATTACTGTTTTTGAGGAAATGAGCAAACAGGTTATAGGAACAGTTTGGTACTGGAACTCATTCTTTATTTTAAATATTGAGTAAATATCTTTTAGTATGAAGTTTTTATCACCTATATTTTATCTATTGTCTGTTAATTTCAGTATTTAATAATTGCTACTTTATATTTATTGTTAACTTGTTAGAGACTTGATTACTGTTAACTTGCAAGAATTGTTGCATGTCTATATGCATCTTTGCAATTTATAAATGGGACAGAAAATATTGGACCATGTCAAAGTCTATACTTACTTTAAACTGTTGTAAATTTCTAATAACTGCCAGCATATAAGTGAATATTTTGCATTGTCCTTTCTACAGAGTAAATTTGTATACCTTATTAATATTTTTTAACAGGAGTTTTGAATGAAATTGGAAGATATGAGATGACCCACAAAATTGGCCAAAGTTTTCAGTTACTTGATCTTTTTGGTTACCCATCTTTGTTACTCTTGTGAAAAAAATATTTGCATATTAGTGGTAGAACTACTAATATAGAAAATAACCTTCATGTCAACACTGATCATTTTTCTTCATATCTAATCTATAAATATATTTATACATAAAATATATGTATATAATTATGCATAAACACTCTATAGGCTAAAAGTTTGGGTCTACCTTCTGGATTTCAAAGGATCACCTAAAAATTGCAGGTTTCATGCCTTTTTCAAAACTCATTGCAGATTGCATGCCATTTTTTTAAAATTTATTTTTGAGCCAAAGAAACTTTCACTTGAAGGATTTTATCAATATATTCAATAGTAATGAAATTAACATACATAAAATTTACCTAATTGGCCATATTGGTTAATGATAATTTTAGGGCTGGTGAATTTAGGTAACCCTCTCTAAAAACTCCATGGATTAAATAATTTCACTATCCTAGCTTATTAGTAGAATTTAATTAAACCAAAGAAGTTATGAAACTTGCTAATTATTAAATCTGGAGACTGACCCAAACTTTTGGCCTATAATGTATATTTAGGCATAAAACTAACATTGAATCCCTGCATTCATTCATTGCTTGAAATCATAGTGAATATTTCTAAAGAAACTAGAATGAAGATAGTGAAGATGGCCAAGAACGTTAGCTAGCAAGCTAAAATCTCAGAATTTAAAGAAGTGCTATTTTTAAAAAAAAAATCTTCTCAAAGTTTCAAAGCACTGGAAATATTTCGGGTGTGCTTGCTCTCAAAATCTGCAATAATGATCAAGATGTAGTCACTCTCAAAAGTTTCACCAATTCTAATGGGTTGCGAGAAATCAGCCACAGAAAAATGGCATTTCATGCCTATGAAGATGAAGAATTTGTATGCATCATTTCATAGGTGCAATAATTGGAGATCATCTTGTATTTCACCTTTCATTCAGAACCCGTGCTAAAAAAATATAATAATTAGGTATGGAAATAACTGTAAAAGGCCTAATATTTCCTCTGTAGAAAGCATTCATCATCTGGCAATTCTTATAAATTGACAGGAGTGTAAAGTTGCCACAGATATTGAACAGTAATATAGTAATTATTAAATGCATTTTTCCTTTTAGAAAATTTTCTAACCTCTTCATATTAAATCCATTGAAAACATACAGAAATGTTTGAACTCAAAATTTGAAGAAATTTCAGTGAATATATTTTTCATATTTAAATGAATAAAATATTTTCATAGCTAAATATTATCTGGAAATTGTTATTAGCATTCAAATAATTCTGGATATTGTTTTATTTATTCAGCATTAATAATAAAGGAAAGTAACTATAGATAATGTTTTGCTAGGAATTTACTGTTCTTTGTTTTTGTTGCAACATTCCAATATTCCCTATAAATTTTCTTAGTGTCAAGATGGATTTTCTTTTGTATAACTTCTTTGGTTGATGAAAGGGATGGCAACTTTTTGCCTCTACTACCTAAACAGGTAATTATGGGAGAGTGATTTGCTAAGTGTTTTTCATACACGTGCACAGAGTACTGATATAATACCAAACAAGTAGGTCATGTTGTCAGATGTATGACATATGCATTCTCTGAAAGGTTAGCAAACTATACTCAGAAAAGCATTCTTATTGTAGCCAATGCAAAGATTTTAACATTAAATTCTTCTTGAACTGCTATACTTTCTGATTTGCCATGTTTAGTCATATAAGCAAGTAAAATCCAAGAAACAATTTATTAATAAAAGAGAAAAGTGTCTAGAATATAAGTTAACAGTAATATTTTTTAATATAAACATTCTCTTTATACATTGACCAATTTATAATTTTTGAGAGAATATTGTGTTTATGTAAATCTTTGCCTTCACATCTCCATTAAGGTAATGTTACTTTGTGTGTCATCCTAATGGTCATTATTCATTTATGATCAATGCTATATTGGCATCACAAAAAAATTCCCTAAAACCTGAGTTAAAATCTTGATTCGTTATGAAACTTGTTCAATATAAACTTGCAAATATTCTTTGTCTTAACTGAAGACTGTTTTTATCATTCCAATGCTGTTTAGATTCAGTTAGGTGATATAGTCCTTGAGTAAGATTTTTCATTTCTTATATCTTTCCCTACTGTGCTCATCATAATGTAACAAGTGTTTAGGATTTAGCTTGTAGGAATTCCATTCCTTTTGACATTGCTCTTTTTCAAGTCCCTGTTTGGGAACAAATAATTGAAAAATAGAAAATGCCATCTTTTTCCATTTCAGAACTTCATATTGTATTTGACTTCCTTTTTTTCTTTTTGTCTTTTCTCATTTATCAATTCAATCGAGTATTATTAACCCTTTCTGATTACTTTTTCTTTTCAGTTCACATTGATTTCTACTCTACAGCTCATTTACTGCATAAAAACTTAAAAGAAAACCAATACATTTCCTAAATCTAATTGATTATCCACATCTGTACAGTTGACATTTTTCTAAGTTTGGAGAATAATCACAGGTCTTGAATAGAAAGGAATATAGTAAAATTACAAATAGCAATTTTGAAAACAATGTCTATAGAAAAATCTTTATTGCTCTTGTAACTTTTTAAACTCTTTTCTCGATTTTGCATCCATCATATTGTATCGCCTTTTCACACTTCTTGCTACACTTTCCAAGATGTCTATCCTTTTCACTGTCTTTAGAATACATCAAGCAAAAAAAACTGGAACATTGGGAAGGCTTAATTTCAAGAGAGACAATGAAATTGGATATGGCTGATTATGTTTGTAGAGAAAAGGAAATGGTCACAAACCCCTGTGGAATAAAAGAAAATAAAGAACACTGGAAAGAATCAGTACAAATGCTTAAATCTAATAACCTTTTCCGTGGGTCTAGCATAGAAATAAACGACATATAGGAGCCTTTAATTAAGAAAGGACATTAGGCCTTAGACTAAAAATACCACTAATAATTATGCTACAGGTTGTGTAAAAAGTCACATACTCTAGTTCAGTTGGAGAGATAGAAAAGATTTAAAGTTCCAAGTTTCCACCACTAAAATGTCCTACAGGACATTGGGATAGAAGTATTGTTTAAGCAAACTATATTACTTGGCAGTCATGAATTCAATGCCTCTGTTCTAACCCAGTGAGAAAAAGTTATATGCTCAGATTCAGTGGGAGAGACAAAAAAAAAAATTTATCTGATAGATTTTTTCTCATTTTGTTGTCCATGTTAGAGGAAATCTATCTTCATGGAATGAATAAGGAGCATTTGAAGCAGACTAGAAGTTGCAGGAGACAAAAGGTTGTGACTGAAAACCAAGATGTATATGCTTGTCTGACTAAATCAGTGTATAACAATTATTAGCTTCATTTGCAACACTTGCCATGATTCACCATTACAAAGGAAAAGTGAATTTAAATGGTTATTGTGCACCAACAATTTCCAATCATCAAAATATTGACCTTGAATATCTTCTCTCTTTCTCTTGTATGTAATCATGTCAGCCATTTTGATTCAATCAGTATAAAGAAAAGTTGATTAATATTTGTCAGTGAATATTTCTGATGATGACAATAAGGATACAGGAGTAGCAATTACTACTGCCACTACAAATGGTCAAAGCACTTCTGTGAAAATTAAATAGCATCATTCATTATTCGTGAAACTGACCAAATACTGGTTATTCCTCTGGACTTATGAAGTATGTGAGAATAGCAAAGTGATTTAAGCATTTTTGTTAAGCTTAAAAGATCAAAGATTCAAACTGGTTCTATCAGAATTATTTTAATCTGAGTATTCATCAAATGTTGATTTGATCAAATGTTAAACTGGTTCAAGTGGTCTCACTGACAATACAGCATAGATTGAATCATCATGCACATAGATATTCTGAATATTATTAAAGTTTAGCTAATATAAAAAAAAAAAAGGACCTGACATCAACAGCTTAAGCAAAAGAGAAATTGTGTATTCTGTGGTGGTGTTTGGTCACCAATTTTTATTTTTTTTTTAAAAATCTGCTGAAATCTTCTTATACATTTATCTTGAATGTATCAAACAGACCAGCAGGCAAGTCATAAAAATTTGTCAAATATCAAATTTTAATACTGCATGTTAAGCAGCTGCCCAGTCAATTGCTTTCTGTTCTAACATATATTTTTTTACTCATTGTGTAATCTATGCCTTATAATTCTATAAACAATCTCATTATATCATTGATTGAATTTATTTTATTTTTTATTTTTGCATGTATTTTAGAAATAGGAAGCAAAAAATGATTTGCATTTATGTCTTGTGGATGATGTAAATAAGATAAAATATAAATAAAATCAACTGGAATTTTTTTAATGAAATATTAATTATCTGAAAAATATCTGTAAGGATTTCTTTCATTTGTCTACATATGACAATGTTGAACTTGCAATTGATTAGCATGAAATTTAAAGACATTTATATGTACAGATGTTTAGCTTATTTTGTGAAATGAACACAAATATTATTTGCAAAATTAACTCTCTAATGAAGAAGGCTTAACTGCCTACCTTCAAATCTTGTTTTTAGCAGGTGTTATATACTGTACCTATGCACACTAATGGGTATGTCCCAATCCTTATAAATACAATAGACACTATTGTAAGTGGGGGTAACATGCTGTCTAAGTAGTCCACCACTAGCAGTGGTTCAACTACTTCATGCCACTGGAGAGTATTGTATTTTGTTGATGTTATCAAGATTATTTCATTTCCAACCCTCGTTTTGGTTATTCCTCATTCAATAACCCTTTTACAACATTCTCGCGATGATGATTTGGCCAAATTCAAGTAAACATCCACCAGTACAACGTTTCAAAAACAAAGATTTTGACAGAACTTACATAAACGTTCACAAATACAATATTCTACGAATGAAGAATGAAATTACCAAAGCTACAAAGCATTTTCTAAGGATCATGTGGATATTAACCAAGTTGTTCAAGATACAACATTTAGAAAAATACTGTATATTAGTCCAACTACAAAGAACTGGAAACATAATGAAAGGTATGTGAAATTTCAATTTACAAAAATCATGTATTGTTGAGAGGGTTTTCTCAGTTTAAAAGTGTTACATTGGAAGTTAATTAATAGGAAGATTTAAAGTGTTTTTGAGATATTAAGATGTAAGAAACCAACTATGGAAGTAGTAATTAGGTTTCTACACAAACTCTATTGTTTTGGATAATGGCACCTGATTTACATAAAAAGAATTCAAGGGATTTTGTAAAATGTTTGTGGTAGAGCACATAACAATTGCTCCTGGAAGCAATGGCCAGGCAGAGTGTTTTGTAAATACCTTTAAGAGGGCCCTACGAAAATCCAATGGTGAGTGCACAGATGTAGCATTGCAACAGTTTCTAAAAGTGTATTGGCTTAAACCAAATAAAAATTCTCCTTCAGCAATGACTCCAGCAGAAATTAGATTTGTAGAAAAAATAAGATCAGTCTTTGATAAGCTGATACCGAATAAGAGAAAAGTCAAATATATGGTACAAAAAACTGGTAATAAATTTTACAAAGTAGATGAAAAAGTTTTTTACTGAATGTATCAGACGGGGAAAAGATATTGGGAAGTTAGAACTATTGTCAAAAGAATCTGTAGGATGATATATTTAGTCAAAGAACCGAAAATGGTGCACAAAAGGCACTTGAATCAAACAAAAAGTAGGCATATAAATGGAGAGAAGGATACTCCAGTGGATGTTGAGCCTATGGAAGTTCTTTTTTGACACATTTCATTTACCCATTCCTTTTGAGACAAAAGTCCAAAAAAGACAAAGTAAGAGGAAAACAAGGGATACAGAAAGAATCAACATTAACATGAAAAGGAAAAAATATTGACTCTGTGCAGAGTAAATCTAGTATTTTGTTGATGTTATAAAGATTACCATTTCATTTCCAATTTCTATTTTGGTTATTCCTCATTCAGTAACCCTTTCTAGGTCACAACATGAGAATCACTGGCACTAGAGAAAAATACACATCTATCTCAGCCACTAAGCTCATGTGTATAAAGCATTGTTTGATGGCATCTGCCATATTTTATTATAAATAACATTTTCACCTTAACAACATCATAATATTCACAACCTCATGCCAAACTCAATTGTGAACTCTAATGATTTCATTGGTAATGGCAGTGTTTATATTAATTGTTTCCACATAAGGAAACATTCAGCTAATAGTAGTTGTTATTACCCTTTTCAGTTTTGGGGAGGGGCTTTTTTTTTGTTTAAAGTAGTTTGGAACATCAACATCTTTATTATGTTATTATTCTTTCTTTCAGTTACATATGCTATGCATTTATTTTAGTTGTTGCTGCTGTTAAATATCCTCAAGAGATGTGGTTTCTGCTATTTGGTTAAGCTCATTTAGTGATTCTGTAGCACTGGTCCATTTGATGAAAGATCATCCTTGTTGAGACCGGTTCACTTGAAGCCATTTTTAACCATCAATCTGAGAAAGCATTTGTATACAGATAACAATTAAAATATTTCTGAATGAGTTTGTTGCCATGCATGACATCCATTTTCTCAACTGACAAGACTACTTAAAAGCAAAACATATCTTTGTTGGTTAATGTGGTTTTGTAGCAACATACAATATGGGGCAAAACTGTATAGCACCTTGAAGGGTTACATACCATTTTTGAATTCAGAGTTGTCCTTCTCTCAGACTGGTTGCCAATCAAGCCTAAAGAGTCTAGTCTTCCCTACTATTTAACTAGTGTGTCTTGTAGAATGGTTACAGGTAGAGAAAAGAAATTAATCAGTCATGTTCAAATTCTTGTCAAGTTTGTTACATTCACTTTCACACAAATACACACGGGAAAAGGTAAGAATCCATCTCTTCTCCTCTTCCTCCTCCCATTTATGAGTTAAATAGCAGAGCATATTGGGCTCTCTAGCTTTGATTGCCATCCAGTCTAGGACAACAACTCTGGATTCAATACTGTTATGTAGCCCTGGTGAGGCACATATTATACAGCCTTTGAAAAGATTATGTAGTTTACAATTATAGTGCAACTTTGTGGAATCTATTATCTTGACTGAATTCAAATAAAAAAAAAAAAATGAATAGCTAGCTTTAGGATTCAAATATTGATTTAAGTTATGACAAACTGAATATATTTTTGCTCTGGGAAGAAAAAGTATATATGTAGTCATTTTAAAAGTACAGTAAGTGAAAAATACAATCAAATCATATATATATATATATAAAACAATATATTTCAATATTTATCATTCATACAAGCTGGTCTCATTATTTATGAAATATTCTGTTGTTATGATAACATATCATTATTCTATGCCAATTGAAGCTAATATGCTACCTGATAATAATTTATAGTGAGACAAGATTGCTAATAACATTTTTAATTTGTTAGCTTTCTTTGAATAACAAGAATTCCTTTGGAGAACCCACCCTTCTTTGTGCTAATGTTTTTTTTTTTTTTTTTTTTTTTTTTCAAGGCAGATTTCAACATTTATGTAAACCTTAAGAAATGGATATACCATCTCTTGCTAATGGATATTCCCCTTCCCATATAGGATTATGGGATGTATGGACAATGAATATCCATACCAACCACCCCCAATAACACCTTGGGTTGACCTTAAGGAGGAAAAAATTCTAGTAACACCAGAAAGTCATCATCTGTGCCCTGATGATTGCACATTTAGGTGTTTTATTGAAACTGATAGTTGCTTGGTTGATCATTATGATAGAACAGTTTCAAAATTGATATTTTTATTTATAATGATTTAAAAGGCAGAGTTTTTTTCTTTATTTTCTAGACAAGAGGGTCAAATCTGAATTACCTGCCATTCAGTGGAACTTTATATTAAAAAGAAAAAGATTCATAATCATAAAACAAATCTACAGAAACACAATATTTAATGATATCTTTATCCTCTGACTAAGCTATCTTAAACCATTCTACACATGATGCCGCTTGTATACAATACATATATATTTAAATTTGAAATGTAGAATTCCTAAAAATGGGTGTCAGAATGAAGCTAATAAAGAGATTTCGATATGATACATTAACATTCCTGATGGTGACAAGGGAAAATAATGAAAGAAAATCATGAGCTTTAAACAATTTCTGGACAAATCTAATCCAAGTGTGTGACAACTTATTCAAAAATTGGAAGGAAAAATATAATAAATTATACAGACAGCACCTCTCAGTTGAATTTAATAAAAATTGTTTTACACACATTTATTTCTCTCTCTCTCTCTCTCTCTCTCTCTCTATATATATATATATATATATATATATATATATATATATATAATATACAGTTATCACATTGCCAGAATATGGTAAGAATGTAAGCTCTTGTTTTTTTTAATCATTTCACCCCAAGCAAGGCAACAATGCCACTAAGATGTAAGGGATCACTGGGAATGAAAGAGAATGAGAAGACTTTAGTGAGGAGAAATGACAATAAAAGAACATAATTCAGGAAGACAATTGATGTTTCATTTAAATTTTTGAGAATTGTAGGTGGCAGGGAAATAAGAAACAGAGAGAGAGAGAGAGAGAGAGTTCCAAAGAGCAAAAAAGTTAGAAAAGAAACTATTGGAATAGAACTTATCTTTGCTATTTCAACAGTAAAATAATGAGACCTAGTTATCAATCTGGTAATACTCCAACCATATGAATTTAAGTAATGTATCAAGAAGAACTTATTCGAACAGTGGCCATAAAAATATTTATAGAAAAAACTGGTATGGTATGACAACAAGGATAGAGTCCTGGAGTACCTATGCATTAAAGTGAAATGATCTAGGACTATGGCCATTCAATATGATTTTCATTATGCAAATAAGACCAATGGTTAAAGTTTTATTCATTTCAGAATATGTTTCTAATAAAACAATATTAATTAGTTTTATTGTGTACGCTTTATACAGAATTTATTTCTCTTTTGACTTGTATATTTTTCTACAACTTGAAAAATATTAATGTTGGATTAATTTAAATTTTCCAAATTTGTCAGCAAAATAAGTTTAAGACCACATGGGTATTATGCAAATTATTTGCTAAATGGGTGGTCACATGGCTGGTCATGAATGCTTTATATAGTGTAATAACTGAGCATTGTTATACAATTAATTTCCTATGGGAAAGCATTGTATTCTTAGCCCAGTGACTAGATTAAAAATAGTGTTACTTCATCAACAAAACATTTCCTTTATGAACATAAGCAAGCAATTAAAGTGCAACAAAACAGCTTTTGTTCAGGCTTTGAAGCTTTACCAGGATACTCGACAATATAAGGATAGGCAAAGATCGGGAGTCCCAAGAAAAACAACAGTGCAACTGGATAAACAAATTCATAGGCTTTCCAAAGCTAACCGAATGTTTATGGCCATATACATTTGCAGCCAATTATCTGGTAAAACTGGAATTAGTTTTATACTGCAAACTGTCTGAAACCATCTAAGAGAATTTGGATTATTTGGGTGCATTGCTAGAAAAAAGCCAATTATTTCAGAGAGGAATCAACTTTAATGGTTTAATTTCGCAAAAAGTCACATTCAATGGACGGCCAACAATTGGTTTAGAGTTCTTTGGAGTGACGAATCACACTTTTACATCTTTTGATCGGATGGAAAAACTTTAGTCAGACATCGCCCAACCAAGGAATTCCATCCTAAAAGTGTCAAAAAGACGGTGCAAGCAGGAGGTGGGGGTGTAATAGTGTGGTGTGCAATCAGTAGCTTTGGCCAAATGGAAAACTCAACAGTGTAGGCTATATGCAGCTAGTTAAGGAATATGTTCTGCTTTATTTGACTGAGCAAATGCCACCTGGAGCTATTTATCAACAAGATAATTGCCCCATTCACAAAGCCAAAAAAGTAATGCAATTTTTTGATCACCACAATATGGATGTCATTGAGTGGCCCCCACAGAGTCTGGATTTTAATCTGATTGAAAATTTATGGAATTACATTTCTAAAAGAGTTCACACTAAAAAAAAAGACAAATTTAGCCCTATTATAAGATTACATTAAGTAAATATGGCAGAGTATTCCAAATGATTTTTATGCTTACTTATCAAGCTCGATGCCTAGGCAATGTGAAGCTGTAATTAATAATAAAGGTTATGGCACTAAATATTGATAAATGTTTCATTTTTTTTTTTCTCATTTTTACTATAACTTTTTGCTTTAAATATAATAATACCCATGTGGTCTTAAACTTATTTTGCCAGTAAATTTGAATAATTTAAATTAATCTAGCATTAAAATTTTTCATGTTGTAGAAAAATATACAATTTTTACATTCTTCAAAAGAGAAATAAATTCTGCATAAAGCGTACACAATAAAACTAATTTATATTGTTTTATTAGAAACATATTTTGAAATGAATAAAACTTTAACCATTGGTCTTAAACTTATTTTCACCAGTATATTCAAATCTCTCTTAGGACATAAAAGTTATCTTTGTAGACATGTCAAATTTGTACTAGGTGAACATTGATTCATCATGTACATGGTAACATTTCTAATCACAACATAATAAGCAAGAAAAGATTGTTGCTGATATAAATATATATATATATATATATATATATATATATATATATATATATATATATATATGCATCAGGATGTGGTAATCTAATAAACATTTACAAACATTTTTGAAAAGCTAAAATCAAAACTGTAAAGTAAAACAATTTTTTCTGAAAACCCACATGCAATCAAAACAATTTTAATTTTAGTAATTCTCTGTAAGCATACATGTATTATAAATATTACATATAAATATATAAAAACAGGTGTTTTTACAAATCTTATTATTTTCTCTGTGTGTGTGTATATATATATATATATATATATATATATATATATAAATTCCCAAGAGGATAGTATCCAGGTTGAACTCAATGTCCAGGACAGAGTAAGAATATAATATAAAAGGCTCAAACACTAATATTCCATGGTTATAATTTATTACATTGTAATCACAATCCAATTCAAAAAGCTTTTTATATTTTTTATATATATATATATATATATATATATATATATTTTATAATTATTTTTTTAAAAAATGATTCCTTCACTACATAAGAGTTCTCATGGTTCAAAAACAAGAGCCAAAAACCTCAATGTAATTATTTAAATTAAATTGAATTAAAGTATCAAGCCCTGTTTCATCCTCAAGCAAAAATTTAGGAATAACCAATCTTGAAATTTATGCATCTTTATAAGCATATTCATTTGCAAAATTAATTACTATGGAAACGACCATTTTGATAAGGAGCATACGATTTAATTTGTATCAAGATATCAGTCACCTTCGGAAAGAGGTCAAAACAAAGAAAGAGGGCTAGGGTGTCTATTTCAAAGTGAATGATGGCATTCATGTATGCACGTCGTCTGGTCAGTCACAGCAACAGATAGCTGTTGGCACCATAATACGTTGTTAAGTCTCTAGAGAATTTTTACCCCTGAATAATTATGCTTGCTATTGTATCAGAAAATAAAAGATCTAAAAAGTGTTAAATCCATAAAAATGTATGTATGTATGTGTGTGTGTATATATATATATATATATATATATATACAAATATGTAGAAAAATAGGAAAGAACACGTTAGGTAAATAATCCGGTGTTCTTTAGTATTTTTGTTTTTATTATTAAAAAACAGTGCTCAATACAGAAGTAAAGCTTAAATTATAATTATTTTTAAAAAAAATATGATTCCTTCACTACATAAGAGTTCTCATGTTTCAAAAACAAGAGCCAAAAACCTCAATATAATTATTGAAATTAAAGTATCAAGCCCTGTTTCATCCTCAAGCAAAAATTTAAGAATAACCAATCTTGAAATTTACGTATCTTTATAAGCATGTTCATTCACAAAATTAATTACTATGGAAATGACCATTTTGATAAGGGGCATACGAGTTAATTCAAGGGTAAGTAAAATATTGTTTTATTTAATATTAAAAAAGTATTGAAAATAAATGAGAAAATTGAAAAGTTTTTTGCATTTTGTAAGTAAAAAGCAAAATTACTTATATATTTTTTCATGCTCAGTTGAACAAGTATATTAATAGTCAGATTGACTTGGAACTAGTTTTTGAGTGGAAAAGATAATTACAACTAAAATCTGAGACATTTTTGTTTCTTTGTGATTAAAAAATATCTCTGTGTGATAAAGGTTTTAGCAAAAACTTAAAATCAGAAACAATCAGTTTGTACATTAAAAGAATACTAATGTAAGGTTTTTGTATACAAATAAGTCAGTATTAATATGAGGGGTGCTGAAAGTCCTTGGCATTACTCACTTCACAAAATCTAACCAAATACCAAATTTTTTGTTTTTAACTGGGCCAAGAACTTTTCAGCACCCCTCATATTTATTGTATGTCTAATGCAACTTTATTGCTTTTTAGTTGATTTGTAAAAAAAAGATAATTCCATAGTCTAAAAAATATAGTTCTGTTTGATTAAATTGTGTTTTGGCTATGAGCTGACATTCGAAGATTTAATCTTTAAATGAGTTGTATTACAATAATCGATACATTATCCAGATTAGAAAATTTCAAAACAAAGAGATTGGAGCTAAGTTCAAAGAATATACTTGTAAGTAATCAATATTTAATTAAGAAATTAATACAGTGAATTTTAGTCATATTTTGAAGTTCTAAAGAATATATTTGTAAGTAATCAATCTCTAAGATCTAACAACATTGGTGGATAAAAAAAAAGCATTCCAAAATTAAAAGTACATTTTTCTTAAATATTATGTATAATCATGTTTTTCAAAATTACTTTCATTCTTGTTATCTGGTGTAAAATATTTATGTATTAACTTAGCTAAATGGTTATCAGAATCTCATCTGGCTTGCCATTACTACTGAGTAGTGAGTTCAAACCTCAATGGGTGTCCCATAAAAATTCAACATTATATAACCCAACAAAGACTGACATGTAAAATCAATGAGCCAACCTATTTTAGTATAACAAATAATGGATATCAAATTCTTTTTGTTTCAAAGTATGAATTCCTGATATGTGTAAAACTTGGTATAAAATATAAAATCATGTTTGAAATAGACACATTGATTTGCAATTTCAGCAATGTTCTAAACGATTTCCTAAATTCTGAAATGTATCATTATTGTCAGAAATGAGGGAAATATTTCAATGGTGGGTTAATTTTAATATCATTATAATAATTGGGATTTACTGGTTACTTTGAAAGTATAAATTGAAAAGCAAATGTTGAACATTAGATGAAACCAATTTGAAAGAGAGGAAGTGTATAACAAGAAAGGTAATATATTTAAATAGACAAAGTCAGTTTTGGTTTAATGATAATTTTTTTTTATTTTAAGTGTTCTATTATGCCTGACATTTTGTGATTGCTAAATGGTGCTGCCTTATTGTTCATGTCAAATTCTACATGATCTCTCTCTCTAGGCAGTTTAACAGCAATAATTTGTTCAGTCTCTCCCACCCAGCTTTACTTATTGAATCTGATACAGTCCAAAATAATCTCAAGTCCATTGTTAACTGGAGCAAAAGATGGCTTGTTAATTTTAACACCTCCAAAACTAAACTTCTCTCTAAATCATCTGAGAGACCCCTCTCTGCCTTCCATCAGCATGGTTGATGCTAACCTGCAGGAAAGTAACTCATTGCACATTCTCAGCTGACATGAAGTGGAAAGACTATATTGAATCCATTTCAGCTGCTAAGAAAGTTGGTTCACTGTGTTGTGCAAGACATTTTTTCGCTTCAGAATCTATCTTGCATATCTATAGGTCTACCATTCACCCATGCTGAGAATATTGCTGCCACATATGGTCCAGTGCCCCTGCTACTTACCTTGCTAAAATCCAGTATCAGCAATATTATCAACCCTGATCTGGCAGCTAGGCTTCAGTCACTTTCCCACCACTGTAAGATTGATGCTCTGTGCTTTTTCGTAAAAAACATCTATTTGATGCTTTGGTACACATCATCAGTGATGTTTCTAGCCGAGGTTCATTAGGGGTTTTAGGTCTTTCAACATTACACCCCCTCTCTTTGCTTTGACCCAGCCGATACTGATCAGGTATCGACTTGTGTACCTTCCATTAGCTACAATTATTTTCATCTTTACAATTACACACTGTGACTCCTCTTGGCAATTTATAGCCCACTCCCAGATAACTTCTGGTTCACCAACAATGTGTGCTCTTCCATAAAAAAAGGAAGCAAACACACACACAATTTCTGTCTGGTCAGATACACAGCGGCATGCTCAGCTTGACGTGGTAAGTAAAAATTTGTTTCTTCCACTGAGACATATACACATACATGTACACACACGAAAACATGCTCAAGAATAATGTTCTGCTTACACTTATTCCATCTCCAATCATGTTTAATCATTCGCCCGAAAGAGAAAAAAAATTTTCCTCCATCCTTTTTTCCTTGACCCTCCCCCTGTATGAGTCACAAACACACACATCAATACTGACACACTCACACACCAACATACAAAAAAAATTAAAAAATAAATGAAATAAACACACACACATATATATATATATATATATATATATATATATATATATATATATAAAATAAAAATATACTGTAACCCTGGTAGGGAGCAAACAGGTGCTAGATCTTAGCCAGAGATCACCTGTAGGTAACAATGGTTCAGGGTACCCTAATTCTGTCCCCTAGTTGAGACTCCATTGTTGGGTGTAGTTTTAGGTCATACCCAAGACCAGCACCACCACAAAAAAACACAACAATAAAAAAACATATCAACCGCAACTTCCTTTCATCTCCTTACTGACTGCCAATCTCTTGATCTTTTTAGCCATAGCCATCTGGTGGCTTCTTCTGCTGATAATGTTATTGAACAAATAGCCTTGTTTTTTCTAAACCTGTTACACCTAATTTTGACAGCATCTTACATAGTGATCACCCAGTAAATCCTCTGCACACAATTTCAATTGGTTCACACTGGGCTCACCAACCATGTATTTTACATTCCTCTACAATCTGTAAACATTTTCCAAGCGTTTTTCATGGGCTTTGTCAATATTCTCTTTCCAAGAGACTGTTAATTCTAACATTGATGACTTGCTTTGTCTTTTCAGAATAAATAATCATGTCTGGACGAAGCTTAGTTTGTATAATTTCCACTGGGAATTTAAGCTGCTTGTCTATATCTACTCTCATTTGCCAGTCCAGGGCAGAGTGGAGGAGGGATGTTTTCTTCTTCTGCGATTTCTTTACTTTTCCCCTGGCTTTGACAAAATTCATCGTCTTCCTATTTGGTTCATATATGTTTTGTTTTAGACTCCTTGAGACTATTGTTGCATGGACTCCTAAAACTTTATCATGTCACCATCATTACCTTCCCTCACTAAGCACCTTGGGGCAACCATTTAGTATGTGTTGGAGGGATCCTCTCTTCTGGCACAATGGGCATAGTGGAAAATCACTTTTTCCGCATGTGCGGAGGTTTGCTGGACTGGGCAGTGTATCATATACTGCCTGCACAAGGAAGCTTGTATTACTGGGATTAGTATACCAGCGGTCTATCCATGAAATCTTTTTTCCAGGTTTCCTCATTTTGTCAGGGCCCCTGTTGACCTAGGACCACCATTTTACTGGATCTAATTTCCTCCACACCTGCTCTCACTTCATATTAAAGACAGTATTTCTGTTCTTTTTGTTTTTCCTCAACTGATGGATTGCCCACTGCTACCATTCCTACTAGCACTTTCTGTCTCAACCTTTGTTCTGCTATACTGAGCTCATGTGATGCCTTCCACTGTCTCCCCATTCTCACATTCATTGTATTCATTTCTATGCTATGGGAACCAGTAATAAGGAGTACCAGAGAAAAGCGATAATAACAGCAAAAATTGCAATATGAGCTCTGGTAAAAACATGAAATGATAACAGTAAAAATTGCAATATGAGCACAGGTAAAAAATGATGCTGAAGACATTAGGTTTATAATACCCAGAAATTCATACACAGATGTCCTCAAGGACACATGGCACAGTAGATAAAGGCATTAGTTAGATCCAGTGACTGGACCCAAAGAGTGTGAGTTCAATACCTGGTTAAGTGAATAACTGATAACTGGCATCCATTAGGCATGGCACATGGAACTAGAACAGTCTACCCCAGTGAGTGAAATAACAGGTTCAGTTCGACATTCCAACCATCTGAAGAAGGCCAGAGCATACAATGGCCGAAACATTGTAATAAGTATGGCGACAAAGATGAGGACAATAGTCCGAATAATGTAAACAGTGTACATAATACCTCATCTCAGAAATATAGACAGATACTGGAACTTTTCTATCACAATTCTTCTTTTCAGTACTAATGACCTCAATTTTGTCAGTTTAAACTTCACTCGTGCCCAGGTCATTATCTTTTCTAACTTGCAATATCCACTGACATTCAGGAACTGTGGATGTTGTCAGGTCATCCATATATGCTAACAGTTTCTTTTCTTGCAGTTCTTGCGCTTGTTGAACTCCCTTCCAGCTCCATCCAACAAAAATTTAAATGTAATGTCAATCACTATCTACTATCCTCCTGATTATTTTTTCTCTGCTCATTCATTAGTAATGTTTCTGTTCCTAATTCTTTCACATCCAGTAACCCCTTTTGTCTTAGTGGCTTTACTGCCTTGCTTGGAGTGTAATCAATTAAAAAAAAAAAGTTATTCTATATTCTTTGAAATTATGACTTTTAAAGTTATAAAAGCAGCAGAAGTGATGGTTAACTGGAAAAGTTCTTTTATTTTGCCTAAAATCTTTATATTTGCAGATACATATTAAACTAACATTGGTTTATATAATGATTCATATTCAGAATGGTCAAAAGTGGAACTCATACATATGATCCATTGCTAAAGATGCAGGTAAAATGGTCAGCTCCTCATACCATTCCAGTAAGCACTTGATTCTTCCTGCTATCCTCTACCTTTACAAGAACCAGATCAGACTAAAAATGGAGTACTGTTGCCATATGAGTAGGAGATGTCCAGACCTCACGCTCCAGCCTTGAGTCCAAAAGCATTCCACGGAAAATGCTCAGACAAACTACATTCCTTGGTTCTGCCAATTTAAACCCTCATGGCAATGGCACTTACATAGTAGCAAACCACCCGCATTCTCTCCATATTCCATTGATGAGAAGTAAATTCCACTTTGTGTGAACCACTGCTCAGGGGAACCAACTCCCAAGAGGATGTTTCCCTGATCACTACAATCCTAACCTGTTCAAGGCTAGGGTAAACTGTTAACTTCTAATCCTGTACTCACAAATTGCCTCTTAATGGAACTCTCTACCTAGAGTGGCCCTCAGGCCTTGTAAAGAGTGAACCTTACTGTAAAAAAATAACCTCTAATGTACTTTCTTCTCTTGCTTACAATCTAAATTCTTCTTAATTTGCATTGTTGATTAAAATTCTATGAAAAGATGAAGATAGTAGTATGGTATTTATTAAGTTTAGCCTAGCATGAGGACATAAAAAACTTAGTAAAGTAGCAGTAGTCTGTAAGTTAAGCTTGCAAATGATTTGCAAGGTAACCTAAATCTAGCATACTAAAAGTATGTAACACTCGGTTACACAATGAAATGATAATATTAGTGTGTAAGCTACAAGTTGCTTATTATGGTAAATGTTAACAATCATTGATTATTAGTTTACATAAAAAAATTGTTTCATGTTCTGTGGATTTTAAAATAGGTTCCTTCCAAAGGACATGATAAAAAAAAAAAACAAACACCTAAGTTGTTATCATTTTGTATCCATCTTTCTCAAAATTTACAGTGAAATCTTTGATCACTTCTGTTTAGAGCAAACTTGGTATGAACTTGATTATCGTTAGCTTGCGAATCTGATCAAATAAGAAACAAATGTCTCTGAATCACTGCAATGAAGCTGAAATGTATCCTGCTGCTAGAGCAATTCACACAAAGCAGAGATTGATTGTGCTAGCATTGCATTGCCTTGTAAAGATGCCCTCTTGCATCATTGGTAATGCGTACAAGCCATGTCAGTTGGTGTCCCTGTGATGGATGATATTGTCCATGTTTCACTGACTTATGGCTGACCAGTGTTCCCAAAGTGCAGTTATTTAAGATAAATGATTCTTGACCTGTGATCATTCTACAGATGCTGATGATGGCCATCGTTGTAATACTAAAGCTTTTCTCTCTTTCCCTCTTTACCTTTAGGCAACAAATCCCGTTCCATCTGTGATGATTGAAATAGCAAAACTTTGGAACTTGTGTGTTGGGTTGAAGGAGAATGGCTATTTCTTATTGGTAAATAAAAGTCAGAATACAATCTTTCTTAGAATGCTTAATCACATGTTGCTTGAAATTCTAGCCACTGCATTGTTCAGTTCATCAATCTTACTCACTATGTTATCCTGTCTTTCTTTCTCTCTCATATTCTTTGTTCTTCTAAGTTAAGCAAATATCTCAAAGTGCCTGTGGCTCTGGTTGGTTTTGTGTAGGTGTTAGGGATGCTTCACCTGTACTCATCACCAAATGGAATCTGTCTGTTAGTACAAGTCATTTAAGATTTCAGGGAAGTTGGTCTTAGTGGGTCTGTTCTGACATCTCTCTGTATTTGGTCTTCAACTGGTTGACCTTAGGAAAGTGACTGGTAACAAATATGTAAGCACTGGTTGAATCTTCTCTTTTCAACAAAATGCTTAATGTAATGTTTAGTGAGAACTTTTCTTTATGGACAATTTCTTTAATCCATCCTATCTGAAGGCAAATATTTTAAGTAATCAGTTTGACCCCAAATACATCATGTAGTGTCTTTGTGGAAATATTCTAAAGACCATTTTTTACTTACTGTACACATTTACAATTTGCTTCTATATTTACTCCATTTATCACATGAAATTACATTGCTTTGTAAGATTAAAAACATTTATTTACAAGTTCTACATTATTGATCATCAAACAGATTATTGGAAATATTGTCTCATTAGTGCATGTAATGAAATTGTGTTAATTAAAAAAATTAAAATCTGGTATTAATTACAGGATTCTACCTATAACTCATTAATAT
This sequence comes from Acanthosepion pharaonis, assembly GCA_903632075.3. Classification (NCBI taxonomy): domain Eukaryota; kingdom Metazoa; phylum Mollusca; class Cephalopoda; order Sepiida; family Sepiidae; genus Acanthosepion; species Acanthosepion pharaonis. The sequence continues at coordinate 1,552,944 of CAHIKZ030005492.1, read as the reverse complement.
CTACCATCCCCAAAATAGGATAGTAAGCATGAATGTGAATACATGTCAGTCTTATTCCATCATTAATTCCTGACCATTAACAATCTTTCCCACCCTCAATTTTCAGTATAGAGATTGAGTGCTCAAAATTGTTAAAACAAATTTTATATAAAAAAATAAAATTCAATTGTTTTTTCTTTGCAGTGAGATATATTTAGTTAATTAATACAAAAAATAAATAGAGGTCTTTGTAATGTATCTGTAAAGCCAATAGGCATGAATAAGAAAAGCTTTCTTATATTTATTAAGTTCAACTATACTCAGTAAGAAAATATAACCATAATTATTATTTAATGTTTTTGCTATGCTATCAGAATTTGCTGTTTGAGTTAAATGTTTTTGTATTTCAAGTTTTAATTAATAGTTCAAATAAATTACATATGAAAAGTAATTATTCATCAAAATATATCCCATCATATTCTATTATCTGTTTCTATCATTGTACCAAAAGTTCAATTTCATACTTATACTATATTAGCTGGTTTAAAGGCAATAAACTCCAACCATTTTTAATCTCATCCACATTGTTGAACCTCCATCCATGCAGGAAATGAGTCATAGCTTGTAAAAGGTACCAAAATCTGATCATGAAGGTTTGGACTGTAGGAAAGTTGAGGCAGCACCTTTATTCCCTCAAATTCCTCAAGTTTGCACTTAGTCACATTGGTAGTAGATACTGAGACATGTAGGAGTATGATATATCAAGTGGCAATGCTCGGTATCAAGTTTTCAAAATATCATATAATCACTGCAGCTGAGGATTTGTTAGCACTTTTTTGCAAATGTTCACATATTGAGATTGATCATTGGTCACTTCATGAGGAACAACTTGATAGCATCTGTTCACAAGGCCAAGCTTATTGAGGTATTGATTGATGGTGATTTGTGAAGGACCAAGTTCTACTGACAATGTATGAGTGCTTGTGCTTGGCTGTTGTTCAACCAAGATCTTATCTTCTCCAACTGAAGGTATCCCTAACTTTTGTTTGTCTTTCAGGCTGGTGTCACCTTCCTTGAAATGTCTGAATCAGTTTTGTATCACATGTGTTGCCAGTTCCTGGACCTCCTGCATCATTAATTTATTTGCTGCTGCTCTTGCATTCAGTCCTTTTTTCCTACAGGTAGCATAAAATGGCTGTAAATTTAATTTTTTCACTACTTATTATCCAAGCTGTAAAATAAAGAATAAACAGTTAATTTTTATATGTTATATATGAAAATACAGCAACAATTGGAGAGCAAGTTGTATTAAATTAATGACATAACATGAAGATTCAAGTTGCCAAAAATAATCAGTGAAAATCTGGAAAAACTTTTGACTGAACTTGATATATGAATTATTAGTTGATTATTTTGCAAAAATTTAAGAGAAATTATGCCTTGAATTTGTCCTGCAAAATTCTGAACAATTTTTAATATTTTATTTTATTGCTGTTTTATGTCTCTCTGATTACAAAGCAAGAAAGGAAATTTTGGTAACATAAAACTTAATGAACGAGAAGATTAATTTCTAAATTTAAGGAAACACACTGAATTTTTGAAATTTGCTATGCCACCAATATGGAATAAATGTCTAAGGGGACAGATATTAGTTACAATTACAAAGGGTAGAAAGTTGTGAAGAGCCATGATTGTCCACATCCTGAAGAACAACACCTACTTGCTGACCATGAATCTATGATAAGAAGTCCAACATGGATGATTATTAGTCAAGATACAGGTACCCTTTATCACAAAGAAAATAGACTGAAAAAGATAATCTTTTTTTTTTAAAAAAAAAAAAAATCTATTAAAGGAAATTTTATCTTTATTCTACTAAGCTGAAATGAACAAAGGATTTCAATTCACTGTTGGGAATATATATTCAATATTTGCTGGGTGAAAATAATTTAACAATCCAGCTGGTCAAGTCTGGCATTTGTTTGTAACTGATTCTAAGAATGTGAATTGGCTACAAAGGGGTATATACTATTAGCTCAAGCCATGTGGTAGATTTCATGATAAGTTAAAAATTAGTGATTTATTTTGTGATTTTTAATTGAGATATGATCATAATTTGATACTGTCACAATCAGTCATGGATAAATGCCAAAAGGGCTTGCAGAACATTCTTCACTCTAATGACATGTGACTGAGACTGATTTTATATACACACACACACACACACACACACACACACATATATATATATATATATATATATATATATATATATATATATAAAGTATTCTCAAGAGTTACATTTCAATAAATCTTTTGGAGATGGTGAATTTAAAATGTTTTTGCTTTAAAATTGAATTGAAAATGGAGGAAAACAATTTTTTGCCATTTCTTGTGCTTTTATTTCCAGAAAGGAAGAAATTCTGTAAAAATGGCAAAAAGATATGTGTCATTTATGAAGATGGTGTCATAGCTAAGAGAACTGTTTGTAAGTAGTTTGCTGGGTTACAAATGGGAAATTTGATCTTGAAGATTGAGAACATTTCAACAGGTTTGCAGTCATTGATGTTGACCAAATCAAAAGATTTATTCAAAGATAATCCAGGTTACATGACATGATACATCACATATCTCAAATGAGCATTGTAAAGTATTTAAAAATACCTGGGTCACTGCAATGTTTGGTTACCTCATGATGTAACGGGAAGAAATTGATGGATTGTATTTCAAGCTGCAATTCTTTGCTCAAATGCAGCAAAAACAATCTATTTGATGACAAGAATATTCACAAGTAATAAAAAGTGAATTGTTTACAATAATGTGACATGAAAAAGGTCCTTGAGAAAATAAAATATGCCACCATCAACCACTCAAGCAGGTGATGTATATTTGATGGGATTGGGAGGGCATTGTGTATTACAATCTCCTTTTGCAAAATCAGACATTGAATTTAGATAAGGACTGCAATCAATGAAAAATGGTTGAAATTATCCAATCAGAAGGATATTGCCTTCCATCAAGACAAAACCCAGTTTCATGTCTTTTGCAGACCTGGCAGAAACTGATACAGCTTGTTTGGCATGTCCTACTACATTTGTCATACTCACTTGACCTTGATCTTCAGATTACTACTTATTTTGATCTGTACAAAATGAACTTTAACTTTCTGGAAGCCTGTAAAAACCACTTAGACAAGTTCATCACTCAGAAAGATGCCAACTTTTGGGAGGGTGGATATCATGAAGCTTACCTCAAAGATGATAAATGATAGTGAAACAAATAGTACAGTGGCTGAATAAATCTATGTACAATGTTTAAATGTTATCAAAATTTATTTAAAAACCTTATAACCGTTTTTTCTGACACAGTATATCATATAGAGATGTTAACGTATACTGACTGTTCAGAAATTGAATTGAGGATCAAATTTACTACTCAGTCATAATTGTTCTTGTGAGATAAGCTTGCTAGCCATTACACCATGTTGAGTTTCTTCACTTATGACTTTCAAATTCTTCAAGGAAAGTTATGGAACATGAAGAACAAAAAGAAACAACAAGTTTATGTAAATGCATAGCAGAACAGGGACTATAAAAGAAACATTACATAAGCAACAAAGGATAAAAGGTAATTGAGAACCATTATTGTCCATATCCTGATGGGACATGGCACATAAAAAAACATGTGAATCATATAAGATATTCTGCTGAGTTGAGGACATGATGCCTAAATTACTTCCACATGATTTTCAATATTCATTCAAAAATAAATGTTAATTGATGCATGACTTTGATTCCTGCTTCTGTTAAATGTTTAATAGATGAGTTTTATAAGCTATTGATCACTTATGTCTTTGTAATAAATTTGACTTCTTCTGTGTGCAAAATGTGGGTGATCATGGTTCTCCACAACTTCTTGTCCTTTGTAGCTATTAGTAAGTTTTGTCATTTTCATATTTCTCCATATTCTTGTTCTGCTAAATACACAAGTTCATTAGGTAAGTTATTTGTTGCTTTCCTCTGTTCCTGTTGCCTTCAATGTCCTGTGAGTGTCAAGTTCTCCAAGCTCTCTTTCCTCATATTGTACCATAGAAATTTTGTCTATATATAATATTTTTTATAGTGAGGTTCATCCTGTACATCCCACTTGAGGTAGAGGGTTATAGAGTAAGTGGCACAGTATAGTTTAATAATAAACTGCAAGACTTGAGAGCTATTCTTTAGCAAAATAGAAAGAAGAGATAGCATGAAATATATTGTTTTACAAGCCTATCACTGGACCATCTGCTTCAGATACTACTAAGGCTTGTATTCTAATAATTCTCTACAACTCAACTCTTACTTACTCTCTTCCATTTCTTGACATTACTATAGCCTTAAGGTAGCACTTGTTTAAGTGTCATAATATTCTCTCCATGACAACAACTCTTGAGCTTCATTCTGGAAAGGACTAATAAATGGAAACAAGTCTTAATGTCAGATTTCCATTTTATTCAATTGGCATGATATTTCCTCTCTTTATTATATAATGTTATAATCGCTCTTCTATGAGGTGGGATCAGAACCCTACCAGATTAAACCTAAAAAATGTACACCATTCCTTCAGTAAATAATCTCAAACTGATGGATTGTTCAGAAATGATCTTCATGGATAAGTCTACTTTTCTTGTTTGACTGAAAGAATGTTCACCAAAATCTGTTTCAACTCATTACAAAACCTTCCATAATAATTGGGTATGAACAGATAGCACAAAGCCTATTGACAGATTGACTTAATAGGCTAAGTGCCAATAAGGATATGCATTTCTTTTGAACAGTACAATCACAGCACATCTAATCAGCAAACTTTCTAATAGTCATGTATATATCTCTTATTTATATCATTTCATAAGGACCCTTGAACTCTGAAATATCTAAACTGTCAGCTGTATACAACCACTTTTCCAGATCAGTGGTTAAAAATGGCTTTGAATAAATGAAAAGTGTAGCTCTTAAGGAGGACTTGAATTTAAGAAAACTATTTTCCTGAAAATTTGTTTTAATAGAAAGATTTTATAAATTTCAACCAAATGCATCACTATCTGCTTGGTCAATAAATGTCAAATGTTTCCTTATAAGGAAAGGGCTAATATTACCATCACCATTGTTGGACCATTTAAAGCTATTCTTCATTTATTAAGGTATGTTAGAAAAATTGTTTGTCAATTAGGAAAGATAGCATAGTAGAAGATTGTCAATGGAATGAGGTATTAGATTATTGCAGGTGCCCAAATGAGCAAGTTTCAAAAATTTTATCTGCTCTCATTAACCTTGTCCGAGTCCACAAACATCTTTAGTGCTTGTATATTAGCACCTTGAGTGTACAACCTGTCAAACCTCAAAGTTAACTTTATAATTGTTTTCATTGTTAAGATTTTGACACACAGCCAGACATTTAAATAAATTATACTTTTATCAACATCAACCAAAACAAGAAGGCAATATAATCACAAACACATGACTGTTTCTTTTGAAAGAAGCCATTCAAATTTTATGTAGATTTCTTTTGTTTTTGTTTTTTTTTTCTTTTTATTCTTTCTTAAAGTGTTTTTTTTTTTTTACCTTGTTGCTTAGTCTGTTGGGCAACAAGCCTTGCAGGTCATTCCTCTTCTGACCAAACATCTACACGCCTCAATTAACTCTCATCACAAAGGAGTCCTAATTGCATTAGAATTATTTAATGAATTTGATTTTAACTTTGAGTTGCAACTGAACAATAGATTCAGCTACATTAAAAGTGCAGATCAATTTGTTGCCGTAAGCTTCTTGAATGTTTTGTTAACTTTTGATCTGCCTGCAAATTCCATAAAAATCTTCTGAACTTCCATTGACAAGAGTAATTTTGTTCAATGATAATGATGATTTCTTTCTTGTTGGAAGGAACTTGTTGAAAAATTCTCAAAACAAATGGAAACATTTTGATTTTAATCAAAATGTTGAAATAATACTGCAAAATATATAATTGAAAATAAGCTAAACTTCTGTTAAACTAAGTCCTTATTTAAATTTTTCCTTCTATATTCAATATTTTTTTTTAAATACTACTAAAAATCCTTGTTTCCAGCTTTACAAAATCAAACAAATTATTAAGAATGATATATTTTCTAAGAGAATTTTTTTTAATTAGAAAATAGCTTAATTTAAACATTTGCCATTGTCAAGGATTTGAAGCTGGGGGATATAAAAGCAATTCTCACAATGAGAGTGGTGTAATAGTTTAAAGGCACTTAAAGTGGATAGCCATAATTGTCAAGCATTTGAAAGAGTCAAACAGTTCAAACAGAATACAGGCCATTAAAATATTAATCCTCAAAACCCTTTTAGCTTGCTTCTCCTTGTTTCTAATGTGATAAATCATTGTACCCAGTATTAAAATATTTCTCTTCTAATGTTATATTTCAATATCTTTTTATACAAAGGCAACATCAAATCAGCAGAATATCTTCTTAAAAGCAAACAAACTATAGAAAAAAACTGAATTAAAAACATTATTTCAAAGTGATAAAGCCACTACTATATAAGGGATTACCAAAGAGGCAATAAAAAAAAAAACAGGATTCAAGGAGACAAGATGATGACTGACATTGCATTTAAATATAACATGCTGGAAGATAACTTTACTTCTCAGGAAACTAATTTTGTCTCTATAAAAAATATTACTTAAAAATTATTCATACTCATTTTTCAAATTTTAATAGTTTTAGCTTTGATTGTTAAACATATTTATTTGAAAAATGGAACAAATGAAAAATTTTACAAGCATCAAATTGTGTAATTTGATGTAAGTTTCCTTCATGGTATGTCATGTAGTATCTTTCAAGTCATAAATCACTAAGAGTAGGGAATCATTTAATGGTACCCAAAGAATGTAATCTGGATGCAATCTTCCAAGCTTTTAACATGCATGTGGGATCATCTGAAATTTATCTTTCAACTTCTACCCGTGCACTATCTTTATTTATAAAACGTAGTTCCAGAGGATAATGACTTCAATACATCATAGGTGAATGTGTGCTAAAAAAATAAATTAACTGTACATGAATACAATATGTTATAATTTAACCCCTGAGGTTTTTAATGCAAATATTCACTTTTTGGGTGAATTTTGTTAGGCAGCATTCTAAGAGAAAGGGTTAATCTCAATTTGTAATTCATTGTGCAACTGGGAAAATGTATATTTAAAAGTTTGTTGAGGTTTTGTTAATAACAAATTCTTAATAGCAAGTTACATGTTACAGAATCTGTATACATATAAATTAACATAAAGTATTACAAAATCTCAGACATATTTATCATCACAAAGATTTTTGACAAAATAAAAAGAAGAAATTTTTTAAATATTCAGAGAAAACAAAATGTGTTAATTTAAATAGGCCCACCTTGAAAATCGTGCAAAATGAAAAAAGATATATACAAGATTAAATTGGAAAGAAACAGTTTATAAAGTTTTAAAGAAAAGATATTCCTAAAAAGGTTTTATAAGTGGAGAAAAAAATAAACATTAAAACAAAAACTCTGAAAAAGAAAGTACTTTATTGAACAAAATGACTTGATCACTTTGTTTTTATTGGGGGTTTTTTTCTGCATAGGGAGATTTTTCTTTTATTGAGAAAAAAAACACTTAAAAAAAAATGTAACAGAGATTATCAGAGGTCAGATTAAGACACATTTGTTTGATATTTTGTATTGTGTGGGGATAAAAGAAAAAAAAACACAATAGCTTGATCTATCTTTTCCTACCATGAAATTTTCCTTTTTCATGTATAATTTCATTGGAAAATCCTAAAAATGCATAACCATAGAATCTATGCCTGAATTCACAAACACGCACTGTGTTTTTCTCTTTCTGGATATTAAGCAGGTATATCTTAATGGTAAAAGATCACGGTTCTGCTTTAGAGAGGTTCATTTGCTTCTTGGAAGAAGAATCTAATTTTAAATTCAAGTAATAAAGAGAAATCTTTGAGTAGACATTATTGTCCTCATAAAACTACTGACATGTCAAGATTTGTAATAACTAAAAATCTAATTTATATAGAAAAAATTGCCCTTTGAATTCAACCGTATATATTGAATTCAACCTAAATAAAAAGTCAACTGTAAATGCTGTGTTTTGTTTATTTTGTACAAGTTTCTATGCTGTATTTGTTTTTATTTGATACAAAGACTTTTTGAATTGACAAATCACATAGCTAAATAATTTTTTATCCATTTTTTGATGCCTTAGTTCTTGTTTGCACCAAATTTGGTGCTGCTCCAAGAAACTATTTGGCTTGACCTTCCTGACCTTTCCAGATAATTTGTGTCTTCAGTGATAAAGTCAATTTTCTCTCGCAAATCTTTTATTAGTGCCTAAAATGATGTTAGTTTAATTATCGAAGATGCAGATCTTTGGCAATTTGTTTTGTGGAGGGAAAAAATTTAATTTAGTGACTTTCTTGACAACTTAATTTGAGTGATTCTCAAGTGGTTGTCCATAAGTTTTTGATGACAAACAATAATGAGGGATATTAAGGCAGCAGAATAATAATGAACAGCAATATTGGCAATCAGTGAATACACGCAGACAATATCAAAATATGTATAAATCTATACAGCTACACAGAAATTTTATGTAACTATTTAGATACACATACGTATTCACATATGCATGTTCATCTAAACATTTATATTAAGGCATTTCATCATACATTTAAATTTTATTATTCAAAGCACACATTCAATGAGTGTTTAATATCAGCTGTTGTCATTTTTGTGTAGTATATGCTTCAGCCCAGATCTCATGCCAGAACTGAGTTTGAACTCAGTCCCCTTCAGAGAAGCCAAGTGAAGTGTTGACTAGACAGGTTGCCTTTTGGTGGCCAAATGCAAACAAAACTGCACCTGGGATGTGCATATGTGAAAGAGCCACATAGATATATGAATAAGGTTCACATTTGGATGAGGTTATACACACATATACACATACACTCACTGATCAGAATTGATAAAAATCATGAGTTAAATAAGATGTAATGTTACATATGAGAGATGAAGTCATGCGATTTCATTATGCTTCATTAAATGTTAATTTTCTGTAGAGATTATCATTTGCTGATGAAGTTTGGTTATATTTAGCCTTGTGCAGCATCTCTGACTGTGTCAAATAGGACAGAGCAGAAAACCAATGAATTGTTATGGTATGAAAACTTTACCAGATTTCATAACTCCAATATTATTCCATAATGCATATGTATAAGTAAGAATTTTCCTGTTTGTGACATGAGAAAATTAATGTCATAAACAGGAAAATCCTTACTTTTTTTTTTTATTAAGCTAAATTTTTTATTAGTTTGGTTATTTTGCCATAAATTTTTTTTCTGTTGTTATTAATCAGCAATCATTCCCCAGTAGTAGTTTGGATACCAAGAGTGTATTCTCTGGACAGCATCAGATTTAAGGAGGACAGGCTGTGGTTCGTAACAATGAGTCCCAAGTATGTGTGGGAAGTTATTCATGTGAAAAATAACTTGTATTTCATTATTATTCTATTAGTTGCATAAACTCAAAGAGATCTTTGTGCACTTTACTCCACTTTACCATTTCTTCCTGTCCCAGACACTCCTTTCAAGTGTCAGAAGTGATATTCTGGTGTCCTCTCTGATTTAGTCTTCCTACTTTTTATAGGGTCTTTTGCCAAGGAAGTTGTCACTGTAGAATCTCTACATAAAATTTTGTTCTCCTTTTCTGATTATGTGTCTAAACCAGTTTAGTCTATTTCTAATCAGAGTAATTATATCAACTTTCACGTCTTGTCATTATTCAAACATTTTCATTCTCTCTGATATTTTTCCCCAGGCATAGCTATGAGTCAGTTGTTTTTGAAAACTGACAGTATTTGCATGTCCTTTTTTTTTTTTTTTTTTTTTTAGTGTTCAACTTTTACAGACATGAATTATTATGAGGAGGATCAGGGCCTTGTAGAGCCTGTTCTTGATAGACTATGCAATTTCTTTTTTGTTTAATTTTTTTTCAGTTATCCAAAAGGAGTTGAAGTACTCCATATAATGAAATGAATAAATATGTAGAAGCATATTTTTCTTTCTTTCATATAGTCATTTTTACCTTTAAAAGCAATTAAGTAATATTTATGAAAATAATGAATGACTGAGGTTCTAATACTAAATAAAATGGAAATAATTAAAGCAATACTTTGTATATCAGTAGATGTTTGTTAAAAGAAACACTTAATGTAAGTCAAGTGAAATTCTAATGAAGTTCTAACTTGTCTGTTATGGGCAACATATGATGCTTGTATTTCCCACTACAAGAAACCCTCTTTGTATTCACTGAAGCCATGATTGGGGCTAAAAAATGCACAAAAGAAAAGTATAAATGCCTTACTAACAATGATGCAGAAACTAGCACTACCAAACAGTTGCATCAGGTTTGTATGGCAAATCTGGAAATCTGAGATTATTCTATCAGAAATTAATATGTGATTACTAGATTTATAATGATATATATATAAAATGGATGTCATTATTTTTCACCAAAGCAGGTAAATATTGTGTAATCCATATTTCCAGCCTCTGATTAGTTTGTCCTATATACAACATCACATTTATACATAACTGAACTGTTCTGAAAGTAGGACAACCTTGCAAGTTCTCCATTTAACAAGCTAGGGGAACAGATCATCAAAGAACAATGAACCAAGGTAGAAACTAGACTAATTTTTGAGGCCTTGGGAACAAAAGAGTTTCAACTTGTGTACAAGCCTGTAAAAGTGGGTTTAAGAAAGATGCTGGTGAAAAACACACCATCTTTGCAATCTATGAGAACATCTAAAAGGGGCAATGTACTATCACTCTCAACTTCCATAGTAAACTTTTTGATGGTTGGATGGAGAAAAATGGGTTCCACAAAAAAATTTGTGACATCTTCAGTAGAATAAAAAATTAAAAAGGTGTCATCAGTGTACCATATATAAACTTAGGGTTTACAGACCTTGTCAAACAGAAGTCCCCTGTGATAACCTATGAAAATATTGGCCAATATGAAACCCAAAGGTCTACCCATTGCAACACCATCTGTCTGGGCATATATAATACCACTGAAGCTGAATTCAATACCTTCAGCTGCCAGACACATACATTCCCCAAAAAGTTTTCAGGAATGCTAGCTGGACCTAAATCACCTATATAAAGGGCATTATCACATATATTAATGGTCTCATGAAGAGGTACATTGGTATACAGGCTGATGATGTTAAAAGACACCATTAGTTTATTTTATGATTCAATTTCTAAATTTGTAATGAAATTTGAAAAACAGAAAGAGTCAGAGATATTGTGTGCTGAGAAAAAAAAAACAGATACCGGCTGGAGCACTTCAGCCAACCACTTGGCCAACTCATGTTGCCCAGATCCTAACCATAGATAAGATGGGTCTAAATGGTACACCATTCTTATGTTACTTTACCTCTAATATCATTCAAAATAGAACAAAAAAAGTGTAAATGATTGTTTCTTCCTTCGCCAACAATTACCATTTGAAAAAGTGTTGGCCGAAAGGGTCCTAAAGTTTAAATAATGATATCCATTTTATTTAAATCTATTTTCTATTTCTGTGAGTACAAGTCTTTGTTTATATATATATATATATATATATATACCCACACACACACACTTAAAGTGCTGGAAATCAAGTTTTCAACATTAGTTTCGGAGGTGAAATGTTTCTTTCTTAGATATATCCACAATTTATACACAGTTAATAAAATAGAAAGTATTGTCAGTATTGTTTTTTTATCAATATATTTTAATATAAAATTAATATATTTTGTGGTAATTTGGTTTAAAACAGTTAACTTGTTTTCTGCCCTGTTAAACAAATAACACAGTGACAAAATGCTTGCTGTAAATATTAGTAATATAGCATATCAATAAGATCTAGCATCCATCTAACCATCTAAATAGACATTTGCCACAATTAGGACAATAGCAAAGTTTGATATTTAGCTTTTGCATTCAGTGTTTCTACCACTGAGCTAAACCTACCCATCAAGAACTGGTGATAGTAAAATTTGCATGTCATCAGAATTGAAAGCATCTGATGTGCTTACATCTCTGTATAAAGAGATTGCATTAAAAAGAATAAATCAACTCTACAGACACTGACACAAACTATACTTTCTCTTCCTTCTGATACTCTGTAAATTCAGTTTACCAACCAGAACTTTGTAATGTTTCTGCCAATATACACTACTGACAAAGTCATACTTTTTGCCAATATTAATGGATATGCATGAGTTTTAAGAACTCAACTGTAAAAATATTTTTTTTATTATCTTTTTTATGACCAACTATATTCTTGTTGCCTATATTTTTAATTCTTACAGACTGCTTATTTTGCACTTTTGACAACCATTTTCATTCAATGAAAGAGAGAGTATATTTATGAAGTTTTTTTTTTTTCTCCTACAGCCCTCTGCACATCCCCATGAGCTCTGACTCTTTTTTTTTCCATTGTAAAGAATATTCATCTCCATCTTTGCTGATGTAAGCATTGTGTTTTGAATCAAAGGATGCAGTCAGGTGAACCTTCAGCCAGATTAAAATGTCTGTAAATAAAAGGGATTTTTCTCTTAGTATATCACTAAACTTTCAACACATACAACAAATACATTAATATACATGATGTATTCATGTAAATTCAAAGTGCATACAAATGTTCTCAAAATTCAGTATCATTTAAAGAGCATTCTATATGAACATTTCTGAGTCATGGGATAGATCTGTGGTCGTAACATTAAAATTAAACTTGTGAGATATATATTTTGGGAACTAATTTTAATATTTTGAAGAACAAACAGAAACAGAAATAATTTATGACTCAATCTAATTGCTCAGATTCTAGTGAAAAACAAAGCCTTATTAATTACTAGCAGTAGAGCCCGGCGTTGCCCGGGGATGTAACAGTAAGAGATAGATCAAGTATCCACCATCATAAAGACTGAAAAATAAAATTGACAAAGATTATTGTTTAAGGTTGACGGACACGCATGCCTTAATTAGTTTTTTTTGTTTTTTTTTTTTACGAATTGGTCAAACCCAAACTCAAACAAAAACATTGTTTTCAATCGTTATGAGTCTCTACCGATTGAATAGAATTTTATTATAAACAATTGTCTTGTAAATGGAATTTTTAAAGCATTCTGAATGTAAAAATAAAGAAAAAAGTGTGCAAGACAATAAGAAACACTACCTGCCAAAAAAAAAGTGAAGTTTTGTTGAAATCAGTTGAAAAATGTAGGAAATCCAATCCTATATATAAACGAACAACACACACACACACACACACAAACAACCTGGGTTTTATAATAAGTATAACTCGATATGAGTTGTCCCCCTTTCATTCTCACAGCGATGCCTCTTAATTGTGTTTTCAAATTGATTTTGTGCAAAAACAATTGTGTTTTTCCAAGTTTTGGTGCTGTTAGAACCACTGCTAGGTAATTTTACGTCGTCCTGTGAAGTTTTGTTGAAATCGGTTGAAAAATGTAGGAAATCAGATCCAATATATAAACATACAGACACACACACAACCTGGGTTTTATAATAAGTATGATAAAGCAACCAGATATTTTCCTTTTTGATTTTCTTATTTGAAAATTAGTTTTCTAAATTATGTTTGAATTTATGAAATGAAAGGAGTTATTATTATTATTATTTATACTTGCACTATTGTCCTCATCCTTGTTATTATCACAATGTTTCAGACTTCATCAGGTACATATCAGTCCAGATAATCTTTAGTAAATTTTGAACTGAACCCCTTATTTATCTACAGGGATAGATTGTTCTCATTTCAATGGCCGTATCAAGGGATATCTTATCTAAGTTTTATTTAGTACTGATTAGTTATTGCACTTCCTGTCTCTACTGCATCCAAGTATTCAGTACCTGGCCCTAAGATTAAACTCAATATTACTATAGTATCAAATTCATGGGCCAACACTTTAATTGACTAGACTATTATCCTATAGTTTTCTCATGAATATATTTAGTAATTCAAGTGTTACAGTGCTGGAGAAAATATTTACAGCTTTTCCAGGATATAATTCTAGTCATATGATGAGTGATGAATCTTTTTCATATCTTGGGAAAAATATATTTTATTTTATATTAAGTTTTTGAACAACAAATGCAAGTCATATATTTTTCAGTTAGTCTAGGGTATCTTCTTATACAATTAACTTGTTTGCAAGCACCACCAAATCAACATATTATCAATATTTGTTTAATTACTTTTCCATCAGAAGCATGTACATATTTATTTTGCACTCTAACTCTGTATGTAAGAGAGGGAGGGAGACTCTCAGAAGCAATCATATGAGACAATTATACAAAATGTCTCCCAATTTGAAACTGTGCTTTCCTGGCTTTTAAGAATAGCATTGTAAAAACTTGATTTTGGAGTTAACACTTCTGCTGCTGTGGACATACTTACACTTCTTTACAAAATTTATATTGCTTGCTCTCTCTCTCTCTCTCTCTATAATAATTTGACTTTAGGCAAAGCAACAAAGCCACTAACATGCAGGGTGAAGAGTACAAGAAAAACATTAAGAAAAAAAGAATAAAAAAAGCAGAAATTTAGGAGATAATGATTGATATTGCATTTAAATTTTTCAAAATCAAACTTGATTGGAAAGCTGGAAGCCACAAGTGAGTTCCACAAGTGAGAATGCATAGACCTTATGGTTACATCTAGCTATTTCAAGTGTAAAATGAAAACTTGCTGTGAATCCAAATTAAATTCATAGAGTCGAGGTATTATAGAAGAGAGTTCATTAGAATAACATGAAAGTATTTAGAAAAGGCTCAGGGAAACTGTATTATGGCAGTGAGTTTTTTTGTTTACTGGCATACTCATATATATATATATATATCCAAGTATAGGATTGGTGTATACGGAATAAATTCCAATAACCAACAAATACTATTCTTAAAAGAGTGCTCAATACAGGGTAGAGCAAATATAATTATTTATTCAAAAGTTATAACATAAATATGTTATAAAATCACTATAAAAATAGCCATTTTGTTTCAACACTTCTGGTGTCTTATCAAGTGATGGTGTTGAATGTAGAATCTACATATGTGTATGTGTATATATATATATATATATAGAGAGAGAGAGAGAGAGACCTCATGATACACCATGCATTTGCATTATAGAGTAACTAGCACTTAGTGTCATTTTCAAACCAATGTATATATATATATAGTAGCATACAATACAATCTGTTTTCTGACATGTTTTTACTTATATTATGTGTTGGGGGTATTGTTTAGCTTTGTCTGTCTTGAAGAATATCAGATTGAAATCATAATGTCTATGTCCATCACAGTCAGTGTCTTTATAGTCATTAATTTCAAATAATTGGAAATTTCCTATTTTTTCAAAAATAATCCAGTACAGCCAAGGCAACAATACTATAATAGGGCAGCAGTGAAAGTGTTAATTATTTAGTTTCATGTTTCTAGTGCTGCCTTTGGAAATCATTATCAGAAATAAGGTTGACTTTGCATGTAGATGAATAAAAATTTTTCTTACATACATATGAATCTGGTTTTTTGAAAATCATGATAACTCATTTATTACATAACTATTTAAAAATAAATGAAACATGATTGCATATTTTCTTTGAAACCAATAAATTGAAAATTATTTTTTTCAGTTATTTGTTTCTTATGGATGAAACATTTTTCTTCAAATCATTTTTTTCTTGAAAACAAGAATATTCTCCTGCTTTCCATTTAATTAATTTATTTAGATGATTTAGAGTTTATGTAATAATATTTATAGATGGTTAATTTTGAAAGGTATAGAATTGTCTCTTGAAGTAGACAAATAATTTTTATTACAAATTTACATTAGTAAAAAATATTTGTCCTGATTTTCTTTGGTTTGTCAATAATTTCCATTTTTATTAGTTTTGTAACTTTTTCCTATATTTTCATTCATTTGATGAGTAATTATATTCTTTATGGTTGTCACCTTTGAACCCATTATGAGAATAATGTTAGGAGAAAGTCTAGGGTTATAATTTCAAAAACATAAGATGAAACTTAAAAAAGGAAAACTATATTGCTGGACAGACAAGTATGAATAAGTTTACTTTCATTCTTATTTTCTCGCTTTCACTTCTTTCCTTTAATGAAATTTATTTTGTTTTAATGAAATTTCTGCCTTTGGTTTAATTATATTTTCTTATTTACTCCTATTCTTATTTTCCTAATGAATCTTTGTTTCTTCACAGACCTTTTGAGAAAAATTATATTAGTCTAATTTAAAAAGCTTTTAGTCTTTATAAAAAACTAGCAGAAACTAGCTTGATTTTTTTTTCAGATTTATCATTACTATTGTCTACTGAAAAAAAGTTGGCACCAAATATTAAATACAAGCAGCTGTCATTTCCAAAGAATTGTGAATAGAATCAAATAACCAGTCTTAATAATGTCTCTCAGAACCATTTAAAAATTAATTTTGTAGTATGAACATCAGAAATGACATCCATAAACAAAAATGTATGGGATAATAACATTATTAAAAACGTCTTTTATGAAATTTATGACTCATTAAAAAGAAATTGGCTTCATGAAGAGTTTCTGTAAAAAATAATTTTAACTGAACTAATCACAAATATTTTTTAAAGAAATTATTTTTGTTTTCAAATTATAAAAAGACAGCTATAAAATTTTATTTACTTATTTGCCTGTCAGAATTAAAATTTGAAAAAATTTTAGAAATCTAACAGTTCTTGTTTTTCTTAGTTTTTGGTTAAGGTTTTAAAGAATACAGATTTCTTTTCAGGCAATTGTTCAGCAAGTTGTTAACATCAAATATTTTCAATGCTAAAAGTGCATTTAAATTTTTCTCTGATAGAGAAAAACATTATAATTTGTTTTGGGCATTTTATAAAACAATTCCAAGTAAATCCATATTTTATTTTTAGTTATTTGCTATAGATTTATTTTAAAAAATTTCTGTTTATATGTTGTTTGTATGTTAAATAATTGTTGAACTTAATCCATTTCATAATATAAATAATATGATTATATACATATATTGTTTAAAATTTGCTATATTTATAAAGGAAGAGTGCTCAATAGAGCATTTATAGATATATACAGTGAGAACATGGGAATAAACATTGCAAGGTGACTCTCAGATTCACACTTCCATGCTAACATCAGACTTTGGTTGAAAGATTGCATTGAGATATGAAATTGTCAGTTACCATGCAGGGTTTATTCCTATGTCTACATTGTGTGTGCGTGTGTAGACAGTTGGCAAATATTTGTACACATACAAATTTTTAATTTATTGTATTTCCAACTAATGAATAAGCATACTTTTCACATATATACAACTGTACACAAATCTATGATAACTAAATATGCATAGAAAACAAAAAATTTTAATTTAATAGAAATAAATCCCATTTATCTATTTTAATGGCTGAGAAAAGTATTCGTACAATACTAAAAGAATATATAATCTTCATTTAGTACTTTGTAGAATAGCCGTTATTCACTTCTACAGCAACCAAATTCTTTTTGAAGTTCTCAATTAATGATTTGCAAATTTTAGTTAGTATTTTGTTCCATTCTTCTCCACATATCACCTTCAGATCCAGGATGTTTGGAGCTCTCGATTGGATTTGAATCTTCAAATTATGCCAAAGATTATCAACTGGGTTTAAATCCGGGGACTGACTTGGCCATTTCAAGATATTTACATTATTTTTCAGCAAGCCATTTATTCATTGATTATGCAGTGTGCTTTGAATCTTCCAACAAGATAATGATTCTATCAGGAGTGAGGTCAAGATTTTCAACCAAAATCAATAATTAAATGCTGTGGCATTCATCCTACCATCTACCATCATTTTGCAGAAAAAAACATCCCCAAACCATAATGCAGCAACCACCAAATTTCACTATTGGAACTGTGTTCTTTTGTTTGAAGGCATCGCCATCTTTCCTCCATACATGATTTCTAGAATTACATCCAAACAACTCAATTTTGTACTCTATTTACATTGCTTGGGCTATCATCCTCATCTTTAAAAACCGAGCAAATTGGAGAAACACCTGCTACTTAGGTATAACTAACTTTGAAAAGAATTGTTTCCACCATCTGAAAGAATTAAGAACCAACACTAAATCTTGTGCTAATACACCAGCCTGTATGACAGTCAACCCTTCAGCATGTCCCTTGTATGGACTTGTTTGCAAATCCCGTGCTGGATTGTTTTCTCATATGAAACATAAACATAAAAACTGAACTGAAAGACACTCATACATAAAAATTGACAGGAGAGTCCATCATCATTATCATCATATATATATATATATATATATATATATATATATATATTAGTTTCTTCAGAATGTAATTACGTATTTTGCTGAATTATGAATTATGTCAATAATCCAAGCAGAAACAGGGTTGAATGGTAAGAAACTGTGTGTCTAGAGTTAGTTTATCATCTCATCTATTTGACAATGTGTCATACATTAGAACTTTTCAGAATTTAATAGGAAAAGTTTGCATAGACTGAATTTTATTTCCTTGTGAGCAACAAAAACAACATTTCGCCATCTGCAACAGCCATTTAACCAACAGTGTTAACCTTTCCTTTTTGCACTGCATTGTCACAAGTGATGGAAAATGTGTTTTGCCTGTCAACAGAAAACAAAAATAATAGTGGTTATCACAAACTAAGTGTCAATGGCAAAACCAGGACTCTATCCACTTGCTTTGTGTCTGGTGGAATATGAAAGGTGTCATCCATTGTGAGCTACTAAGACAAGGAAGGGCCATCACTACAGATATTCATTTCCAACAACTTCATTCGTTAAATGAAGCATTAACTCAAAAATGTTATGCTTTGGTAAACAGAAAATGGTTATACTCTAGTATGATAATGCAAGGGAACACTCTGCAAATCCAAGAACAAATAAGATCATAACAATGGCTGGTTCTTTCACATCCTCCATACTTACCATTATTTGTGCCAACAGATTTTCACTTGTCTTCCTCACAAGAATATTCCATAAGTAGCAGAACATTCAGAAACAAAGAAGTTGAAAATTGTCTTTCAAACTTTTTCAAGGAAAAATACAGATTTCTTTAAAAATGAAATTGAAAATTTGTTTTCCCATTGAACTGCATTCATTGAAAATGAAGGTGATTACATATTTGGTAAATAATATTAAAATAAATTTAACTTACATTTATTTTTATATTGTTTCTAGGAAAACATAATTACTTTCTGAAACCCTAACATATATGTATACTGATGCTACTAAAAGCAGAATTACACAAACATATGTTTACAAATAAAGCAACTTTGGCTTAGAAAAAGAAGGTTATTAAAAGTGAATATGAATTTAAAAATAACAGCATCATTTATTGTAAAGAATGAAAAGATTAAACAAATAATTGCATGCAACATTTTTAATTAAGTGTAATTAGCTGTTTATAAGGTAATAAACATCCTTCTTATAATAACTACAATGGTTCTTCATTTCTTCTTCTTGTTACTTGCTTGCTTACACTCATTTCTCTTTTTAGCCATCCTTCTTTATGTTTTTAGACCCTAGATTCTAAAATAAATAACTGAAGGCTTAAACTAAATCAAACTAGATGTAAGCAGCAGTTTATTTTATTACAATTCAAATACACCATGCCTGAAGTCATTAATCTTCCCATACATCTGCTTTGCTGTTATATTGTTTGCCAACTTCATATAATTGCATCTTCACAAATGGCCATAGTTTTTCATTCAGATCAGGACTTGATGATGGCCATTCCATTATCTTCTCTTCTGTAAAACTTTTATGCTCAAAGAATTCACAGATAAACTTACATACATGTGAAGGAGCATTGTTGTGCATAAATACATGCTTCACTTTGAAACTGTGAGATAGGGACTTCATAACAAGCACTGTTCAGTTTAACTCATTCATCAACTTTGATTGGTCCAATAATGTTTTGGTTGACAATTCCAACACATATCATAACACTTGTACCTCCTTGTTGCCTTCTTTCATCTTGCATGTCTGAATTGGATAAAATTCATCCTTTGGCTCATTTATTAGGTCTGTGAAACATCAGTTGAGATTCATCTGTGAAAATTACTTTAGAAAAGTCAATTTTCATGTATTTCTTGGCCCAGTTTTAATGTTTTAAAATATCTGCTTTAGTAAGATGAGTTTGCCTAGGAGATTTCTTTACAGATCCCAATTCATAAAGTATTCTACATCTTTTGTCCTTGACTCCCTCAATTCCAGCCTTTTCAAAGATCTGAGTGCTGGTCAAAAGTAGTTGTTTTGCTATAACTCACTTTAGTTTATGTTTAACTTGAGGAAGCAAGTTCTTAAAGCCTTTTCCTTTGCTTCAAATTCTCAACTTACTTATTGAACAGCCTTCTTTATCATTCGATGATCTCTAAAAAGCTTCTTTGATCTCTCCAATGTGGACCATTCCTTCACTCAATAACTTAAGTTATTTTCTGTTTTTTTGCAGTTGTTAGATCCTCCTCTTTATCCATGTTTTAACATCTATTATGGACAAAAAGAAAAAAATTTTTATTATATTTCAGAGGTCTTAATCTAATATTAGTTTAATCTGCATATTAACTTCAGTCAGTCCATTTTCATAAATTCCAAATATCTCATAAACTAACCATTGAAAATGTCAGAAAAACTAATTAAATCTTTTACTAAGGGTAGAAATGGACGAATTTAAATTTGACAAATATCGGTTCAAAACTTTTTGAGTTATTGATGTTTATTTGATTTGCATAATAACTTCAGACAGGCTGTATATTCTTACCATATTTACACTTCTTTTATTATTAATTTCTAAGACTAACATTTTTATCAATTTATTTTTAGTTTCTTTTTATTCCAACTTTTCAGACTCTCATTCTGCAGAGTCATCAGCAAGTTTTGTTTTGTTTCTGCTTAATGACTCTTCAACCACTATGGTGTTATTTAAGGCCAGATTTTGAATTGTTTTGGGTATAGCTTGATGCTATATATGGATTAGTGATAATTTCTGATACAGGTTGTGCTGCTAACTGACAACTGTAGAATGATAATCTGAGAAGTTGGGATAAAAAAACAACTGAAAATTATGATGAAAAAAATAGTAATTAAAAAACTAATAATGTTGCATCTAATAATAATATTACTACTATTTCTAAAATGGAAACATTCAGGGAAAATAAGATATGAGACAATATGGATAAATTTGATCTTCTGTAAACATTGAGTTTTATACCTCATATGGTAGGGAAGCTGTTGCACTAAGACAGGTTTTCTAAGACTTTTTGGTGATGGCCATAAAATAACAGGTGTTATGTTTTGCATATCTCTTCCTGTAGTAATAGTAGTAATAGTCATAGTACAGTTCTCAGTGTCCTGAATAGCAACTGGGTTTGCTAGGTATAGCTGTCCCCTATATTTGCCAGTTGTTCTCTATTTATACTTGTCTATCTAATTTGCATACAATACTACACCTCCCTGAATCAGAGAGGTTGTATACCCTACCCTTGTTTTTTCTTTTACTATTCCTGATTATTTTCATACTGTGCTGTCCTTCCTCTTGCCTTTTTTGTTTTCTCTTTAATGTTGATCTCGGTCTCTCTTCATTTTCTTCTTCATACTCGCCTGTCTTTTCATTCTCACTTTCTTCCATTTCCTGTTCTGTTCCACTTTTGTAACTTTCTGTCTCTTCTTGTTTTTGATCTTCCATTTCTACGTCATCCAGTTCATTTCTGCTTCTGAACTGATCTGCATGTGCCAGTATATGTTGTCCCTTTTTCTCAAGTATAGCCGTGTTGTGTCCTTTTTGTATCAGGAAATTTGCTTCTTCTGGATCAACGTCTTTATTCTTTCTATACCATACCTTTTCTTTTGCTGCAAAGGACATAGTTTTGGGGGCTCTGATTTGTCTTCACATTAATGCCAAAGGGCTCAGTTTTCTTTCTGCATGTGGAATGGATCTGTAACTGAGGAGCATTTTTGGTAGATATGCTTATATGCTTTCCTTAAGTGGTGAGAATACTTTTAATCCCATTTTTACTGTTTGTACTGTTCTTTCTGCAATGCCATTAGATTTTCGGTGATATGGTGGTGTTTTGTACGGGATACATCCAATTTATTTTAACCACACACATAAGTTCTCATTACAAAATTTGGGTGCATTGTCGGTGACTATTGTCTGGGGGTACTCCATTCCTTGAGAATATAATTCTTAGTACTTCGCTTTATTGTGTTTGCTTTTCTGTCTTTTACTCTGATAACCTCTAACCATCCTGAATATATCCACTAACACTAAGAACAATCCCCTATCTTTGAGATGTGCATGATCCATGTGGTAGATCCATGGATCTACTTCCTTGGGCCTTAAGTAAATTTTTGCTTGTTTGAAGTTTTTTATTTCCATAAATTTTTAGGCATCTCTTAATGTATTCCTCTACAACTGTTGAATATCCTAGTCTTCTTTGTGTTGCTGTTGTGTTGTGTTGCCACAATGCACATCATCATGTACTCTTTTTAATATGTCCCTTCTCAGTATTTGTGGAGCTACTATTACATCCCCATTGTATATTGTGCTATTTTCTATCATTATTTTGTGCTTCATTTCTTTAATTTCTGCCATTGAACAATTGCTCCATACATTATTTCTTATTCTCTTCACTATTCTACTTAATACTGGGTCTTGCTTTGTTTCTATTTTGAGTCTATTTAGAGGAAGAACGTCTGTTTCTACTCAGTATATTATTTTATCTTCAGTATTTTCCTGTTTTTCTTCTGTTTCATACTTGAATTGTAATCTTGATAAGACATCTAGGTGAGAGATAGTGTTCCCGTTTACGTATACTCTGTCAAAATCGAATACCATGCTTCTTACTGCCCATCTGAAAATTCTTGATGTCATGACTTTTGGCAATTCTTTTCTTGGGTTAAATATGAATTTTAATGGTTTATGGTCCAATTTTTTTGTTTTGTGCTCTTTCCATGCTACATACAATTGTTAGTGCTTCTTTTTCAATATTTGAGTAGTTAGTTTCTGTTGACGTTAACCTTCTTGATATGTACATGATTAGGTGTTCTTCTTGTGATAGAATAACAGCAATCACCTTTTCACTTACGGTTAACGTTACTTCTTTTTGTGGATCAAAAACTTTTATTATTGTTTTATTCCTCACCATTTTCTTTAGTGTTTCAAAAGTGATAGTTTGCTTTTGTGTCCAGTTAAATTCATTGTTTTTTTTTTTTTTGCCTAATTTTGCAAATGGCTCTATTATGTCGCTGTATCTTGGTATGTATTTACTATAAAAATTTATTAGCCCCAAAAATGATTCTAATTCTTTTTTATTTGTCAGGGCAGCTATCTCTTGTTATTTTCTTTGTTAGTCTATTGTTGGGTGATATGCCTTCATTTGATATCCTAAATATGATGATTTTTGCTAACTCGTGGCTTGCAGTTTCGATATTTGGCAAAGGAAAAGAGTCTCAACATTTCTGGTGATTAACCCCTATCTTGTAATCACCACAAATCCTTAAATCTCCGCCAGGTTTCTTTATTGCTACTATCGATGACGCCCAATTGCTACCATCTTGAGTTACTCTTTCTAGTATGCCTTGTTTTATCATTTTGTTTAATTTGGCTACCACTAAAGGTAGGATATGAATTGGAACTTTTCTTGACTCTATATATTTTGGGTGATCATTTTCTTTTAGTTGAATGCTTGCTTTATAGCCTTTCAATAATCCTATTTCATTCTCTTCTGCTTCCAAGGAATTGATTAATCTCACTTTTAATACATCAGTTCCTATTAATCCATGATCTTTTTTGTATTCTACAACTGTGATGAGAATTATTTCAAAATGCTTGTTGGTTTCAAAATTGCCTTGAAATGTAGCCATTGTTTTTATAGTTGTTCCATCAAATCGCTTTAAATGGAAACTACTTTTTTTAATTTAGGTTGTCCTAATTTTATCCAGAAATATTTTGGTATCAACATGACTTCACTGCCTGTATCAACTTACATGTTAAATATTTGGCCATTTATCTTTATTTTTCTCTACTTCTTTTTTGTGTATTTTCCCTAGAGCTAAACATTTGTCCTTGTCTCTCTTGTGATTTTTTCCACAATATCTACATTTAATTATCGATTTGGCTATGCTCATCCTGTATTTCTCGATGCTAGCACCCAGCTGTAGCAAGAAATACATCGGTTATCTTGTTTTCTCCTCTGTTGATATTTGTGTCTCTTAATTTTTTCATTCTTGCAAATGCAGCAAAAGTTCTTATCCATGTTTCTGTGTTTTCTGGGTTGTTCAGCAATGCCATTGTTATGTTTTGCATATCTCTCTGCATAGTAGTAGTCGTAGTACAGTTCTCCATATCCTGAATAGCAGCCTGGTTTGCTAGGTATAGCTGTCCCCTATGTTTCACCAGTTGTTCTCTATTTATACTTGTCTATCTAATTTGCATACGATACTACAAACAGTCAAAATAGTTGTGAGGAAAAGAACTTTTTGATATGTATAGAGTCACTCTTCACCTCCTGGGTAGAATGAAAATAGTGCATTTTTGGCAGTATGACAATGCTTCTGCTTCAAATACACAACTTTTTTTCTGGTCAGTTCAATATAATTAAGAAAAAGTGAATTCACTTAACCAGTTTCAAAATCAAAAAAGATCACAATATATTTAATTCAGCATGTTACCATATTACCTACTTGTTGGTGATAAGTACTAAACAATAAAATACAATTTGAATCAAAATTCAAAAAGAAAATCTTTGAAAGAAATGAAAGTAATTTTTTTTTAAACATTTGGTCAATTTTAATTTTTGGAATAATAAATGATTATGAAAACCAAACATATTGGAAGAATTTGCTCCCTGAGATTAATAATTTTATGATTGAAAGGTTTTTTTATTTCTTTTTTTTTTTTTTAAAGTGTGATCACAAGAATAGAAAGAAAAACAGAGTAATAAGTTCTTTCACTTCTGTAAATAGAACTGAAGAGAAGAAAGAATATAATAAGTGAAATGAAAATAATAAGAGAAAGAAATGAAAGATAAAAAGAAGAAATAAGAAAAAGTGAAAAGGAAGATGTAAACTAAACAAAATCAAGGGAAATTGACAAACATTTGTGGAAACAAAAGGAAAGTAAGAAAAGTGTAACTGTTATATCTCGTGTAAGATATAATAAACAAAGTAAACCCGAGTGTTGGTTTTTCAATAATAATTTTATAATCGGATGTAGGTATGTCAAAATACAGAGACAGAGTCGGGAGTAAGCTAACCTCAATAGGTGTTACTGTTAACAAACGAAGACCTTTTTCACTGTCCGCTGTGGTCGTACTTAATCGGCAACCAGCCCGTCCATTATCGTGAATGGGGAAGTTGGGTTATATCATCACAACACCTCCCCCCGAAGCTGAAATTCTCCTTTTTGAAAATTTCTGCTTCTAATGTCGTCTTCTTTTTGGATCCGGACTAAAACGCTCCACTGGTTTCTTTCCCGTGTGCTCCTTCTTTTAGTCGTCACAATTAGATCCTTTTTTGGCGAAGATAATTTCCGCTTTTCAGCCCGTAAGGCTGGTCCATGCGATACAGGTTCAAATACACTATTGGGTAGTGTCATGTTAAAAGCATCGCATAACACTTCCATCGGAATTTCTTCTTCGCTTTTTTCACTTTCTTCACCATATCGTGGTCTAATCTGATTGATGTGTCTTTTACACGTAAATCTTTTACTTTTAATCGTGTAGACCACTTTACCAATCCTTTTCTGGGTTATGCCATCCGTCCAATAGCTTTTTCCACTTTTAAAATTTAAAAAAAAAACTTTTTCTCCTGAAGTGTATTTTTTTATGTTGACTTTTTCCTCTTTCTTAGCAACTTTTTTGTTTTGATAGGGGAACAATCTATCAAAAACTGATCTAATTTTCCCTGCGAACATAATTTCCGCCGGTGACATTTTCGCATCGTTGTTCTCATTAGGAGTTACCCTATAGATTGCTAAGAACTTCTGAATAGTTCTTTCTTCCGAGTCCATACCTTTATTTTTACGTAAAGCACGTTTAAAAGTGTCAACAAATTTCTCGGCTTGACCGTTCGACCTGGGATGACACACTGGTGTAGTTATGTGTTCAATGTCTAAGGCAGTACAGAAATCCTTAAACTCCATACTTGTGAACGCCGTACCATTGTCGCTAACCAATGTCCTGGGAACCCCGAAACGACTGAAAATTTCATCCAATGCACTGATGGTGTTCCTAGATGTAGGATGCTCGCACTTGACTACCTCAGGCCATTTCGATAAAGAGTCCACCAATATCAAATAATAGTACCCATTAATTGGTCCAGCATAGTCTATATGTAGACGTGCCCACGGCAAATCCGTTTTCGGCCAAGGATTCATTTTGACCGGAGGTGCCCTTGCAGCCAATTGTCAACCTCTACATAGTCTTACAAAACCTTCAATATCCTTGTCCATTCCTGGCCAGTATACGTAACCACGCATGAGTGATTTCATCCGAGACATTCCAGGATGACCGGTATGAAATTCTTTCAGCATATCTGTACGTAGAGATTGAGGTATAACAATTCTATCTGCGTACATCAACGTGTTGTCGCAAATTGAAAAAGGTGAAATCTGAGTTCCCTTTTTCTGTCTTTTGTTACATCTCGTCTGGTTCCTTAATTTCACAATATAGTGATCTTTTTCCGCTTCTTTTTTTATTTGGTCCAACGTTACCGGCAATTCCCTGATTGTATTTAACAAGAGACCTGATATTTCTTTTTCCTCAGTTAATGCTGCTATAACCGTCTCTTCTAACATTTCTTCATTTTTTGGAATCAGCCTTGACAATCCATCCGCATGCCCATGTTCTTTAGATTTGACGTATTCCATCCTAAAATTGTAATTAAGCAGGGTTACACCCCATCGCCGTAAGCGATTAGCTGTATGCGTAGGAATGCCTTTTTTACCTCCAAATATTGTAAAGTAACGGTTTATGGTCCGTTTGAAGTACAAATGATCTATCATGTAAAAAGCGATGGTATTTTTAACCCCGAACACAATCGACAAAGCCTCTTTCTCGATCTGACTATAATTTTTTCAGCCGGAAGAAGAGTCCTCGACGCGTGCGCGATCGGTTTAGTAGTGCCATCTTCATATTTGTGTAGCAGTGCAGCACCCACTCCGTACAAACTTGCGTCAGTTGCCAGAATGATCTCTTTCTCAGGATCATAATGTGCTAAGGCGAGATCTGAGAGTAGGCATTTTTTTATTTTCTGAAAAGCCGTCTCGCAATCTTTTGACCAAAACCATTTCTTGTCTTTTTTCAACAATTCGTTAAGGGGGGCTCTTAAATCATACATTTTAGGTATGTAGATTGCATAATATTGTGCCAACCTCAGAAACGATTGTAGTTTCGCAACTGTGTCGCGTGCAGGCTCTCTGTTTCCTGCCTTCACTGTCTATTACCTGTCCGAGGTATGTAATTCTTTCCATGAAGAATTTACACTTCTCGTGGCTTAATTTAAAGCCAAAATCTTCTAGTCTTTTGAATATCGCTCTGATGTGCGTTTTATGTTCTTGAACATTCTTACTTTTGACTAGAATGTCATCTAAATAGGCGGTACCAAACTCAAGGCCTGCCAGCATAGTGTCCATCACCTGTTGAAACAAAGCTGGGGCGACCTTTAAGCCGAAAGGAAGCCTATTTAGCTTATAAATACCTTTATGTGTATTTATACACAAATATTTTGAGCATTCGTCACTCACTTTAATCTGCAAGTATGCGTCAGACAGGTCGATTTTTTTGAAAATCTTCCCCCATTCAATTTTGAAAAAATATCTTCTGGTGAAGGTAGTGGATAACTGTGATTTTTAAGGCAATCATTTAACCCTGTTGAAAAATCTGCGCACACTCTTATTTTTCCGTTTTTCTTCTTAACATAAACTGTGGGCGAGGCCCAATCTGCATGGTCAACCTTAGATATCACTCCCATTTTTTCAAGCCTTTCCAATTCCTTATTAATTGTGTCTAAGGAGGAAAAAGGAACGTTTCTCTTAGGTTTAAAAATTGGTTTCACATTTTCCTTGAGTTCAAATTTGACTTCCGTCTTAGTACATAAACCCAATCCCTCAGAAAAAAAAAAACTCTGGGATATTCTTCTTTTAATTCATTCATGAATTTTTCATTTTTAATACTTTTTTGTTTTTCTGCACTGTTTATTACGTTGCAAAATGAGTTAATCGGGAGTTCAAACAAATCAAAGAGTACTATCCAGTCTACTCCAAAAAGACATGAATTAATCCCTTGGATTACATACACTTTCGTTTTTGCAGTCTTGCCACATAACGAAATATCGCACTTTAATTCTCCCTTAAAGTTTAATTTCTTTCCTGAAACCCCTCTAGCGGTTTTTTTGGTCTCAGATAATTTAGGTCTTCCAATATTTTTCCATATTTGTTCATCAATGATGCTTATGTCTGAACCAGAATCCAATAAGAAAGTAATTGTATGATTATTCATACGTACATCTACGTACTTTCTATTTTTACCTTTCTGAATTTCTTTTTCTGATAATACCAGGCTTACATCTTGTAATTTCCTTTTCTTGCGGCAAACCGAATATTTATGCCCTTTATTTCCGCACGATTGGCAGAATTTATTTTTGTACCAATGTTATGGCGTGATTAGTAGTTGGGTTGATCAAATTAAATGCGGCTGCGTGTTTCAAGATAATCAACATCCATACATTAAATTTTAAACATCAAGGAAAAATCAAGCTCAGTGAACATTAATAAAATATTGTATTAACAATGATATACAAATATCAACAATAGTATAAAGAAAGTTGTTCCCCTTTTCCGTGATAAAAAGGGTAAGTTTAACTAATAAATTTTGAGTACAAAATTGAATGTAATTTAACTACAAAGTTCAATTGAAGTCTTAGCTAAATACAGAATAGTTCCACAGTGTTTTATCAGTGTAGAAAGATGTAATGTTCTTGAGTGATATCAATAGGAATTAGTATGATTACTCGAATGAGTAATAATTAAGAATTAAAATGTCAATATAGCGCCGTGCCGTATTTTCCAAGAATTGAACTGCAACTGGTCTTTTGGTTGATAGCGAAATTCTTTTATATCGATGGGTAGGCTCCGGATAGCTTAGCGCCAGAAATATAGAAAAGATACTGAAATACGCGATTGGTCAGGAAATGGACCAATCCGTGATTTTAGAGAAAAATTCGAATTACTTGCGATGGCTAAATTGTCCTATAATAAATATCATGTATTTTTTTAACCAATGAGAATTCGAGAAAATGTAGGCGTGGCACTACACCAACACGTATCTTTGGTATGGTAATTTTTTCCACACGTCTCACATTTTTCTATCTTTTTGGCTTTTGGAGTTTTTTGAGTTTTTACGTGTCGAACATTAGCAACACATTTTTCCTCAATTTGTATATTATCCCTTTTTACGTTTATGAGACGTTGGCATTCTTCGGTCACCCTTTGTAATGTTATTTTCGAGTCTTGCTCGACCATTATTAATATTCTCGACCTAATTTCTTTATATTTAGGATCAATTAGTCCTTGAAGAAAAATTAGGCACTTGAATACATCTTTGGTTATTTCTTCTAACTTGAATTGTTCAACCAGAGAGTTCACTGTTCCCGCGTATGTCACAAAATCCTCGCTATCTGCTTTAACGGTGTTTAGGCATCTGTATCGCGTGTGGAACAGACTATTCCTTTCGTCAAATATTTTTGACAGAATACTTATAGTTTCTTCAAACGAAACTTCATCTGGCTTTCTGGGCAATATCAAGTTTGAGTACTTCCTATTCTCGTTTGTCCCTAGTTTCTGGACTAATAATGTTACTTGTTCCTCATCCAACCAATGTTGACATCTCTTGGTAAATATAGTTTCGAAACGTTTAAAGTATGCTGGAAATGTAATGCCCGAATCAGGATCATAAATAAATTCGGATAATGAATTTGTTATTCCTTCAGCAGAAAAAAGTATTTTTTTTCTCCAGTCGCCTGTTTCAGAATTTTTTCGAGACTTTTTGCTGTTGCAATATTTGTTGTTGTAAGTCTTGGTGCTGTTTTTGTTGCTGTTGTTGTAACTCTTGATGCTGTTGTTGTTGCTGTTGCAAGCTTGTACACAGCATTTTAGTCATTTCGACTAATTGCTCCATCCTGACTTTATTTAGAATTCGGCAAAAAAAAAAAAAAATTTTTTTTTTTTAGACGGTTAACAGACAATTTACAGCCGTAATATTTTTACAACCCGTAATTTTTACATGAATAATCAATTATTAGACCGGCTCGCATTTGAGTCGCGGTTCACTATATATTTTTCAAATCACAATTTAACAGTAAAAAATTTCTTACTTTTCAAAAGTTTCCTTTTGATTTGTGACTCCGCTTTCGAAATCCCTTCAGCGTAATCTGATATATATATATATATATATATATATATATATATTTTCAAGTAAGTACGTTGCACAATCCTCGTCGCCAGCTGTTATATCTCGTGCAAGATATAATAAACAAAGTAAACCCGAGTGTTGGTTTTTCAATAATAATTTTATAATCGGATGTAGGTATGTCAAAATACAGAGACAGAGTCGGGAGTATGCTAACCTCAATAGGTGTTAACAAACGAAGACCTTTTTCACTGTCCGCTGTGGTCGTACTTAATCGGCAATCAGTACGTCCATTATCGTGAATGGGGAAGTTGTGTTATATCATCACAACAGTAACATACTCAGCCTGCACTAAATTGTTTTCTTTTCAGACGTCATTCAATGTTTGCAACAATTCTTTGATATTTATATTGTTTTGTGGAATTACTTAAAGAAGGCTGCTAAGACATTATGCAGGATTAAGTAAGAGAGAAATAACAAGCTTCTAGGGGCTTTATAAATAAATAAAAATAAAATATAATAATAATAATAATGAAAATATATAAATAAAATAAAATGAAACAAATAACATAAAAACGTTATTTAAAATAAATTAAATAAAAATAATAAAATTCTCCAAGCATGCAACAAAACCTATTTCTGCCAGAAATATGGACATCCCACCAAAAGATGTTAAATTCTATCTCTTCACCATGAACACTTTCTGTAACATGGTATATAACAATTTTATGTAACTTCTTCATCTCATTATATGTACCATGTAACATTTACAACCAAAAATACACACAACAGTACACACAAAAAATAGAAATAAATTGTATGAAATTAACATATAATTTATTACGCTTTCCTGTTATTTCTGTACATTTTATTTCCTGTCCAGTATGGTTCTATCTCCACGAACACAAGGCTAATTTCTGATGCTATGATGTGAATAACTACTCGGATCATTTTGGTAACCCTGGTGTGTATAAAAACCAACCTCACCACAACCTACAGTGGGTAACTTTGAATCACCAGAATACTTTGAAAAGCGTACTACACAAGAATCACATATTATCATGTTTCTATGAAAGAATTTAGTGAAAAAAATTGGTTTATGATTTTTTAGTGTTAAAAATCAAATAACTGGATAAAATATATCAATCTATGTAAGATTGTGATGTCATAGGTTATTCAGAAAACCATGTCGGCGAGCTGACGGCTCGTCTCGCTCCCGAAAAGCTTGTGCCCATGGATCGCGCATACGCGTGTGACAATGTGTCGCCCCCGTATTCCGGGGTGAAACGGATGGTGTTTCTCATGCTGCTAGCCACGGCCCGGATGGTGATATGGACGACGCGAGAGGAGGAAGTCTTGCGGGGTAACCGTCTTTCTCATCAGGATCTGATCCGATTCTTTGAGCATCAGCTCAAGACGAAGATTAGAACTGATAGAAAACGCTTGCATTCGACAGTCTTCAGCGAAAGGTGGGTGACTGGGGCGAGCTTGGTTCGTGTGAACGGGGCTAGCCTTGATTTTCTGTTTTAGGTCAAGTTTACGTTACATCGGGGTGGCTTCCTGTGGTGCCTCCCTTGGTTAGGTTAGACAAGCCTTGGTGTACCTAGTTAATGCGAGTAAGTGTTGTTCCCCGGCCTGCCCCCGGCCACATCTTTAGTTATGATCCAGCCTGAGATTCCCAACCTCCCCAGTTTGTTTTTTGATCCCCCACTTTCTATCTCGACTGGGTCAGCTTTATACTTCCCCATGCCCGTATGATTTTTTATCACCTTTCCCACTCCCTTAGCGAGAGAGCTGCTTGATTTTGTTCCAATGGGCAGAATACAGTGGTCTCCCTGCATTTTTTGAGGGTTGGAAGGGCCCTACTAACATCAGTTAACGTTTTATTTTCATTTATGTTAATATTTTAGTTTGTTATTGGGTTCATCCCACCCCATCTCATTTTTTTCATCTTAGAATTTTTGTACATATGTGTTAGGATCATTATGACATGGGGCGCGTTTTGTAGGTCTCCCTAGAGTGGATGTGGTATTATGGTGCAAGGAGGATTGATTGATGACGGACGAGTTCTTATGGTGAATGAGTAAATTGTAATGTCTGAATGGGTCGTGAATCAAATTAGCTAGGTATAAGATAGTTAGTGAAGACCAGCCTTACCCCCTCCCCCTTTTCGGCCTTGTGCCACAATTTTGTATTTTTACAAAATAAATCCCGGTTATTCAGAAAACGTGATTAGATATTTTTAATCAAAAAACAGTACAACTTGTACTTTCTATTCTATTATTTTTTTTTTCCAGGAAAGATTAAAAATATTTTGAATTTTTTGTTGAGAACTTCATTTTAGGTTTTAAGGTTTATTTTTTTTTATCAAGACCATCTAGAGTTTTTTCCCCAAAAAATGAATTTTACTTTCTAAAATCATTAACTGATTTCTGAATGACTAAGCTAAGAGGGTTGATCCAAAAGTAATGCTTCCCACTTTCTTATGTTGTTCCATGACATTGGTGATATGGAAAAAGTGGAAGTTCCTGCCAGAAAACCATAATTTTTTGCTTTGTTAGAGACAGCATTCTTGCAAAATGGAGTCTGATATGAAAGTGCATACAATGCAGCTGTGTATCATCTAATTACTTCATCTAGAAAAAATTGCACCCATTGATGCTTTCTCGATATTTACTGAGACCAAACAGTGAGGTGGTGACATCACACACATGTGGGAAACCATGTTCTGAGTGATCCCGCACAGCTGTCTCTTGTCTATTGAAAAATAATATTTTGTAGGTGAAAGCTTGCTCTATTCAGTGATGTTATCGTTCTCCATTTCTTTTGTAATTTCTGTAGAAATGAATGGGTGCATTACATTTGGAGCGACCTTTATATTCCATTATAAAACTTATCGTCTGAGTCGCCTACATTTGAAGTGAGGTCAAATGTCAACCCAACAGGAGTGCAATGGAAGGGCCTCATTCTGGAAAATGGTCTAACTGATAACCATTAACTCCTGTGCCAAGTACTTATAATAATTAATAAATAAAAATGGCAAATAATGGATTTCTAGTAGATCCCAGATTGCTCTAAAAGAGAGATAATGATCTTCACCTTGCCAGTAAGTTGCTGAAGGTGTGGAACATGAATGTGAAAGTCTTGCCAGTCATTACTAAAGTTCTAAGAATAGGGTCAATGAGTCTGGTGGAAAGAATGGTGGAATGGGAAATTAGGACAAGATTTGGAACTATCCACAGACAATGGCATTCATTTTGAATTTTGAATTTCTTTTTTATTTTGTTTATTAAAAAAAAAATCTTTTCTATTTTATTTTTCTATGTTTTGATCTATGCTTTTTCTTTTGTTCATTTTTTTTCTCATTTTTTTTTTTTTTTTTTTGAATGGGAACTGACATCCTTTTCTTTTTTCTTAATTCCCACAATTTCTTTCTTTTTTTTTGTTTTCAACCTTATTTCTTCTATTTTCCTCACTTTTCACAGTCAAATTCTCATTTATCATCTCACCATTATCAGTTTTTATTTCACATATTCTTCTTCTGTTTCCCATTTCTCCCTCTATTAGACTATCTGTTCATTCCTTAAACAAACATAACAAAAACAAAAAAAAAAAACAACTCTTTTTCAATAATAAAACCCTGAACTCTTCCCAAACCTTGCAAAATGCTTTCCATTGTTTTGTCCATCCTGTTAAGTACAGACACAGCCATTTTTGTAATTGCATTAATTTGTCCCGAGTTCTAATGTCTTGCACAAAACATCTGATAAAATTACTCATTAGGACATTAAACAGACAAGATTCCTTCAGACGATATGTAATTTGATCAATAGGGGAAAATAATTACAAAAAATATTTATTGATTGTAATCTGCACAAGTGGTACTCAGTAGAAAAGCAAGGTTTGTGCAACATTTCCCTTCCCTTATACTCAGTCCACACATAATTGGGGAAACAGGTTGTTTTCTTTCCAGAGGTCATTCAACTTTTCCAATGATTCTTTGATGTTTATATTGCTTCATAGAATCACTTAGAAAAGGCATTGGCTGTTAAGACATTAAGCAAGATTACGATATTAATGTTCAACTATGACTCTCATGCTTCAAATGAATGCATTTGATAATGAAGTTTTAATTGATCAATAAGTTATTTGATTTGCATCCATTCTTTGGATCAAGCAATGTTGAAAATTGAGTGCTGAGTTCAAAAGAAATTTTTATTGTATTTGTCCTTGATTAAAAAAGAAGTTGTGCTCAATTGTGTGGAAATTTACAAGTTGAAGTTGGAAAGAAGCTTGTCTTTAGAGATTTTATTGCTAAATATTTGAAATATTGCCGTAACATTTAAGACAGGTACATATGATAGTAAAAAAACATTGAATCCAGATTAATTTTGCAATCTGAAAGTACTGTATTTGATTCCAAATAAGTCACCTCCCGATTTTAGCTGGGAAAAATTTTGGATGGTCATTGAATATTGCTGAAACTTCATTAATGTTTGCTATTTCATATTTAATACAAATTTATGAAATTCTAATAAACTGGATCTTATATTCTATAAAATACACTAAATAGAAAAATATATGATAATAATAACTGGAATTTAGAAGTGTTTTTTAAAAAAAAACAATTTTCAACAATAAACAAGATTATGGCTCAAGTATTTATGAATGTAATTAAAATGCTTTTTCATAAAAGTCAGGAAAAAAACAATCTCATTCCCCCTGCTAAGAAGAGAGTTGCAAACAGACAGCTTCTTCCCAAGAACTGTTCCTTTGTTGAATAGACTTCTATGTGGATGCTTCCCCAAATATCTTCAAATCTAGGGTCAATTATTATCTATCCTTCATAATCTTCATTTCCTACTTGTTTCTCTTATATTTATATCACACACTTCATTCAATAAGCCTCTACCATGATTTTTTAGTAAAATAATATGAGGGTCATGTGAATTCACCCAAATCCTAGTTGGAGACATGACAGCTAAGGGATAATATGTGTGCATATATTAAGAGGATCTTTTCAGCTCTTACCTTAGCTGCTTAGTTAAGTATAATTCATTAGATTATGAGAGAGCATTAAGTTATTTAAGGAGTAATTATTGTAAAAATAATATGTTTTTAAGTACATACAATCTCATATCATTTTGTACACATTATTTTTCTTCTTAATTTTGTTAGTTTTCATTCAATAAATGGTTTCTTCATATAAAGTCATGTTTTAATTCTTACCCTTTTTGTGTTTCTTTATTATGACTATTCTCTATGATGTCAAGTCTAACTTTAACCAACACCATTTTCTTTTGCCATCTTTCAGGCAACTTCATAATTCCATCACCCAAAACTATTTTTTTACCTTTCATAACAAACAACTACTCAAGATCCTTTTTTGCAATCTTCCAGGGAAATAAATTTTTTTCATTAATAAAATTCTATCATCATTGGAATAAGTGGTAATCTGAAAGTGCAATCTGTAATGTAAAAATATTTCAGCCAACTGTAACAATTTTTATATTTTGACACGAAATATTCAGTTTGGTGTTTCTAGATAGGATATGAAGCTATTTTAATGCTAATTTATTCTAAATATTTCAAGGATTGCCCTCAACTGGTTTAACCAGTAGTAATATTAATCTGAATCAATTATTTTAGTTATCTAGCAGGAGTTCATAATAGAGGACTTCCTTCCAATCCTATTATAAATAACACAGCATCAATTTCTAAGGATTGACATTGGTCTTTTAGTTCCACAATGTCTTGCATTTAATATTGTTGTAAAGTATCCAGTTTACATTGCCTATCACATTTTACTTCAAAAAGAGAAAATCTAAAATGCTTTCCAGGAAATCTTTTTTTACACACTTTAAAACAACATAACTAAGTTGGTAAAAATTTCTTTCAGTATTTGATCTGGTTATTTTGAGTGTATTGGTTATCTCTTGCATTGTGTACTCTTGATTATTCTCAGCTATAATCTGCATTTGAGGAACTGTATGAAATAACAGAAGCCACGTCATTTGAGGACATTGAACAGCAACATCTAAAATGGATAGAAATTTGAAGAGAAAACAGTAACATATTCAAAATAATGATATTCCACACTACTTTGAACAAAAAGTTAGGAAAAGAGTTCCCATCAATATTAGAAAAAGCAATAATAGATACTAGCTTGAGAAACCTATTTCCTTGAAAAATTGTTTTAAGAGATAGTTTTTATAAATTTCACTGCCTGCTTGGTCAATGAATTCCAAATATTTCAATATAAGGAAATGGCTAATACTACCATGAATTGGTCTACTTGATCATGGAATATTTTTCATCTATTTTCAAATCTCCAGTACAAAACACTACAAACCACTTTTAAAACACTCTTTCATAGAACCTTCTTCATAAACTGCAAATCTTTTTCAGGTTCTAACCATTTTTAAAATAAAAATGTAATATGGTAACTGTTACTTATTTTCATTCTTCTTTAATGCTAGAATCGATATACCAATTTTGACAATTTTAATTTCATTTTTACATTCTTAATAAAAATAAAGATTTTACTAATAGCAAACAATTTGATAATGAAAAGCTCTATTATTTATCTTTTACAAAGCTGTAATCAGTGTCACTAACTTTCCACTGAAGTTAAAGCATGTCTGCTGTTTTGTGATTTACTTTTAAAAATATTTCATTATGCCTGGTAATATTTTAATAAGAAAAATGAAGAAGGCTTTTATAAAAATCAGCTAACTTATAATTTTGCATCTATTACAAGCAGACCCAACCATCCACTGTTTAATAGTTTCACAAAGCAAATAAAATTGAACAATCTGTTTCTAAAATTTTACTTATAATCATCAATCATGATGCTTATCTTGTATTAGTTTTCTGTTTTTATTTTGTTTATATTTGTTTATTCATTGTCTATCATTCTGAATTGAGATGAGTTTAATTTATGATTATTTCTTATAATTTCTCAGAAAGATTTTTCTACTTTTCAATTTTGTTTTTCTCTTCTAAATCATTGCTGCAGGAAGGAAGCATGGATTGCACAGCAATCATAACTCAATTCAATTTCAGTGTTTATGTTAATCATCAATGATGTTCAGAATAAGCACTTCAAATTGTAAATAATATTTCTTTGACTTTTCCAAAATTATGTAAGTTTCCAAAACCAACTAATAAAACTATAAAAATAAACCATAATTCAATCAATATTAAGAGTTGTAAAATATGACATAGAAAGATGTTGATTTTACAAGAAGATTAATGTATATACTTCCTCAAAGTCAATGTTCCTAAATCTCTCGTTCCTTGGTGATTTTTAACATCTGATTTTGTATCTGGCTTAATGAGATGCAGTTATATGCATACATTATTATTGCAAGATTGTCAGCTCTG
>CAHIKZ030005492.1:1505000-1510000 GCA_903632075.3 Acanthosepion pharaonis | reverse complement strand
TAATTTACATATACTTTGTTATGGAAAATAATTATACTTACTATGAGTAATTATCCTTCTGTTATAAAAGTAATATAGTCAATTAAAACTAACAATGAAAATATTTTAAAATTTTAATGTGGTAATTTTAAAATTGTAATTAAAATTGTAGTTAAATAATTCTAACCTGTTCTTGGTACATACATATGAAACTTTACTACTTAGGTTACATATATTTAAAATAAATAAATAAATTAAGTAATAAATAAAGTTTACTAAATCCGAGAAATGACTTGGCTAATTTTGTAGTAAGTTCCATTAATATTACTAAAATAATATTTTAAAATATAAAGGTTTAAAATTGTAATTTACATATACTTGGATATTGAAAAATAATTTTACTTACTATGAGTAATATTCCTTCTGTTATAAAATAATATAGTCTAATATAACTAACAATGAAAATATTTCAAAAGTTTAAAGTTTGTAATTTTAAAATTGAAACTAAAATTAAAGTTAAATTGAATGAATTCTAACCTAAATTTCTTTTAAATAATACTACACGCACTAAAAAGAATCCCAAAAAAGCAAATATAGTAAAATAAAATTAATATGAAATGCCATAAGATGTAAGCTTTTGAATGACCCATGTCCTTTGTACTTACATGAGAAACATTATATCACTAGGTTTATATATATATAAAAAAAAAAAAAAAAAAAAAAAAAAATGTAACCTCATATACATACTTAAACTTGAATTAATACATAAAGTTTACTAATTCTGAGAAATGACTTAGATAGTTTTGTAGTCTGGGCCATTAATATTACTTAAATAATATCTAAATTAAAAGTTTAAAAATTGTAATTTACATATACTTTGATATGAAAAAAATTTTTTACTTACTATGAGTAATTATCCTTCTGTTATAAAGTAATATAGTCTAAATTAAAACTAACAATGAAAATATTTTAAAATTTTAAAGTTATAATTTTAAAATTGAAATTAAAATTGTAGTAAAATAAAATGAATTCTAACATGTTATTTATACATACATATGAAACTTTATTAATTAGGTTACATATATTTGGAATAAATAAATTAATTAATTAATAAATAAATAAAGTTTACTAAATCTGAGAAATGACTTAGCTAGTTTTGTAGTAAGTGCCATTAATATTACTTAAATAATATTTAAATTTAAAAAAAAAAAAAAAAAAAAAAAAAAAAAAAAAATTACATATACTTTGATATGGAAAAATAATCTTACGTAATATGAGTAATTTTCCTTCTGTTATAAAGTAATATAGTCTATTAAAACTAAACAATGAAAATATTTTAAAATTTTAAAGTAGTAATTTTGAATTTGTAATTAAAATTGTAGTTAAATTGAATGAATTCTAACCTAAATTTCTTTTAAATAATACTACACGCATTAAAAAGAATCCAAAAATAACACCTATAGTAAAAATAAAATTAATATGAATACCATAACATGTAAGCTTTTGAATGACCCATGTCCTCAGTACTTACATGTGAAATATTATAATAATAGGTTTATATATAAAAGAAAAGTTTACTGAATCAGTGAAATTAAGTAACCATTTCTGTCATAGTCATATAAAAAAAAAAAAAAAAAAAAAAAAAAATGTAACCTCATATACATACTTAAACTTAATGTTAAAATAATCCTACATAATATAATGGATTCTAATACATTTAACTGTTCTTAAAAAGAATATAGTAAAATAAAAATTAAAAAGGAAAATATTTCAAATCGTAGTTAAATAAAAAGTATTGTAAAAAAAAATCTTTAATTTTAAAAGATGACGTTGAAAATTTTTTACCGTTAACAATTTTTTTTTTTTTTAAATTCAGACGACATCCATTCAACCGACGTCAGGTTTCAGTGTAAATATCCTCACCCCTTACCAAAATGTAATTATAACTGATACAATGATATATTTAATGAAAATCTAGACAATGTCTTTTCAATTTTATTTTTTATTCTATGTCTCTCATTAGAACAAATATTAGCTAGAATTTAAAACCTTGTAAATTTTATTTACAAAATTGCTTGAAGATTATCATCCTTTTAATCTTTTGCAAAAATTTAGGGGTTTTAGCCATATTTAAACATGGTTCAACTGTTGTAAAATTTTTTAAATCAATTCATTTATAATGGTAATGCTAATAGTTTTATTTATTTATTTAGGTAAAAAAAAAATAATCAAGGTCACTCATATTTATCTGAATGGTCTTGACAAAAATATATGCATTATCAAAAATAAACCCCCATTTTACATAAAGGAAAAAGATATATATAATAAGAAAGTCTCAACTGTGATAAGAAAGTTAATCAAAATAAACACATATAACCTGATATATATCTGTAAACAAGATAGAAAAATAAAATATATAGCAAACTTTGTAATTGTTTATGCTTATAAATAGAATTTATATTTATTACCTAAGTATACTGTATATATTCTTGTATATGATATTTTCCATCTGGACATTTGCCAATTTCAGAGTTAGCTCTATTCAAAATGCAAATAATTTAAAAATTGCTAAAAAAAATATCTTATTTTTATTTGAAAATAAATAAATAATATATATATTATTCAAAGTACACAATATACAGAAATACAATAAATATTCAACAGAAAAGTCATCATGTTGTGTTCATATATAATATACAAAATATTGTTATAATACCATCATTCTAAAAAATCTAATTGTAGAAGATGTATTAAGATAATTATATTTATATATATAAAAAAATATATATGAAGCCTCAACCTATACCTATATTTGACAATGATAATAAGATGTTGACTGTCTTTTATAAAAGACATAATATACATGAATATTAAAACTACATATATTCTATATGCATATATATTATATTTTCTATTTTGCTTATACATAATACAACTATATAACAGAAACTTAGAAAACATTAATAAGGAGCATCTTGAAAATATATAATGAATTGGTGAATAGCTTGGGACAATAATCATTATATTTACAGTTTCTATATATATTATATAGGCCCCAAAGGAAAACTATAAGAACATATAGAAAAAATATATTGTCTGATATATTCAACATATATAAAAGAAAGGTTATATATATATATGTGTATATATGTGTGTGTGTGAGAGAGAGATATATAGATATGAGCGATATATGGTTATATCATTATATATATATTTATATATATATCTGTGTATTGGCTAAATAATCCTTGTTGCCTAAAAGTCCCTGCTTTTAGTATTTATTTTTAAAAAATAACACTCATACAAAAAAGAGCAATTTAATTATTTATTTAAAACTTTATGCTGAGCAGACATTAGTTATCATTTCTGGGTGAGAATGCAAAACCTAGCATATAATTATTTAAACAAGTTCAAAACCTTTAAACTCTGGATCACAATGACATGTGGTTTTAAACTAAATAGAGTTACCATCAAATATTTTCATCAATCCAATTTCCATCACATGGCTTATAAAACAAGATTTTTTACTTCCTAATGGATGACACACATGTCCTTAGCTCCAGATTGATATTATCAAAAAATATCATCCTGAAAATAAGCTAATGCAATTTGAACCTGGGTCTTATGGTCAGAATGCACTTATCAAATTATTTGGTTTGAATTATTAACCTTTCTTTCAAACATGTTATATTGAATATGAAAACTCATCAAATTTTAATGACTTGTTTAATCATAGCCCACTCAACAAAGCATGTTTGAAACTACACACACACACACATAACATATAATATATAAATAAAATTTAAATACAAAAAATAACCCTTTATGAAGTCGTCAAAAAACAAACGTTACGACAGTTTTTTTTTTGTATCACAACCTTTCATAAAAAATAAAACAAAAAAATAAATAAATTTAAGACATGCAAACTAGACGATACACATCTTCCACATTTTCAATTTAAGACACCCCACCTTTCCCATATCCATTACAAAAGTAAATATCCAGATCCTTATTAGAAGACAATGCCTGAACTTAAACATTTTAAAGTTACCATGGAAATTCTTGATGGTAATTCTAAAACACGTAAATTTTATATCACGTTATTCCTAAATGAAGGATTCAAAAACTCATTGTCCACATTTCCCAGTGAGATAAGCTGGTCATTGACTTCATTTTTTTTATAGATCTTTTGATCTTTAGATGAAATTAAATAAATATTACCCTTCTGGGTCATATGCAGTTTAATCTTATATACTTTTGGACATACACACAAATAAATAATAGATGGTATATGAAATATATATATATATATATCAATATATATATTCCTTATAAAAATATTTGAATATTTGGTCATATTTTATATATAATATATATATATATAAATATATTTGAATATATGAATTCATATATATATATATATATATGTATGTGTAAATATATATGTGTGTATGTGTAATATATATATATATATATATATATAAATAATATAGTCCCTATATAATATATATATATATACGTAGTATAAATATATATGAATACACCTATATATATATATATGATTATATATATATAAAGGCTGAGAAATATTCAACACCATATATATATTTTTATAAATA
This sequence comes from Acanthosepion pharaonis, assembly GCA_903632075.3. NCBI lineage: Eukaryota > Metazoa > Mollusca > Cephalopoda > Sepiida > Sepiidae > Acanthosepion > Acanthosepion pharaonis. The sequence continues at coordinate 1,505,402 of CAHIKZ030005492.1, read as the reverse complement.
TATAATAGATCAACATCTATATATATATATATATATATATATATATATATATGTAAATATATATATATATACAAGACAAGAATAGAAATAATATTATGGTATATAAAGGTATAGATTTATTTCTCTATAGCTTATGTATTGTGTAGAATATATAAATGCATAAAAATATATATATATATACATAAAACAATATTTTATAACAAGATGGGGATATTTTTATATAAATATATATATATGATATATATATACTGCTTCCTAAGTAAATTTATATATATATAATATAATATATCCATATAATATAAATATATATATATACCTCATTTAATATATATATATTAATATCATATAAATACAAAACCGTAATATATATATATATATATATGTGTTTCATATACAGTAGCG
>CAHIKZ030005492.1:1492500-1497500 GCA_903632075.3 Acanthosepion pharaonis | reverse complement strand
TATATATATATATATATATAAAGAATAATAAATTTGATTATCACAAGGTAACACAAAAATGTGACAAATCATATAATGAAGCAAAAAAAAATCTGTTCATATATAAATATATAAAACAACTATAAATACAAGTATGCATAAATAATAAATTCAATTTTTCAGATGGCATACTAAATATATTTATCAATTAAAAAAACAGAAAAGCATCACAGGATGAACTAATGCATAAAGATGCAATTATAAAAAAAAAGTTGAAAAAGTATCTATGAATGTGTTAAGATTTAATAAGTTTAAAAATGCAAAGAAACAAAATTCTATAGAGAAAAATGTTATCAACCCACAAAAAATATCTTGATTGGGATATTTTCTCTACCCAAATACATAGAAGATAAAATCTTAATTGACAAAAACATAAAAGTTATATATATATATATATATATATATATATATATATATATATTATATATATAAATTTATAAATCCATTTGTTATAATTTATTTTATGAATATATATAAATATTCATTCCTTCAGATAAAAAAAGTTTTTTAATAATAAATTTGGACAAAAGTCCAACAAAAGGAACGGAGAATTTAAAAAAAAAAAAAAAAAGGAAAGTAAAAACATTTATATTAATAGAAAAGAAAAAAATAAAATTTTAATATAACATTTAAAGATAATTTGTTGCTCAGGATGGTCATCTTTCAGGATATTGTCAGAGAGAAATTGAAAGAAAAGAAAGGAAAGAAGGAAGAATTAAACATGAGTCGATAGGGTGACCTAGAAATTATTATTTTTTATAGGCTGAACAAGTTAAAATACAGGTCCATCAAACTTAAAATAGGTCATCATGTGTCTAATATCATGTCATTTTCAACAGCTTCATTACATTATAATCATCACAATTTCAAATTAATAATAATAATTTTGATATTTGACATCAATAAAATAAGTTTCATAAATTAAAATTAAAATACATAAAAATGTTAATTAAATAATTAAATAAATTAACAATAAATAAAGAACAAAGTTAAAGAACTTTAAATAATGGTGTGTATATATATATATATATATATATATATATATATATATATATTATATATATATATAAATATAAATGGAATAAATTCTCCAAAATCAAAGATTTTTTAAAGTTTTAAATCTGTTCTTTAACCATGAAGGTAAGTTCATTCTTTTGATTCCATAATTCTTTAGCATTTCTATACTTAATCATTAAAATTTTTTAAAAAGTATGCATAATTGATCTGTCTTGGAAAATGTTGGGAGTTTGAGAATGACAGATAATCCTCCATTTGATTTGTGGGACTATTCCTCCATCTTTAAGATTCATAAAAATAAAAATTTGTATAGAAAGTTTGAAATCTTAAACAGATTGGAAAAGAATGCTGGTGATTGTAAAAGTCTCCCATCCAACTTCCAGAGTATCCCTATGGATCATTTTTTCATTGATATTTTTTTTAGGGAAAATAGTAGATTTGTATTCCACATTTTCAGAGTTATACTTGCCTTTCAACTATAAGATTCATATACATATATATATATATATATATATATATATATATATAAAATTGAATTCTGAAAACACTAATTGAAAGTGGAAAAACCTAGGCACATGTCTTGTTTATCCTGGATCAGTTTGTCTCTGGTTATAAGAAAGGGAATAGAAAACACTATTCCAAAATAGACAAAGAAAAAAATGATCTTCAGACAGACTAAAAAAAATCACAAAAACTTATCAAAAACAGGCTTAAAAATCTGCATGTCTGCTTTGAAAAAGCACAAATTTTCTTAGTATTACCTATTCAACTGCTTCTGATAAATTTCAGCATTTGCTATAAAGAATAAATCTGAACATTAACCAGGTTCAGATTAAAACCAAGTAAAAATAATTGTGTGAAATATTTACAGAAATCTGTCATAGCCAGATAAAAAAATTGCTTTTTAAATAATGCCTATAATCTGCAACAAATTCAAAAAAAAGTCAAAGTTTTATGTAAATATTAAAAAAAAATGTTTATTGTTTTTTTAAATTAACTATTCTTTTATCTGTACGTTTCTATCTTCTGAATAAATTAAGTCAATGATTAAATTGTTAAAATCATTTATTAAAAAACTTTGAACACTTATGCTAAAAAAATAAGACAATAATAAAATATTTAAATTAATAGTTTAAAATTGATTTATTAAAAATTCATAATCAATGATTGAAAAATTTAGAACTGTTGGAATAAAATTTCATTAGTCTAATAAATTAATGGAAATTTTATTCAATTATTGAAAATTATTTGAAAATAAAAAAAAGTTGGAATCATTGAAATTAGAATAAAAACAATTCAAATCAATTTTCAAAAGTCTGGGTTATTAATAAAAAATCACTAATCAAGAAACATAAATGATCAAAAAGACTTGATCAATTACTGAAAGGCCTGGATAAAATATGTCTTTAAATAATATAAAATCTGTTCTATGATTATAAATATATATTCAAAATTCAAATCAATTTGTAAAATTTGAATTAATTTTGAAAAGTAAAATCAATAAATTGCTGTTCAGAGATGGAAATATTTATATTTTTGTTTTCAATCAATTGCAAAAATTCTTAACGGGTTAAAAAATAAATTAATTAAAAGAATTTATTTATCTGCTAATTATTTTCATGCTTTTGCTTATTGCATAATTTTCAATATTTCAAATTCATACACTAACAAAATATTTTTTTTTTCTCATACAGCATAACAAAAGTATAACTTGTTGTAATTCTCCAAGCAGTTGAAAAATTATTCTTTTTTAATGCAATACAGACTAAATGTCCCAAGATTGAATCATGCACAAAGGACAGGAAGTTAATTCATGGCTATATAACTGTAGACATGGGGACTTCTAGATTTAATTAGATCACAAATCAAAAAAATATATTATCCTACCAACTAACTATATCACATTTATATTCAAAAATAATATATCTAAACTCAACATAAAATTTGTTACTACTAATCCAAAACTATAAAAGTCTTATAATACTAAACAAAACAATATATAATACTCAAAGGAGAAAATAATTCATACAACATAAATGTCTAGAGAGTGCCTTGATCACAAGTCATCTACAACATTTCACCATTCCTGGCAGATCTAATATCACAGTGTGGGATACTTACTAACAAAAGTGATAGAAAGAAAAGTGAAAAGACCATAAATGAATTTGGCTGATAAAAAAAATTTTAAAATCCCCAACACCACACATTTCATGCACATGTGACTCATATAAATAACAAATGTAGTCTGATGGACTAAGAAGGATGAAAATGGGAAAAATAAAATTGTTTTTGCTTTGTCTTCAACTTCCCCACACTGATTAAGAGATATAAAAATGGAATCATTACAACTTCATATATGTGTGTGTGTGTTTGTGTGTGTGTGTGTTTAAATATTTGAAAAATTTCTATTTTGATTTTCACTGATAATAAAATCAAAACTTCAAAATTTTTTTTTTTGGCATGATTTTCTTATTCTCGTGCACACTTTTTTTCTTTATTTTTAACACTCAGAATGCTTTAAAAATTCCATTTACAAGACAATTATTTTTAATAAAAAGTCAATCGGTTTATTCATAACCATTGAAAAAATGTTTTTGTTTTTCATTATATTTGACCAATTCGTAAAAATTAAAAAAAACTAATTAAGACATGCGTGTCTCTCTTCTCTTAAACAATAATCTCTAAAGATCTATCTCTCATTGTATATATATAAGCATCGGATAAATTCTTTATCTTTAATGGAAAGATAATGAAATCTAAACAATCCACAAGTCCTAACTAAAAATAATAACCGGAAAAGTACTTTAAATACACATGGTGTCCAAAATTTTTACTGTATTCAATAAGTAAAAATCATAAATTATAAAAGATTATTATTACAGAAAGGCTACTAAATGAATAAGATTTGTTAGATCATAATTAATAAACCCAAATAAAGTTAATATTTTTTGTATTAGAAACAACGAGTGGAAAATATATTCAAATCAGAATTCTAATTATGAATCACCACAAGCAAAATATGCAATTTTTATTACTGTATTCAATAAGTAAAAATCATAAATTGTGAAACTAAAAGATTACAGAAAGGCGACCTACATTTTTCAACCGATTTCAACAAACTTCACTTTATTTTTTTTTGGCATGTAATGTTTCTTATTGTCTTGCACACTTTTTTCTTTATTTTTACATTCAGAATGCTTTAAAAATTCCATTTACAAGACAATTGTTTATAATAAAATTCTATTCAATCGGTTGACTCATAACGATTGAAAACAATGTTTTTGTTTCAGTTTGGGTTTGACCATTTCGTAAAAAAAAAAAAAACTAATTAAGACATGCGTGTCCGTCAACCTTAAACAATAATCTTTGTCAATTTTATTTTTCAGTCTTTATGATGGTGGATACTTGATCTATCTCTTACTGTTATATCCCCGGGCAACGGCGGGCTCTACTGCTAGTGTATATATATATATATATATATATATATATATATATATATATATATATGTGTGTGTGTGTATTATTGTTAACCCAATACAAGGCCCAAGAGCCACTCAAGTCAGTGTTGCTGAATGAGTTTTTATGAATGTAAGAGGAGGATGTAAGAAGCGTGGATCATGTGTACCTGTAGGAAAGATAAAGATTGAGCCTTGACTTGAAAAGGTTAAGATTTTAGTGATCTAGGAAGTCTGTTTTCCCAAAGCAGCAGCTTTCAGGAAGAGGCTGTCTGAATGGAACTTCTTTCTTACTAAAAGAATACAAAGTGAATGGGGATGATTTATGGCAGGTCTTAGCTGTGAAGGTCTGAACAGGTGGAGCTAATGAATTTAGCCTGTTGAAATATTTGCCATGGAAATAGTAATACATCTGTGAGAAGTTTGCAACATTTTGTATGTGGGAAAGGGGTCTTGTATGTTTTTTTTTCTCTCATTCTGCTAATGGGG
>CAHIKZ030005492.1:1175000-1487500 GCA_903632075.3 Acanthosepion pharaonis | reverse complement strand
ATTTTGTGACTTATAAACTTAATGTCTCAGTATTCATTTTTTTTACCAGAGCTCATATTGCAATTTTGGTTCCTATATTATATTCATTTCTATTCTTGGCTAGCTTAGGAGATTTTTGTGGACTAACATATATGCTGATTCCTTAAGTTTTTGTATTTTTCAGTGGTGGTCTCTGTCTATTATTTCAACCACATCACTTTTCTTTCCATATGTGGTCAGCTACACATAATTTTTCTATTTCTCTTTGTGTTATGGCTTTACAATGTTCTTGCAGTCTTACCTTAAGGGGGTGGCCTGTTCCTCCTTTATAGTTCTTACCACAGCTGAATGGGATGGCATACATATAGTCCTTAGTCATGTTCTCCTTTATGAGAGGTCTTACTTAAAAGAGGTGTCTGTGAACCACTTTTGAAGGTTGCCCTGATGTTTTAAGGACCACAGATCTTTTGTATTTTCTACAATAATGCCTTCACATAGACCAAATCTGTTTTCTCAGCTATACACTGATGTCCTTTTAAATATCTAATATGATAGATACATTTGTTGTCTAGTGCCTCATTCACTCTGTGAGTAATGGCAGTTAGGACATCAGCAGTGGATTGGGCCAATTAATTGCTGTACTGCTTGTTGTTCAAGAGGTTGTTTCTATTTAGGTGATCAACAACTTTCTTGTTGATTATAGCTTCAAAAATCTTGCTAATAAAACTGAGGAAATTGATGAGACTATACTGAGAAGAGGATGAGTACTCAGCTGTGTTCTTGAAAGCTGGGTATATACTTGACACCTTCCACAGACTTGGGAAGGATTTCTCCTTTAAACAGCAGTTAAATAATTTTACTAAGATCAGTGATAATTCTGGGTTGATATTTTTAAGGACAACCACTTTGATTTTGTCTGGGTCATTGACTTTCTTAGGGTCAAGACTTTTGATAAGTCTTGAGACTTCCTGGGCTGTAATAAAAATACAACTAATTTTTTTAGGTATAAAACTCTCCATTCTAGAAAGAATCCAGTTTTGGGGGTAGTATACTTGAAGAAAGTTCAGAGAGGAGTTCCTGACATACAAGATCTGAAGATGTCCAAGTCTGTCTTTATATATGGAAGGAATGTGGATGGGTTCTTCAATGATTTGTGTTGGTTCAGAGTTAATTGAGAAGTCTGTGCAGTATCTTCATTCTGCATCAGTTTTGTTTGAGTTGACTAACTACTCTTTGTGGTGAATACTGAAGTCACCACAAATCTGAAAGAAGGAAATTCAGTGAGGATATTATCAATCCTTTCAGATATTTGGTCAAAAATTAGTTCCATTGTCCTGAGGTCAATAGAGAATGAAAATGGAGGTGGTACTGTGGATAAGTGCCACATGTAAGTGCATATATAAGAGATCAGGGTCTTCATTTTTTTGTGTCTCTGCCACAGAGAAAGCTGTCCTTAATATAGGCACCAAGCCTGTGGCCATGATGATTTAGGTGTTTATGTTTGGCTATTAGATTGCGAGATCTTGTAGTTGGATAGAGTTATTAATACTGTTTCAGACAGAAATAGGAGGTCATGTTTGGCCTCAAGAAGATGGAATTCAGCTTCTGGAAAGTTGGAATATAGACCCCTCACATTGGTTCCCAAACGTTTTTTCTCTGGGTAGCATTTTTGGAATTTAAATTTGCTCATTACCAAATTTTATGTTGTAAAAATTACATTTAAAATTTTAAAAAAAAAAACAGAGAGAAGATTAAAGGGAGATAACCACGGATTTGAAGTCAGGACGTTATCATTGATAACTCTCTTCTCCAATTTGAAACCCTAGTTACTATATTCTTAATGCAAAAATATCACAATGATAAAATTACTCAATAATTAGTTATAACTATTTATATTGGGGCTCATTCAAGTGATCTATAATAATATTTTAAATTTTGAAATCATATTTATATGAATGTTTTGAAACTGTTTCTAAATCTTTGATTGTCTTTCATATCATTCCACCTCACCTGCTATCCTCTTCTGCCACACCTAAACCACTGGTGTAGGATATAATCATTTCTCTTAGTATATTTTATACCTTTATTATCATCAGGGTCTTATTATTACAGAGAAAGCTGTTTATGATAATTGTTTTAGAATGTGTGTGTGTTTTTTAATACAACAACCAACTGCTGATAGCAAAGCAAAGGATATCAAAATTGGAACAATTTGCATTCATTGTTATCAATTTATTACTATAAACAACTTTACATTATATAAAATGAATACAAAATTTATTGAATTTAAATGATTATTTGTTTGACAATTTTTAATTCATAAAATGTTTGGGACTGACTGATTTTGATAACAATAACCATTTGATAACATTCTCTATGATTATAATAAATGGCTTCCTTTGGATAATTATCATGACATTAAATTTCAAGAATTCAATAATTATCATTATAATAAAAAGTAATTTCTCTCAGATTTTACATTTGTTTTTTCTGATTTCTTTTACATATTTTATTGTTATAAAATGTGATATCCAAGGACTGGATATTAGTATGGAAAATAAAGCTGGCAAGTAAAGTTCAAATTCTGGGCATTCACTTTTTCACAAATGCCCTTGGGAAAAGCATTAATCTGTTTCTCTTACCCACCCCCAGCTATTAGTTAAGCAACAGGGCAGACAAGGTTCTCCTTGGGTGGGGCAACCAGTCTAGAAGAAGGAGAAAACTCTGAATGCAAAACTGGAAACCACTCCACTATCTTTCCCAAGAAGTCATGACAATTAACAGATAATAAAGAAAGAAATCTGTGGAGATTCATGATTACCTATGTCCTCAAAGGATATGGCATTTCAAAAAAAGAAAGAAAAAAAAACTTGCTAATGAAAAAGTTCTTCTTCTATGTGCCATCTTCCTTCAGTTTCATATGTGATCATGCCTCTCTACAACATTTCTATCCCTTGTGGTCTTAGCAGTTTTTTTTTTAAGGCTGACACCACCACCACTCATTTTTCCATCCATGTTAATTCTTTCCAAATTTTACTGAAACATATCATTTATTTTTCTATTTATTATTTTACCTTTAGAACAGTGTAATGAAAAATTTTCAAGTTAAAAATCACAGAAATTTATAAATTTGATGTTTCAACTTTTTATTATGAATTAATAAATTCAACAAGTTTTGAGAAGAAAAACAGGAAGAATTAATCAAATAATATTGATCAATAAAAACACAAAATCATAAATACTTCAACAATCAATCATACTGGTTCTACCTAACCATTGACAATTATTAGATAAAAGTAAAAGAATGCATCTCTATTCATCAATATTACTTTAACAACTTGAAGCTGAAGTTTTTAAGATTATTTCATCAGCTGATCAAGATCCTTCTTGAAACTTGTCTTTCTCTGTCAGGGTCACCAGTTTATCTCTCAAATCTTTGACCTTGAATCAAGTCTTGACCAACACCCCCATTACTACACCAGTGACAATGAGGTCATGGCCAACAAAACATTGTCAGTTTGTGACTTAACAAATTCTTCTCAGTAATTCAGATGCAAGCTGTTTGTCTATTTTTCTAGCATAACAAATTTCTGAATTTGTTTCCAATGTTGTTAAAGAATTATTGCCAAAACACGTCAGGAAAAATGCCACTTTTATATTGTTTTATGTTTTTGTCTGGTACGTACAGAGTGATTATATGATTTACACATATTATCCTATTTAAAAATGCATTGGTATTTTCTTGATTGAATACTTTTCAGAGAAATAGAACAAAGAACTTTCATATAGTTTTAACAAATTTCAGTACAGTCGTACCCAAGAGTTTATATGAATCTATCTAGTTTTTACTTTTGTATATATTGATATATAATGCATAAGTAGAAAAACAAACATTTATTGAACATATGTTATTAAATCTATCTATCTATCTATCTATCTATCTATCTATCTATCTATCTATCTATCTATCTATTTAGGACTGGGTGTCTAAAAAATCTAACATTAGAATTTTTTGCAGAAAGCTATCTTGATTAGTCCTTGAAATGTTGATTTTTCAGCATTCTGTCATGTGTGTGTGTGTGTGTGTGTATATATATATATATATATATATATATATATATATATATAGTTTTAAGGTATGCTATATTTGTGGAATAAAGTGCTCAATATCAGAGATAGAGCGTATGTAAATATAAAAGTGAAAATTGTTGTCAACACTCACTATATATATGTGGCTTTGAGAATGACAGAATGCATTTTTTAAAGGGATCTTTTTTGTCCAACACTTTTCAGAAAGATTTGTTGGAACAACAATAGTCAGGAGTAATTGTTTTTATGTTTTATACTCACTAGGAGCTTATTTACATCAATTTGTCTTTTTTTTTTTTTGTAATAAATTTATTTTAGTCATGATGCCTTAATTACTGCCATGTCTACCTTTTTCAGTTTTGCTGTTTTGCCAGTCCAACAAATTTTTCTTAAGAATTGTTGGACAAAAATGGTCCATTTAAAAGAATGTGTTCCATCATTTTCAGAGCAATATTTAAATTCTATGGTACAAAATTTTTGTTTAAAGTTATATATTATATAATTTTTATAAGAGCAGAAGATATTTGTTCTGCTCTTATAAGAATTTTTTATCTGTTGACAAACAAGATATGACATCTATTCATATTCAGTCATGAAAAACAAGTTATTTTTTATACTGTTTATGAACATATATGCAAATTTGGCACAGAGGAAAATAAAAAAAACCCTTCACCATCCCTGTCACTGTCAGATTTGATAAAAAATGAATTTAAACATTGATCTCAAACATGTAAATGACCCCCTTTTAGAATCTCAAAATTATCAGATAGGAGAATAAAATCATGATCAATTCATCCATTTATATATATATATATATATATATATATATATATATATATATATATATATATATGTGTGTGTGTGTGTGTGTGTGTGTAAAAATCAGATATAAATAAAATATATCTGTAAAGACAATATAAATACTAGAAAAGACAAGAAGAAAACTTTTTATGCCAATGTGTTTTGTTTTTCGAGGAACTTTATCAAGGCAAGTGTGGAAATTTTATTACACACAGAAGTAATGTGGAGAAAAATAATATTAAGTTTGCAAATATTCTAAAAACTTATTGTATAAGAAATGGTAAACAATTGAGGAAGTAAGTGTCATAATTTATGGGCCTATTAAACGAAAATGAGTTAATGTTGTTATATGTTTATATATAACATATATTTATATGTGTCTGTGTGTTTTATTATTTTTGTGTATTTTTATTTTATTAATTCATTTATTTTTCATTTTTAAAGGTCATGAGTTGACTGTGTCTTTTTAATTTTTAAATTTTTTATGTTGGCTTGAGAAAGAGTCATTTCTTTTAAGAAAGAAGATATTTGAAAAAATCCATTGTGTATCTTAATATTCTGGCAGGAATCAGCAGTTACACTTTCAAGAACTTTTTATCAACTTTAGTTATTTTTTATATTAATAGATACGGCATTTTTAGATTGAAATTGTATGTGCAACTAATGCATTGGATAAATTATTATGTTGGAGATCTTTCTTATGTTCATAAATACATTTATGCAAGTTTCCTCAATATATTGTGAAAAAACAGTTGTTATAGTTTTATTTTATGTAAACCTGCTTCAGAATTATTGTGTCATTTATGGACATTTTCAGTTCTGATTATATCCATTTTTCTTTACTTTACTTCTGTGTATAAAAATAGGTTACCAAATAAAATTTCCACACTTGCCTTGGCATAAAAAGATTTCCTTTTGTCTTTTCTTTCATATTGACCCAAGCATTCAAAGGGTACTTTTAGCAGGCCATACATGCAAAAATCCTAATGCAACAAAACTTTATTTTTACTAGTTATTTGTCATCTGCCTTTCTTTTTAGAATGCTACATATGTTTTCAATCAGGCTATGGTCAAGCAAACAAATTAGTCCCTTCAAGTGTCTTTGAAATCAATTTTACTCAGATATTCATCAATTTTTTGTTCTGATCATATCATCATATAGTATACCTGTTCATATGTGAAAGCTAGAACATGTATAATTGTTTACAAAAAAAAATACTTTATTTACAGAACTTACATGTGATCATAATTTGTCCATCCAGTGAAATAGATTCCCATCAGCAAGTATGAAAAGAGCTGTGAATTAAGGTTTTATTTGATATTTTGTCATGGTCATCATTGCATCTGAGATTTAGCTTCAGCTATAAAATGGATAGTCAGTTGATGAATTTGTTTCAACTCATAAGGTATGATGTTTTTTGACATGTGAAAAAATCACATCTGAGTCAAGGATAGACAATCAAGTTTTATAAACTTACACTGACAATGATAATATTTGTTTTTATTTTGCTTATGTACCAAATTTACATTTTGGTAATAATTTCAAAAAGTTTGGATGAGTAGATTGTAAGGCTTTGCAACAGTAAATTTATGGCCAAAAAGAAAAACAGTTAAACAATTCTGATGTCCAACATCAATGCAAAAATCAAAATGTTAGTAAACTGATTAGAAAGACACAAAATGACAATTATGAATACATTTTCTTTTAAAGTAAATAGCTTTAAATGAACTTGGTTGAGCAAATATGGAAAAATAAAACTTGGGACTGATTTTGTAATCATTGACAAATCCAGTACTGTTAAAAAGTTACAAACAAAGTTAATATAGGAAGTGAGTTCAAAATTGAGAGAAACAAAATAAGAAAACCTTTCCTAATAAGATCAGAGAGAACATTACTGAACAGATTCAAGGCTTTGTGGAATGACAAATATAGCCTAGGAAATATGAATAACAAATTGACAAATAAAATTAAGGAAGCAGCAGAGATAATTGGCAAAGCAAATGGAAATAGGAATAACAAAAGGGAGATAACTCAAAGTGAACATGATGGATGAAAAAAGGAGAGGACATAAGAAGTGAAGATAAAATAAAAAATGCAGAATTGTACAAACTAATCAATGAAACAAAAAGAAAGTAAGATGAAAAAATGTAGAAAATGCTCTTAGAAATAGAAAGAGCTTGAAACAGGCTCAATGCACAAGCCATATAGATAAACAGTGTTTGCATGAAATGCAAAAACAGGATACTAAATTCAGGTACAATGCATTAAAGATAAACAAAAAATACTATACAAATGTGCATGCTTCAAAAGTATTACCAACAGTCATTTTGGATATACATGGAATACCTGAGAAGTAAGGTACTAACATATTTATTACTATACAAATAAAACATTGTCCATATATTTCTGTCACTACCATAATACTATTCCATAGTGTCACCATCAAAATTGATGCACACATCCAATCACAGTATGAATACATGAATATGCTCTGCAAAGAATGTGGTATCAAGTAACTTGGGTCAATCTTGCACCTTTGCAGCAACAGTGGTATTATCTGTGTGTAATCATTTCTTGGATAAATATCATCTAAAGAGCACAAATGGATGACAATCTGAAGGCATCAAGACAGGATGATAAAGTGAATATGGTAAACCATCTCAATCATATCATTGAAGCCATTCTTTACTCAAGTTGATTTCATATGAGGTGGCATTATTATAAAGATGACATTTTACAATATCTCAGCTTCTTAAAGACCCACTGATTTCAAAAGATCAAGCTTTATAGTGATATCACAAAATATCTGCTCTCATTTTAAATCAAAGATTCAGCACTTGTGAAGTTGTTTTCTCTTGTAGATGAATGCAAACACTTTAAATGATTCTCATAATGCAGATTTGTACATCCCTCTGTGAACATACTGCAATACCTGTTTCCTGTTCATGCTCAACTTAACTGGCTACAAGTTCATAGTGAAATTCTATTTGATTTGCTGCCCTTGGCTTGCAAAAATTTCATTAACCTTCACACCTCAATTTTATGTTCTATTTTAAATTATCAGTCATCTTTGTTGTTCCTTTAGTAATATTCTGGTGTTATTAATTTGTCATAGTAATTTGTATATCAATATAGTAAATAAATTTCCAATAAATTTATTTGCATTTTTATAATAATTTTATTGCATGTAAAGGTGTTTGGAAGTTGCTTTTCAACAAATGTGTTTTTTCATAGTAAATAGTTTTAAATATTTATAGAAATAGACATATTTCTGATATAATAAAAGTTCATACATAAGTAAAACTCACAGTTTATAGAAGAGAAGGAAGATATAAAAGTTGCTATACATTTTTAATTGTCAGTTAATCTTTTGGTCTCTTCCACTTCATTTGGATGTTTGAGCAAAGAGAGATGCTTGTATAGATGAGTTTGCATTTTTGAATTGTCTGGCTACAACCTGTTACAAAGTTGTGTATTTATCAGTTTTTAGAGAATACAAAATGAAAGGTTTCTGAATTTACATGAACCAACAATTCTATTTTTATACCTTATAGTCTGCTTTCTATGTTGTCTGCAAATTTTAAAACATATTTCTATTTTATTTTTGGTGACTTTTTTATGCCTCTGGCATTTCACTGCAATTGTTAAAATTTTCGTATTATTACACTATGATATAATGATGAAAAAGAGCTTGAAGAATTTGACACTCAGGAAATACTGAAGAATTTCACAATCAAGCAAGGTTCTGTTTGCCTTTAAAGGTAATATCTAATCAGGACACAGGTTTCAATCCTGCTGGAGGGCAGGTTTTCCTTAAGTTCTCTTAAGTGTGCCGGCTGGTAGACAAAATAAATACTGTTTAAAATGAAATGGGGCATCTACTGAAATACGAGTATCAATTTAAAATAACATATGAAGTAATATACCAGATTAAAAAATAAATCAATTAATTCTTTAGAAATTGCTATATGTGTGTGTGTGTGTGTGTGTGCATGTGTTTCTCTCTCTCTCTCTCTCTCTCTCTCTCTATATATATATATATATATATATATATATATATACACTCCATTGCCTGTAATAATTGTCACAAAAAATACATAGGAATCTTACTAATAGGAATTCCTCATGGAATCTTACTAAAATTAAGGGACATTTTACAAAATAATACATCAAATGCATTCATTGCCCACCATAATGAAACTGATCACAATTTTGATAAAAAATGTTACTCTGATCAAAGGAGAAAATAATTCACTACAACGAAAGAGTGCCTTAATTGCAAGTTCATCTACAGTAAATTTGCGTCCTGTCTCTTACAACATTTTGCCATTCCTGGTAGATCTTCTAATATCGTAGTGTGGAATACCTACTTACAAAAGTGATGGAAAAAAAAGAAAAAACTCTAAATGAATTCTAAAATTCTCAGTGCCTCTTTGTCATGCACATGTGTGTAAGTCCCCTATCAACATAACAAATTTAGTATGATGAAGTCCTAAAGGATGAAATGAGTCAAAAGTAAACTTTTTCCATTTTGTCATACAATTTCCCCAATAATGTTCTTTATATATAAAAATATATAATGTTATATATATATATATATATATATATATATATATATATATATAGATAGATAGATAGATAGATATTTGTGTGTGTTTATATATAGTAAAAGTGGCTAGACAAATATTCAAAGGATCTTTTATTGTTACTTTCAATAATATTTTAATTTCCATAATGCATCATTCGGCATCATTATTTCTCATAAAATCATTCTAAATTGTGTAGTGTAGTTATACATGTAATATACATAAATCTTTTTAAAATTCTTTCTTAGTTTTAAGTGACAAATGATGCTCAGTTTAATTTGTTTAAATTAAATGCTTTACTATATCTCTACAGCATTTAAAATAATTTTCTTGCAATTTCCTTTTGAATTTTTAATAAAGTAGATATATGGTGGATGGAGACAGTGTTTATGATTTTCTAGTTGCATGGCTAAACTTTCCTTATACTTGTACAAATTAGTAATAAATGTGAACAAACCTAGATAGAAAGAGAGTGGTGTGATGAAGGAAAAAGATCTGACTTTTCTGTAAATGAAACTAATTCCATCATAATGGCTGTAACACTATAGAAAAGGTAAATGAATGTATTTGCCTTGGAGACAGAACCTAAGAACAAATTCAGACCAGCTTCAAACTACTGGATCTAACTTAAAGTTCATTTCTACTGGGAAATCAAAGAAAGTACAGGAAAATATAATTAATAAATTTTTAAATATCTTCTTGGATCAAATTAATTATCAAATACAAAACTTAGAATAAATTATCAGTAATGTTCATGAAGAATCTTTTTTGTTTTACTCTTGTTCATAATAATAAAATTGGCATTTATGTCACTTGGGCATTGAAGATATCCTAATTACAAGGATAAGATGCAAAAATGAAGAAAATACAATTTTTGTTTATAATTGTCTAAGTTATATTGAAAAGCAAATGGATATAAAATAAGTAATAAAAATCTTTATAAATGAAAGTTAATTTGAAATGTTAGAATAAATAATGCAAATTATATAAGTTACAATATAGTAATTTAAGGAAGATTACAATTACAGTTTTGCCTAAAGAAATTAAAAACATTAGAAAATAGAAGAAAAGAAATTAAAATATTTAGAATAATATCAATAAAATAAATATACCTTCACACATTATATATATATGTATATACACACACACACACAAACACACACACATAGATATACAAACACACATACACACACACACACACACACATATATATATATATATATATATATATATATATATATATATGTAAATATATGCTAGCAATGAATAATACCCAACATTATATGGGCCAAGTACCTTTCTTTATCCAGCTGCACAAAGTGATCATTTTTTTTGCATGAGAGATTCACATCTGATATAAAATTGCATAAATGATATTAACATCTTTTGTAATTGAAGCAACTCAATAAATTTTAAGCATTTTGGCTGCCATTTATTTCCCATATGATATGTTAACAATTTGTAATAATTATTAGATTTTCAAAATATACTATTAAAAATGTCAACACTACTTTACTTCCAAGCAGTGATCTAAATGCTAATAATTCTTTCAAGGCAGAATAATTGCCATCTTCTGTCTCCTTGAATCCTGCACTTTTTATTGTTCTTTCTCTCACAAACATTTTCTAAGTTTTCTTCACTCTCAGTAACCTTTTGCATTTTAGTGGCTTTATTGTCTTGCTTGGTTAAAAATGAAAAAAATTGTAATGTTGAAATTTGATGTTTCCATCCAGAAAACATTTGACATTCATTGACTGTCAGATGAAATTTATAAAATATTTTTCTTAAAACTGAATTTAGACTACTCAAGTTCACTATTACTGCTCTTTCTAGTATTGGTGGGAGTTTCCTTCCAAACCTTTTGATTAACATAATGTGGAATGTTAATGTCTTGGTTATATCATTACTTTCTCTTATAGTCATTTTGCTTTTAGAATTTTTTTCAATTGATGTGCTTTTTGGTAAAGCTCTTTGTTTGAATAACTGAACAATTGAATTAAAAATGCCCTCCACAAGAAAAAAATCACTTATTTATAAAGATCACAAAAGCCCAGATTGGAAATGAATAATAAAAGTTATTTTTAAAATTAAATATATCTCCATTAAATAATAACTCCTAAGTTGGATAGGATATAAATTTCATGCATCTAGAAATATATAATAAGACCATA
Organism: Acanthosepion pharaonis; assembly: GCA_903632075.3. Taxonomy (NCBI): domain Eukaryota; kingdom Metazoa; phylum Mollusca; class Cephalopoda; order Sepiida; family Sepiidae; genus Acanthosepion; species Acanthosepion pharaonis. The sequence goes on along the minus strand of CAHIKZ030005492.1, from coordinate 1,475,873 downwards.
TTAATTTGATATAATAATTTTAATTCATTTTAAGGGCAAAAAAAAAAAAAAAACACACACACACACACACACACACACACACACACACACACACACACACACACACACACACATCTTTATATTTGATATACATGTATTGTACTGATTGTAAGTAGGAACATATGGGATCAATATATATTGCTCTCTTTGCTATAAATTTCAGAATGTATTAGCAATAAATATGAAATAGTAGAGGTGGTTCCTTTTGTTTTATAAATTCAAAATTAACATGAGAATATTATAGAATTGTTTACATTTATAAGGCTGAATGACATTTGAAATAAACAAAAGACATTAAGTCTTAGGAGTTTATTGTTTGTGTATATCATAAAAGAAACATTTTAAATGAGAGATGAAAAGAATATTTGTTATTGTTTTTGCTCTGTATTACATTTTTGCTGATTAATGAAACTCATCAAAAATCTGAAAAGGTTCATCAAGTGCAGGAAAGTATAATATTCATGCTTGTTCACAAATAAAATTATGAATTCTGCCTTTTTTGTGTTAGAACAGATATTTGTGATATGACAAAGCAAGTGCCAAGATAATATTTTTGTAACTATTTAGGAAAAATATCTTGTCTGATATTATAAATATATTTATACAGTTTTATTAATAACACTAAAATCACTGGTGTGTCTTGTGACTCTAGTTCAAGATTATGTCTTATCTCTACTTTCTGTTTGTAGATTCTCTTCTTTTTGACTTCCTAAAATAATCTGAACATTTTATCCAATTCTCTTATCAAGTGAACCTGTATATTAGAAGCTTTTTGATAAGCAGTCTTCAATCTGCATATATCAGACTCAAATAAGCTGATACCTTGGCTCATTTTATAAAAGGAATGTAAAACTTAGTTCTTCAAGTACAGACATAAGTAACTTATAGTGTTTTTTGACATAAATCTTTGCTTATTTTACAGAAAATAATGCCAGACAATCTTGAATAGCTTATTATAACCTGGAAACCAAGTTGTTTTTATTTAAGTACATATATATATATATATATATATATATATATATATATATATATATATATATATATATGTAGATATCTTGAAACCATCTGATGGCTAGTATTAAAAACTATAAGAAAATGAATAAGACCAAAGTTTTTTTTTTTTGCTATTATTCTCCTCTCTGTTGTTTCTTCATATGCTGGATAGCGAGTTCTTCACTCTCACTTCAGATGAATGTAGCATCTGAGGAATAGGAAAAGGTTAAAGAATTAAATAGCCTAAAAAATATAATAAAAATAACAAAAAAGATGGTTTTGTTTTGAATTGTTGGGATGAGAAGTTATTATTTACACTCTTTACATGTGGACTATTGTCTTCATCTTTATTGTTATGACAACGTTTTTCGGCCGTTGTGATCTACAGCCTTCATTAGGTATATGTTATTCAAGGTAATCTATATATAGGTAACATAGTAATTCAATTCCTGGGTAGACAGTGTGTTCTTGGTCTCAGTGGAAACAGGGCAAGCAATAATTGAGCTGTACTAAGAATAAGAACTAGACATAATCTCCCTGGACAGGGATTGTGGAATAAAAACAGTCTATCCCCATAGATTAAATAAAGGGTTCTGTTGGGAATTCAGCTATAGGTTACTCAGATTGACATACACCTGATAAATGGCTGGAAGGCACAATGGCTGAAATATGATAACAAAAACAATGCTGATGACAAAAGTTTGCATGTAAATAGTGTAAATAAAAATGATAGTAATACCTAAAAATATTCCTTGAATGTTAACAAATTTCATTTCCAGATTTCTCATAAAGAAACTTTTTGAAGTGATAGAAAAACTAAATAACAAGAAGGAGTCCAAAATTTCACCACCTCCAAAAATAGATAAATATTTGGAATAGCTATGTCACAAATTCATATTTTCATGATCCAATCAGAAATGGTTCTAACAAGGATTATGATGGCATAGTCTGATAAACTAATCAGAAACCATCAAGCAGATGGACATCATAGATTGGTGAGCTAATCAGAGACAAGATCTATTGTCAACCAGAATATTCACAGCTCTTGGGCCGATCAGAAGCCAAAAAGCAATTTCTAAATGGATCTCTTTATTTCACCAGCTTATGTATATAAGAAGTTGGACAATCAAATCAAACTAGAATTGATGAATTAATTTTATCAATTCTTTGATGTTGTGTTCATCATAACATATCCAGAACTAAAATATGACACTTTTGCATGACCCAGATAGCCTACACACATATACAAACCTCCTTCAACCATTTACCCAGGGTACTTCAATGTCTACACAGTTCTGCACTCACACACACACATATATATGTACTTCCTTCAACCAATTAAACAGATGATTATTATGTCTGAATACATACATATATATATATATATATATATATATATATATATATATATATATATTTAGGCAGCAATCCTTCTTTCATGCACATTTCATTGAACACAACAAACAAGTTACTTTGATTTAGTTTTTTATACAGTTTCTCACATGATCTAATAATTTTTTTTCTTTTCGGATAATAAATTATATAAAAATTGTCCAATTGTTTTTTTTTTATCCAAGTGCTTTCGGCTATACATTTAACCATATTCAAGGGTGAAATATATTAGCTGTTAAAAAGAAATAGTTTTTTGTATGTATAACATTCAGTAATATCAACTATGAACATGGACACAATATCTTGACTGTGTTTTGAAAATGAAAACGTTATATAAATACATACATACAACAAACTATTTCTATATATATATATATATGGAATAACTATATATATTTTTTTATATATCAAGAACAGTTTAGGAGGAAAAATGTATGATAAAATGTAAAAAATTTTCATGTGATACGTTTTGTCCCTGTGAACTTCATTAAACTAGGTTCATTTAAAGTTTAGTCACATCACTGTAAATGAACCCAGTCCAATGATGTCCTAAGGGACAACATACATCACACAAAAATTTTTCCCACTTTGTCATACATCTTTCCCACAAATATATATATATATATATATATATATATATATATATATATATATACGGGGATGAGTTTTGACGAAAATAGGGGCAGGCAAAAATTGCCTCGGTGAACCCCTTAAAAATGAGGGCACCAGTGCAATTTTTTAGAATTTGAAAAATTTATGTTTTTTATTTGAAAAAAGTAATATTAATGTAAAATCTTTAAAAATTGATAAAAACAAAAAAAAAGCTTTAAAATCAAATATTTTTATTGACAAATAACAGATTATGATGACTAGAATTATTAGCAATGATATATTACAGTGGAACATTTTCACAAAAGAAATCAAACATTTCAACATTATTATTATGTTGTGGAAAGAATGAGATTGTTGTATTTGTATAAAAATATAGTTTTTTCAGAATAAAATCAAAATAACTATTGAAACAAAAAAATATGTACAGTAAATGTCAAAACGATCCTTTACTTTCTGACATGAATATTAATTAGTAATTTCTTAGATAAAAATATTTTCACAATTAATTTTTGTTGCCTTGCATTCAGAAGAACTGCCTTTACTCAAGTAATTTGTCAGAATTGAAAAACATTAAATTTTTATTATTTTAGATGCGGCTCCTGTTTACAATATAAATATGACATCAAACTGAACTCCAACTTTATGACATACATGTAGTTTTCTTTACTTTTTGAGGGGATCAGTCTATTTAAGTATTGCTGGTTTAAAATGAAATTTATTATTACTATATAATGTGTTTGTGTACATGTGATGTTCATTTCTGGTAGACATAAATGTTGCAAGATTGAAATAAACATTTGTTGAAATTCCTTTCAACTACTTCTTTCCATTGAAAATATATCTGCATAGGGCTCTAGTCAACTTTTTCTTGGAAAATCCCCACAACCTCTTTAAGAAAAATTAAGTTAATGGCAAAAATTGCCATGGACTTCGCTTGTTTTTAAGGGCATCATTGAATACAGGCACTGCACCATTTTGCTGTGGTCTAAACTCATCCCTATATGTATGTATATATATATATATATATATATATATATATATATATATATATATATATATATTCTTCTCAAAAACTCTTTGTATGCACTTGAACATTTATATTTAGTCTGGAACTTCTAACTTATGACTCTATCCTTTTGTATATATATTGTGTTATAAAAAATTAATTTTGTTCATATTAACTCTATGAGTATTTCTTTTTCAACCATTACATAAGGCCATATAGATCTATGGTGAGAAAGAGCATAGTCATAAGATAATCTCACTCATTACACAAACCACTATAACTCAATTAAATTTCATATTTGGAATACATTTGTTTTTTGGTTTTAATTTTTTTCTGGGTTCTTAATTTCTACTGTGTACATCATTAACTCTAATGCTATCTCATCAAACAATGCAAAGCCCTTTACAATGATAAAAGAATGTGTAAATATAAACATCAGTAACTTTTATTATATATGCAACAATGATTCTTTCAGGGCAATTTCTTCAATTTTCTTGTCTTTATCTCATTTTGTGAGTAGCACTTGACAGTCTCTATCAAAATAAACTTACCATTGCACTCAGTAACATTCAAAACAATTTTGAACTTAATTTTTGATAGAAAAAAAATTTTCCTATTATATACCTTGATATTCAAACCAGCTTGCTCATCTTATCTGTTATACACACAGTATTTTGACCATTGACCTTCTTCAGCTTTTTGTTGTTGTATTCAGTAACCATTTCTGAATTTTGAATTGAACCCTTTATTCAATTCATGGGAGTAGATTGTTTTCACTCTGCTTTCCATACTTAGGGGAGATAACTCATAGCAGTTAATACTCACCAGTCTTAGTCACATTTGTGTTGTTTGTTCATTTTGTTCCATGACTTTTAAGCACTGTTAGATACAAGAATTGAATTAACAAAAGCCAAAGAACCAAGTATATTTTAACCAGTGTTTTAAACCAAAAGACCATATATAATCTGGGCCTGTGGAAGAAATAGATAAGCAACTCAAAAGTGAATAGTACTGGTTAGCTGGTATGAGTTATCTTCCTTAAGCATTCTTGTGGTTTTAATGAAGAGTTTGCATAAAGGTATTGGCAAATAGGAGTTTAGCTATTTACATATGTTGGTTATTGGAGAAATAAAGTATAAAGTAAAGAGTCAGATGGGAGGAAGTTGACTATTGATTACGTGTCGTTGAATAACACTATACAACAATATAGTGTTGCCGATAGAATGTTTAAGTGATGAACCAGAATTTGTGGGACTTGGATCTGGTGTTTTGCAGCCCAGGCTAGGGCTAAAAAATTGAAAGACAGCAAAGCAAGAGGAGCAGAAAATGAAATAACTGACCTTTTCCTAGCTTTGGCAGGTTGTGAAGTTATAATGAAAATTTCTGTTTTGGCATACTCCTAACAATTGGAGAATTTGACTTTTGTCAAAATTTCAGAAATTCTAAAAAGAAATTTACAACGTAAAATGTAATTTGTCATAGCAGAAAGAACCCAATTTCAGTCCATTTAACAGAAACAAGTTAAATAAATTATAAATATCTTCATAGATTAAGAGAAGCTAGCAGATTCTGTGAATTTGAGAAACTGGGAACTCAAGATTTGATTATAGAGGAAGAATTGATTCAATTACAGTTGATTGAAAGTATGACTGATATATCTCATAAGTATAAGATATCAAAACAATTAAATAATTTGTCTCTAACTACATGTATGGAAGTTATACAACAGCGGAATTGATTAAAATGTTGAAAACGTACATACTGTAAAAGAACACAAGAAATGAAAATACTGTAAATATGAGTATGAAATTGACAGAAAAAAATTGTCATAAACTGTGGAAGAAAAATACTTTCAGTCTGTATGTAAAAGTTAAAAAGAAAAATAGTATAGAAAAAGACAGAATTCTTTTCAAAAAATTAAATTAAATGGCATAACTTTTCCAATGTAAGTGGATACAGAAAAGGAGATCACTCTAATCCCAAGAAATTTCTAGGAACAAATGGGTAAACCGAAATTGAGAAAAAGTCATCTGAAATTGAGATAATTTGATGGATCTTTTATAAAAACTTTGGAATACATTAATGGAACCTTTGAAAGGTGTGACCAATTTGAAATTATTCCCATTACAGTAATGGAATGTAAAAAATTCATGGACTACTAGGAATAGTTGTTCCAAAGGTGGGGTGTTAACGTGATATAGAAAGATATCTACATAAATGTGCAGAAATAAAGAATTTTCAACAAAGGAGAATACTCTCATGGCCTAAAGAAACAGAAACCATGGTCTCATGTTCATGTAGACCATGTACAAATTAATGGCATGGGTCTATTTATAATGAGATTGTAAAAAGAATTATGCAGACAGTAAAAATGGGATTGATGGCATTTTCCCCAAGTAGAGACAGTTACTTACCAAGGTTACTGCTTAGTTATAGGATGATTTCACATGCAGACAGATTGCAAAGCTCATCTGTATTAATGGAAGGACAAATAAGATCTCCATTAACAATGTCTTACTCAACAAATGAAAAGATGTGGTATAAAAAAGACAAAGTAGCAAGTCCTGAGAAAGCTAATTTCATTATGCAAACAGGACATAACATGGCCATTATATCAAAGAAACTAAAAGGCCTAATAGCTCATTCAGACCAATTAAGAAACAGAAATAAAGAGGAAGATGTGATGGAAGAAGAGCTTGACAAAGAAGAAAGGATGAGTTCTCCAAATTAGGATAATGTAATAGAAGACAAGCTTATGGATGATAGTGGGAGTGACTTAGACATGGAAGAAGAAGAGATAAGACCAAGATCACCATGAAAAAAGAATAGGACATAAACCTCATAGGGGATAGGAGGAAAGAGGTTGAAGTTCAAGAACAATGAAAAGCATTAAACCTCTTCAGTTCAGGGAGGTGTAATGGGATTGGCAAATAGGATTTTAACTATTTGCATATGTAGGTTATAGGAGAAATAAAGTATAGAGTAAAGAGTCAGACAGGAGTAAGTTCACTACTGATCACATGCTTTAGAACCACAGTTTGGTTCAAAGTTTTCCGAAGATTATGATTGATTTTTTTTAGTTCAAATGTGAGTTTAGCAACCAAAAAGATGAGCATACTGGTTCAAGTTGGAAAGCATATAATAATTATACTTCCACATTTCTCACATAAAAAAAAATTCTTGATAAAGAATAAAATATTCCTACCTAGATAAGACTGGGTTTGCTTTTTAAATATTGTTCATATTTACTAATACATTCAGAAAGGCACAGAGTCAAATCAAATGGGGATAAAAAGGTTGTGCTGTAATAATATTGCACTGGAAAGGTCTTGCCTTCATTGAAAATCAGTTTGAATGTTCCAGGGGAAAAAATAAGGACACAATTAGTTAATCTTATTGTTGTTTGAATGAGAGAGCATTGTTTGTCTATATTTCTGAGATGAGGTATTGTAATTATTTACGTTATTTAAATTGTTTGAACTGTTGTCCTCATGTTTATTGTTATAGTATTTATTGATCCACCCACGAGGATTGAATGTGGCACAAGGCCGGTTTAATGTGGGTATCTCCGAGACCGTAGGCTCGGCCAAAGATATAGCCTTTGAACCCGCCTAGATGTTTATTGTCATGTTTACAACATTTCAGTCATTGTACACTCTAGCCTTCTTCTGCCTACCCTATGTGAAAGGATTATTGGAAAATACAAAAGATCTGTGGTCCATATAATATCAGGATGACCTTCAAAAGTAATTTGACACTTCACTGACACTGCTTCCAAGTAAAATCTCCTCATAGAGGAGAACATTATGGACTGTGTGTATGCCATCCCATGCAGCTGTGGTAAGACATATAAAGGAGAAACAGTCTGCCCCCTTAAGTTAAGACTGCAAGAACATTGTAAAGTCATAACATGAGTGGAAATAGAAAAATCAGGTGTAGATGACGACATATGGAGATGAGGTTGAAATAACAGACAGAGAATATCTCTGGAAAATGTGAAAATTAAAGGAATCAGTACATATGCTAGGCCACAAAAATCTCCTAAGCTGACCAAGCTTAGAAATGAATATAGTAATATGGAGTGCTAGAGAAATGCAATAATAACAACAAAATTGCAATATGAGTTCTGGTAAAACTGATTACTGAGATATTAAGTTTATAAGTCCCCAAAATTCACACACTGATGTCCTGAAGGATACATGGCCCAGTGGATAAAAGCAGTGTTGTGAGTTCATTACGTGGCTATGGCAATGGTAGACAAAAACTTGGAGAATTGGGTTAAAGGGAGTGGTATGGCACGTGGAACTAGAACAAGAAGAAATAAAGGGTTTTGTTCAAAATTCCAATCACCTGGGGAAGGCTAGAGCGTACAACAGCTGAAACATTTTGAACATGACAATAAAGATGAGGACAACAGTCCAAACAATGTAAATAATATAAATGAGAGAGCATTGGCATCCTATATAAAAAAAAAACTGCCTGTATAGATTTAGATTTGTAATATATATGCATTTTTTTATTTGTAGTTTTTGTTTATTTTCAATATCATATCTCTTACAGCCATAGGCAACCATGATTCTCCACAAATTCCTTTTCTTTATTACCTGAAAATTACTATGTATTCATGGGAAAGATAATGGAGAGTCTTCCTGTTGTTTTCTCCATAGTTTGGATTTCAGGGCATTCTTTCTCTTAGGCTGGTTCCCACCCCAAAATAGAGAACCCAGTCTACACTGCTATTTAACCCATAGCTAAATATATACCAGAAACACCAGATCAGATGTGACAGCAATATTCAATACATGTATGAACAGTAGACATGTAAATGTGTAAGATATATTCTGGAGAGAAGAATTATCTAGCATGAGAGAGTGAACCAGCTTTTATAGCAGCAGACCTAACAATTGGAAAATGTTAGCCTGAAAAGGTGCAATGAGTCACTCTCCTGGAGGTTAGCATCAGCCATGCTGATGGAAGGTAAAAAGGGTTTTCTCAGATGATTAAAAGAGAGCAGTTTCATTTTGAAGCTATTAATTGAGACACCAAGCCATTTCTTGCCCCAGTTAACAACAGATTGAAAGCCCTTAGCATAAAATAAATTTTAGAAAACAAAATCTTCATTTAGAATTGTAGCTTTAAATGTATTCAACAAATAGGCCAGTTATATTCCTGGAATATTGCTATAAAGTTTAATCATCATGCTGAGTTTGAAAAGTATTTGAATATGGGAAAGAAACATCTATATAAGCCTGGATCTTAAAAATGACCAGAAACATGGTTAGAAGCATTCAATCACTAACATATGCTATCTTGTAAATAAACAAGAAAATATTAACAAAAAAATAGAAAAAACAAAACAGCAACAAATATCCTTGTCTGTCATCTTTCATGAAATATATATCAATCTAAATATATAAAATGATAGCAAATGATGTTTTTCAGACTAACTCAACTCAGTCATCACATAGTAATGGCCTTTTCTATTCTAAGTAGTTTCTAACCTTTTAAAGAAAGAAAGATATTCAAACTTGTTTGAAAACATTAAAGAGGAGCTGAAATGGAAAGTCAACGGAAAATGGAAGGCACTTGAAAATTAAAGGAATGGGTTTGGATAAAAACGTTTATATTTATGTATGTGTGTTTATTTCTTTTCATGAAAAGGTGAAATTGGAGCTGTATGGAAAGTAAGTGTTGAGTACTTCTTGATGTAATGAAGGCAGAGATTTTAGTTATATTTTTATGCCATACCTATGTCAGCTTATTTGGTTGGACATCTTGGTGGCAATGAGAAACATTTTTGAAGAGGTGTGTGTATGCATCTAATTGATTGGTTGATTTTTGAATTTTGTTGCTTGTTATGTCTTGTCTCTTATGATTGGTTGTGAACTCTATAAACACTCACGAAAAAAATTGAGACACCATAACAGACAATGACAATTTTTACCTGATACAGTATGTAGTTGCTAAAAGTAGTGGATGCTCTAAGGAAATTTTCAAAATATTTGGTTATCTTATGGCAAAGTAACACTCATACCAGTGCACCAGATTTAGACAGTGTGGTTAGATTAGTGCAAGCAGATTTCATGCCATGGAGAGTCAAATATGTTCTTATTTTTTAATTAGATGAATATGAAAAATTGGATGTTCATTTTGGAGAATTACAGTACATGTTGGATTTGACAGCACAGTAGTATTCCAGTGCATGCATTTCAGAATGGAGGCATCCATTCTGAAATGCATGCACTGGAATACTACTACTAATATAATAATGTTAAATACTACTACTAATATAATAATGTTAAAGCCTAATCATACAATACAGTATAATACATATAATCATATAATACGGTGTAATTAATAATTAATTTAGATACAATTTATGTCCCACTTATTTTGGAAACATTGATTTGTATATCATTTAGTGTAATCCAGTTATATTATCTGTTTAGTGTATATAAAACACAATGTGTAACCATAGCCATATATTGTGGGTGGGGGGCAACACAATAAAGTATACACTTAAGTGCAAATGTGCAACCCTTTGGTCCTAGAGTGCTCAGGTACCCTGATTGTATTAAAAAATAGTCACATTGTTACTATGGTATTATGCTAGTATAATATATTTTATTTATATTTAAAAATTAGGAATTACATTGTCAGTCCTAGTAATGTAAATGCCAATGTGTATGTGTGTAGATAATTTTATAGCTTATATGAGTCCAATATGAGTTCTGTCAAGCTTTAAGGGTTTCCAAATCAATGCTAAAGGATAGGTCCTATTTTTTTTTTTTTAAGAAGGTATGTTCTTAAATTTTTTTGAATATAATCAATAATCTGGTATGAGTGATAGGAATTGATTGTTCCCTTTTTTGTCATTTTTTTCTTATTTTTGGAGAAAATGGATTTATTGTTAAATTCTTTCTTGAAGGTCAAAGTTCCAAGAACTTTTGCTTCAAATGTTCTATGGAGTCATTTTAATCAAAAGACCTTCACTTAAAAAAAACAAAACTATGTTAAAATTTGAATGCACATAGTCACAGATTTTAGATATATTCATTTAAGAATATCTGGTTTATTTTCTTACTTATATATATATATATGTATGCTTACTTTCAATAGATAAAAATGAAAAAATACTTTTATACTTCTCATATTTCTGTTGTTTTATTCCCAATTCCATTTTGAGAAATATTTTTGTTTTATTGTCTGCTTGCATGGAAGCAGATCTTTTGCTTCTAGCTTTTGGAGTTCACCTTCTACCTTTGAATAAATGCATGACAAAAACAAAAGGAAAAACTCTCAACAGCCTTAGAAGAGGATAGTTTCAAATGATTTCATAGAATAAACCACAAACAAGTGCACCTATAAAGCATCATCTCATTCAGTATGATAGTTTTCAATTATTTTAGGAAATATGAAAATGTTACCTTTTAATAACCTGATTGTGAATATGTTTAGATATTTGTAGATAATGGGAGCAAACTGCATGCATATGGATAGAAAATTAAATTAGTACAAAGAAAGGGATGTAAGTCAATGATGAGTCTTCTCACTGGATTTATTCAACCTTTACCATGAGGCAATCCAAGGAGAATGAGAAGTCCTACCAGGATTTGATATTGGTGAGCACCATCTGAACAACATAAGAGATGCAGATGACACTGTGTTCATAGCATACACAGAAAGGAAACTTCAGGAACTCCTAGACAAATTAGTAAAAGAAAGTGTGAGGAAAAGACTAACCATCAATTGTAAAATGATAGAATATATGGTTATCAGCAAGAGAAACATCCCAATATATAAGCTACAAACTGGAGAGAATCAAAATCAAACTTTTTTTAACAGAAGATAGAAAATGAAACACTGAAAATTGAAGGCACATTGATGCATTCCAAAAGCATTAAGTATTAAGAAACAGGAAAATATTGTTAGAAACAAATAAATGCATGCTGAACTGATATGTAATATAAATTCTCCTATGTGGCAGTGAATACTGGACAATTTCCTCACTGATGAAAAGGAGACCTGAAGCGAAAAAAGATGTTATTCTACAGGAGAATGCTGAGAATACCATGGACAGAGCATGTGAGAAATGGGAATGTTTTAAGGAAAATGGAAACAGAAAAGACAGTTATATTTAGAATCAGAAGAAGATAATTGAAATTTCTAGGGCACATAATGAAGAAAAAAAAAGGTTTAGAAAATTTGACCCAGAACATACTCAAGGCAAGAGGAGCAGAAGTAAACAGTGAGTAACCAACCTAATGAGTTTGTGTAAATTGATGGCAAAACAGGAAATGAGAGGGATATTAAAAATACAAACACATTATTAAGAGCTGCAAAAGAAAGGAAGTTGTTGAGAGCCACAATTGCCTATGCACTGTGGGGACACAGTACCGAGAAGATGAATTTGCATACACAAATAAAAAATGTCTAAAATAAATCAAGTAACCAACTCCATTTATAAATGACTCAAAATGAAGTACATTCTGCTTTAAAAACATTTGCCCCAGTAATGTAGGGTTTTAGTATTGTTGACACATCTGCTATTTTGGATGTTGTATCTGTATTGATTTGTTCTGAATATGTGACCATTTATTTTAATCCACATATGTTACCTGAATGTTTGATATTGAATAAAGTGAAACCTAGATGAAAGGTGTTACAATCTTATTTTCCATCTATTTATCTTTAATGTTAGCCTAGTTTATTTCCAAAAGATTCAGGTCCTAGATGTTTTTAATGCTGATGTGCACCCAATACAAGGCCTAGCTGCCACTCAAAGTAAAAGGTTACTGAATAAGGAATGTGATATGAACCTAAGAAGAGGAAGTAGAAAGTGAAAATTATGAGGATATGGAGGATAGATAATGATTGAATCTAGATTTGAAGAAATTACTATTTTTTTAAGTAATATTCACACAATACAAGGCCTAAGAGCTATTCAAGGTAGAAAGTTAGTGAATGATGTGTGTGATATGATTGTAAGAGGAGGAAGGAGGAAGTGAAAATTATGGAGACATGGTGAATAGATAACTACTGACCCTAGACATGAAGAGATTAAAATTGCAGTATTCTGGGAAGCATCCATACAGGAATCTATTCCCCAAAGTAGTAGTTTCTAAGTGGAACATGCTTGTTACTAATGAAATATGTAGGGAATAAAAGTAAGTCAATCCTGTAGATGTAGAAAGATGAACAGTTTTGATGTAACTAAGATGGCAAAGGCATTGTTAACTTATAACTTGTGGTAAACTAAACTGATTAATCTGGATGGAGCTTAAGTTTTGTTATCAGAAACCTGACTGGTATTTTTTTCTGTATTTTGTACATAAACAAATTATATGATTATATATACAATTTTTCATGAAATAATAATTATTTTTATGTTTGTATTTTTGCTTTGTGTTTAATTTTTTTCTTGTGAGAAAAGTGAAAAGAAATAAAAAATACAAGGAAAACTGAAAGAGAAAAATCTCAGCAAGACTTATTTTGAGAATTGGAGAATTAATTTTAAAGTAATAAATACAATGAAAATATTCTGAATAATAAATAAAAGATTGTTGTCAGATATGAACAATTTTGGAAGAATCAAATTTCTTTCTTTAAATTTGCTGCTTAATTCATGTTTCATTTTTATTAGGATGTGAAGTGATAAATCACAACTTTTGTTTTCCTTTAACACTTTCACTACTGCATTGTTATAGCATTGTTGTCTGGCTGTGCTGGCCCATTTTGGGAAAATAGGAAATTGCCGTTTACTGTAAATAAATGATGATATGAAAGATGTTGATGATGGCAATTTCTTATGATCAAATACTCTGTAGTGTAAACTAAATGACAACCACAATACACAGGTCATATTGTACAGTACTATATGTCTACACTGGTTTGGAAATTACACTGATTACACTGTGCAAGTTAGCTTTTAAGACAAATACTAAGGACCATTATTTCATGGTGTCTTGAAAATTAAACGTATAAATATATATATATCAACAGCAGAAAATTTAAGTTTCATAAAGATGTGTGTAAGTACATCTACAGCAGTGAAAGACTTAATCAGATTTATCTTGTTATGGTTTATATTAAAAAGGTTACTACAATTATCAGCTATTCAACTACAAACTTCCTAACAAGAATCATGATAACACTGACCAGGGGCCTTGATACAGATTGATGGTTAGCAAGCCTTGCAGTTAAAATGGTTATTTACTTGTTTGTAGTAGAGTTGGGTTAAAAGCTGTGTAAATATGAAATTTATTCCCACTCTTAAAACAATCCTGGTAAATACTGACAACAATATTTCATAGAAATGTACTTTAACCATTACTCTTTCTTTTAAAATCCTTATTGTGTCGTGGCACAATAGTAAAATAAGAAAATCAAGTCGAAGTTGGGTTAAGGAACAAGTGTATTGAACATCACAGATACAAATGTAGGAAACGGGTACTACTCAGTTAGGCAGTGTAGTACTGTCGCTGCTACTACGGGTAGGTACTACTGACACTATATATATAGTGAGAACCAGTGTAATTCCCTTGTGTTAGAGGCCGGTGTAACACTTATAAACATCATTACTCATCTCAACACCATAATTTCATCACCATTAAACATCACAAATAATTTCCAAATCATCATTACTATGCTTATTTTTCTTCTTCTACATGTCGTGTCCCTTCAAGGCATTGGTGATCATGGCTCTCCACAATTTTATGTCCTTTATAGCTCTTAATGTTGGTGTTGATTTTTTTGTTATCTCTCTTAAACTCTGTTCTACTCTCCATTTACAGATCCTTACATTGTAAGGGTTAATTTTTTCTTGTCATCTTTTCAAATGTAAACTTCTGTTTCTTGATCTAACTTTATACAAGAACAGAATAAGAATGAGGAAAAGAGTGACTAGTCCATTTTGGTACCATTAGGTAGTTTTGAAAAAGGTATGTTTAGATATAAGACAATTTGTTGAATTTATATCTTGACATGATTCACTGATCAAGCGTCATCAGAAAAATAAATTTTATTTCAACCAAATCTACATTGATATGCCTGAAATACAAAAACATTTTTCTGATGACATTAATCAACAAAACATGTCAAATTGTCTTTTTTTATGAATTGTCTTATATATTTTCCATTCTGTTGGATTCACATACAAATTTAAATCTCGCACACACAGTCTGTTTCATGCTTGAACATAATATTCAGGACAAGGCCTGAAGATTGCATTCAAACAGACAGTGTTGACCTCAATGTTTCTTTGATATTGATCACTGTTACCCATATATATATATATATATATATGTATGTATATATATATATATATATATATATATATATATATATATATATATATATATATATATATAGCATATAGCATATAGCATAACTTAAAACTATATTTTCACCATATATGGAGGTTTTTGTATTGAAACCATAACAATATTAAAAGTGAATGAAAATAATAATATGGATATTTTTAATTTTTCCAAAGCTAAACATGACTATTTAACCCTATATATCGTGCATGTTAATCTTCATCTGAGGTTCTTGATGTCCTCCTTTTAGTATCGAACTGGTGACATCACATATTTATATAGAAGCAAATTAATTTTAAGCTAAGATAAACTGTTCTTTTTTATTATGTTCAAATACTCTTCAACTTAATGATATCCATAAAGAATAGATCAATTTTGCTATTATTAGTTTGCTCTCCAAATGTCTATTATCTATGATACCACTTTGAACAAATCATAACTGTAATAATAGGTTCTTTGGTAACTATCCACTCTTCAGACACTCGGAAGGGTCATACAGAGGAATAACAATGTGCTTGAGCTTGACATTTTTCTGTATTTCCTCTTCAAAAACACAAGACTAAAGTTCTATCTTTCAAAGAAAGATAACTTTATACAGTTTAATCTAATTAGAAGACGAACTCTGTCAAGCTTAGTAATATTAATATAGTAAGTAATTGATTGCCCTTTGACCATTGCCATTATCATTAATATCTGTCATTATCCCTGTCATTACTGTAATCACTTCTGTTATGATTATTACTAATTCAGCAGTATGATCATTATCATCATCACCATCAATACCAGAAACACTGGAATCACCTAATCACTATCAACATCTCAGTCTAAAATTGTTATAAACATGTTTCAATTTTGTAACATTTGATCAAATATCAACATATGTAAAATGCAATGTGTATTCATATATTTATATATACATGGTGTATATGTAACATATTTCTACATCACCAGAAAAATTCACTGCATAAAAGTGTTAATATGTAAATTGTTTTTGATACAAAGTAGTTCCATTATAAAGCTACAAGATAGCCATAAATGTGGCTGCCATATTTGATTATTTGCTGTTCTGAAAAAAGATATTTAACACAGAAGCAAGTTATGGGACAGTCTGATATAAATAATATTTTTATGTAAGTGGCCACCTAATCTTGTGGATGGAAAATATGCTTAGGAGATATGGTCAGAAATAGGAAATAATACATGTTGGTTACATTAAAGTATATCATGCTTTCATTGATAGACAAGAGGATGAATTAGAGAGATATATCCTTAGAGTATCAATGAGACATCTCACTCTTCAGTGAGCCAAAAAATTTTTGATTGAAGCATCTCAGTCATTGGAGTAACTAATATCTGAAATGGCCATGGAAAGAGACATTTATAAGATGCAGAAAAGTTTATACATTTTAGTAACGGTCATGACATATAGTTTACAGGAGAAATGGAAGTACCAGTATATTGACTTTTGATGTCTGACTACTTACTGCTTTGGTTAAAGGGAGTTACTTAGTGCATATTTATGTAAACAAGCTAGTATTTTTGAGTTAAATGATCATGACCTGCTTCAAAAGTTGATATTTATCTGTTTTTAGGTGGATAAAAACTTGAAGGATTTTTAATTTACTAAAAGCAGTAGTAACCAATTACAAAATTCTGTTTTTATATCTTATGATCTGTTTTCTAATGTGTTTTTAAATTTCTAATATTTTTCAGATTTTACTTTTTTCATATTTTTACTGGGGTCTACCATTTATACATATCTATCCACAACATGTTTTGGATTTAGCTCTAGTTTAGGCTGTTTCTGCTCACATTGCACTTGTTAAATTGTATTTTCCTCAGGTCAGTTGCTTTTTGGTTTTAAGCTGATTCAAATATTTTTAGTAGTGATCCTCCTGAACTCAAATCTGGAACTGCATTTATTATGGTGAGAAGGAATTTGAAAGCATTGCATTTGGCCCTGAAAGAATCTGTAAAATTTGAATTTGAATCTGATAATGGAATTCAAAGAAAGGAGTAATATTTGTTGTACTAATGTGGAAGATTTGTCTAATGGAGATGAAGTATTTTACAAGAGGAGCAACAATCATGAATGGTATAGATCAGGTATTGTGATTTAGACAGGATGAGAAGAAAATATCAGTGTAACATGGTGATATCTATATTTGTGTTCCTTCACACAACCTAATAAAGATATAATAGGTCAATTCACAAATACATTATCAAGTTCAATATAATGCTGATAGTAGCAAATATTACCTTCTGGCTGAAAAGATGAAGATTATGTGGAAAAGGGTTGTGGAGGTAATAATGATGACAATAATAATTGCACCCAAATTGCACCAATAATATAGTTAAAAACCAATAATATCGTTAAAAAATAAAATAAAAGCACCAATAATATAGTTAAAAAATAAAAAGCAATGGCATGGATTAGGCATTTCATTATAATTAAAAATTCAGTATTTATTGACAATACACTTAGCATAACTATCAATTAAGAGTTATAAAGCCTTTTTCATATAAGAGTTCTTCAGGAAAATAGGTTTCTCAAGTGCACTAATTTTTATCACTCTTTCACTCTTAATGGGATTTTCGTTCCAGACTTTTTTTTTTTGTTTAAGGTAGTGTGAATGGTCTATATCTTGATTATTGGACTTATCCAACCTATGCAGTGAGGCAATTCTGAGAGAACTGGAAGTCTTACCAGGATTTATTACTGGCAGCTACAATCTTAACAGCATATGATATGCAGATGACACACTATTGAAACTAAAAACTCTTACAGAAGACAGTGAAGGAAAGTGAGAAGAAAGAATTAAACTTCAGTTGTAAGAAGATAGAATATATAGCTATTAGTAAAAAAAAACACAACATTCAAATTACAAATTGGAGATAGATACCAAAAGCAAATATCTGAGAACTCGTTTAACAGAGAATGGAAAGTGTGAACCAAAATCTGAAGGTGTATTAGGATAGCAAAAATGCATTCCAAAAGCTAAGCAAAGTATTAAGAAAAAGAAAAACTAAGCTGTTATGTAATATCAGTCCTTTTATATGACAGTGAATTTTGGATAATCTCTCACAGATGAAGAAAAGACTTGAAGCACCCAAAATGTGGCTCTATAGAAGGATGCTGAGAATAGCATGCAATAAACATGTGAGCAGCAGCAAAGATTCAAGGCAAATAGAAACAAAATGGACACAAATCAGAAAGAGGTAATTGAAATTTTTAGGGTACATAATGAGGAAAGAAGGTTTAGAAAATTTAACATTCACAGGACATATTGAAGGCAAGAGGGATAAGTGAATAAAAGTAGTACTTAACAAGCATGCGTAAATGGATGGTAGAACAGAATTTATGGGAGATAACAAAAAGACAACAATTACTAAGAGCTAAAGACACAAAATTTTGGAGAACAATGATTATCAATGTCTTGAGGGGCACAACACATAGAAGAATAAGCTTAGTAATTAGCCCATTGAACCTGATGATTTGGTAATTATTTGTGATGTTTAATGGTGATGAAATTATGGTGTTAAAGGAAAGTGAAATTAAAAATTGAAAGGTTGATTTTATATTCAATGAAGTTGAACATCAAAATCAAAATGTTCTGTGTGTGAGGTTATTACAGAAAAATTAAAGAACAGTAATATTTTTCTTCTTCTTTCACCTGCTGTGTCTTTTCAGGATGTAGATGAACAACTTTCAACAGCTTTCTCTCTCACTCGCTCTTTTCTTTCTAATTTGAAGTAAAAGTGTATTTTTCATTTCTATTTTCCTTAAAGCATTCTCATTACTCAAATGCTTCATCCATGATATTTTCAGCATCTTTCTGTAGAACCATATCTCTGTTGCCTTAAGTATCTTTTTCATATAGGTGGATTGATATTACAGCACTTGATAGCTTACAGATTTGAGATAAATACGGCCAATCTATGTAAAAACTTATAGACATATTCAAAAGAACAATTCATCTTGCTTTTCCTATGGCTTTCATCAATGAATTTATCATACCATGAATTTCAATTTAATTGACTGAATTGTTTTTATGGTTTATCAAACATATTTTTAGAATGTAAGAATAACACACACGCACAAACATGATGTTTAAAATTTGCTATATTTATGGGAAAGAGTGCTTAATACCACAGACAGAGGATTGTAAATATAGAGAGTAAGGGCAAAAAAATCAGAACAGCATGTTCACTATCATTTTCCCACTGCAAGCAATCATCACATGTTATATTTTAGTGGATACCCATATTTGAGTAGGCACTCTATTTATTTATTAAACAGTATATTTATTAATTTTCATCTACCAGCCTGAATATTAGAGAAATCTTGTTAAAGAAAAGATGCACTGACTGGCTGGATTCAAACCTGCACACTCCTAGCAGGAGAGACCATCATTAGATCCAATGTGCTTTAGACCAACACAGCCATGAGTGAAGCCAATTAATTGAGTGAAGCCAAATAGTGCCTTTAAGTGCAACTTTCTTCAAAAATTCTCAAAACATAAATATCTGTTCAGTTTTGTATCCAAATTAAAACAAAGTGATTTCTAAAGAAGTAATGTATTTTGTTTATCTATTAATCCAACAGATTTTATCACTTAAACGTCATTAATAGCTACATATATTCATGTAGACACTCCATTTATTTTTCAACAGTATATTTATTTTCATCGACAAAATATCTCTAATATAAAGAAGGGACAGTTTTCACCTTCCCCAACTTCACATAACCTCCCAGTGCTGCATATATATATATACATACATACAAAATTTAATAAGTAAAATTGAATCCAGGACAGAGTAAGAATATAATAAAAAGGCTTAAACACCAATATTCCATGGTTATAATTTATTACATTGGAATCGTAATTACGATCCAATTCATCAGACCTACAAATTAAAAAGAAATCAGAAAAAATAACTCCGGGAATAAAAAATAAAATTTTTTTGACATCTTGGATTTTTACCCTTCTATTTCAGAGGAACTATTAATTAGCAGCCTTAATTTCTCTAAAGTATATACCAAAATAACGGAAAATGATCTGGACATTATTTTAACGTCAAGAAGATCAATACTTACATACAATGATGCTACTTGGGTGAAGAAGAATAATGAAAGTTTCGATGTACCTATGGGAGCTTTCGATTCTGCCAAAATTGCAGATTTAGTGGGCATATATATTTTAGAGTAGTTAACCTTAACCAAATTGGAATTTATAGAGATGACAGCCTAATCATTGTCCCTAATAGCAATGGTCCCTTGACTTCAAGCTTACATAAGAGGATAATTAGGACCTTCAAATACCCAGGCCTTAAGACTGAAATATCTTCCAACCTGAAAATAGTCAGCTTTTTAGATATCACCCTCAACCTCTCTAATGATACCTTTAAACCCTTCCATAAAGTTGATCAGACACCCCTGTATATCAATGTCCACTCTAACCACCCTAAATCTGTAATAGATCACATCCCCAAAACTAGCCAAAAAATCTTTAACAATAATAAATTTATATAAAACCAGGCCCTCAAAAATAGTGGTTTTAGACAGGAATTAAACTATAATGAAGAACTAGAAAATCATAATAATAATAGACCTAAAAACAGAAAGAGGAAGGTAATATGGTTTAACCCACCATATTGCATTGATATAGGAAGTTTCTTCCTATGATTAATAGATAAACACTTTCATCCACTACATAAAATTTTCAATAGGAAGACACTGAAAATTAGGAATATGGAGAAAATTATATCTTCCCACAATTGTAAAATACTTAAAAACTACTATAGTAATGAAACTCGATCTAGTATCCCCACCTGCAATAAAGTAGGAGGAAAGACAATTGTCCAATCGTGGGAAAATGTATGTATGAGAATGTAGTATACGAGGCAACAATCTTCCCTGAAGAAAATATCAACCAGAAAAAAAGATGTATAGGTATATCCACTGGTCATTGGAAGCAGCATCTATGCAACCATAGATGCTCTTTT
Organism: Acanthosepion pharaonis; assembly: GCA_903632075.3. Taxonomy (NCBI): domain Eukaryota; kingdom Metazoa; phylum Mollusca; class Cephalopoda; order Sepiida; family Sepiidae; genus Acanthosepion; species Acanthosepion pharaonis. The sequence continues at coordinate 1,454,507 of CAHIKZ030005492.1, read as the reverse complement.
AAATATCGATGCCTCAAAAATCAAATTTCCTTATCCAAACACTACTGGGATCTGATGGATAAGGGACTAACCCTGCATTTTGAATGGAGATTCTTATCAAGAGCTAAAACCCTAATAACTTCCATGATCGGTGTGATCTATGCATTGTAGAAAAAATTTTATTATTAAAGATAAAAATGAGTTGCTAAATCTTCGTAGTGAGATCATTTCCAAATGTAGACATAAAAAACGATTTAAAACATAAACACGGTTTTATAATGTGTTGTTACCTGTAACAGTTCCATCTTGGATCACTAACATTGGACATGACATTTAAATGGAATGACTCTTAGGATTATCTATGTGGATCATTGTGTAGGTTTATGTGATGCTCTCTATATTTTTTGATCATTTAATTTGGGTTAGCAAACTTTATTCATGTGTTGATATATGTGTATGTGGGTATGTAGGTAAAAGTTTTCCAAAACTGATATACAAAATCTGATAGTTTTCTGATATTTATATACCTAGGTATATATGTAAACTTAAGAGATAGCTACGCATTAATCACTCCGTGGGTTTTTAATATTGTTAATGTTTTCTTCTTCAGTGTTCTTTTAGCACAACTTAATTTAATTCCACCCATCTATTTTTATATGTTAAATGTATGTATGGATGCATGTGGGTTTTTAAAAATTTTTAGAAAGTTTTTGTCTTTTACCTTTTAATTTATATATATATGTATATATATATATATATATATATATATACATATATATATATATATATAAAAGTGGCCTGACGATTGCGTCTAACATGAAACAGACTATCGCCTCTAAGTGTTGACTTCTATGTTCACTTTTATATGTACACACGCTCTATCTCTGATATTGAGCACTTTATCCCATAAATATAGCATATCTTAAGACTATATTTCTTCATATATATATATATATATATATATATATGTGTGTGTGTGTGTGTATGTATGTTTAAGTATGTATGTATACATATGCATATGTATATAGGTGTATATATGTGTATGTATATATGTATGTGTATATGTATAGTTAGATGGATAGATAGATACATTTTATATTTGTTTAGATGAGTGTGTGTATGTGTGTGTAAGGTTTTATGTAAATATGTTTATGTGCATGTATGTGTATGTCTGTATGTATATGTGTGTAAATGTATATATACACAGGAGTGGATGTGTATGGATATATATATATATATATATATATATATTTATTTTTGGGTTTACTTCTGTAGCTTGACATATTATTTGTAGGCAGTTATTGTTTAATTTTTTTTTAATCATTTCACCCAAGCAATGCAATAAAGCTACTAAGATGCAAGGGGTTACTGTAAGTGAAAGAATCTAACAAAAACCATTATTAATGAGAGAGGACAATAAAAGAACAAGATTCAAGAAGAAACTCATACTTTATTCCTGCAATTACAGGTTCGTGTAGTAGGTATTCATGGTGTACTGGAAATTGTCCTTAGTTCTCTTTGGCAGGGAGAAAGTTCATCCAGTCTTTTTAGAACAAAAACTTATCAGGATAAGGAATATAATCCCTTATATTCCTTACATATGTCTGTATGTATATGTGTGTAAATGTATATATACACAGGAGTGGATGTGTATGGATATATATATATATATATATATATATATATTTATTTATTTATTTATTTTTGGGTTTACTTCTGTAGCTTGACATATTATTTGTAGGAAGTTACTGTTTAATATATAAATCGTATACTCCAAATAGTGTTTTTTCTGCTGCTGTTGAAATGATGTCTCTTTCTTTACTGGCTGATATACATTGTATATTTGGACAACAGTTCTTCTTTTGTGCATATTTTGTTTAATATGATTATGAGTTTTCAACTTATTTTTCTGTGTCCTTGCAAGTTTTCTAATTTTTAGAAAAGAGAACTTGTAAGAACACAAGATATTTAATGAAACATGCACACACACACACACACACACACACACACACACACACACACATGTATATATGTATGTATATGTATCCAAATGATAGATTCCAGGAAAAAGCTGCTAAAAATAACATTTAAAATAAGATTAAAAATTTGTAGATACTGTAGAAGATAGATCATAAAATATAAAAAGAAAATCATTGACCAATCATGATTGCTTTGATAAAATTTAAAAACCTTCAGGTTTGTATTTGCTGAAAAAAGACAAAAATGAGAATTTGCATAAGGTCATGATGATATAGTGGAAATATAATTTTCTTTTTTAAATTTTGCCAATAAAATACTATAATTTATTTATGCCTTGAATTACTTTTGGCTCACAGGTTTATTTTTAACTTACAGATAAATAACCAGTAATTTTGCAATTACATTGTCTTTTTTAAAAAATATCAAAATATTGCAGTCATTTTTTGATGACTTGGGTAAACGAGGTAATAAATATTACAAAACAGAAAAATAAAAAGAACAAGAGCAATAGCCTAAAAAGTGCAGTTAAAAATGTAACAAAACAAAGATTTCTTCTAAAGAGACATAAATGACTCTATGCGAAAATTCTTCAGGGAAAAGAGTGATTTTCTAATTTCACATTTGCTCCATTAAGAACAAAATATTAAAATGTAAACAGAAAATAAAAGCACATTTCCCACGTTTTTTGCTATGAAAATTACTCCTATAATGTCACTATAAATCTTTCTTAATAACTATCTTCCATTCATTTTCAGATTTCTTTTTCTTTTTTAAAAGTAGGAAAATGCCTTCAATACAAAAGAAATTACATCCATTAGTTAAGAAATTTCCTGTTTCAAATTTTAGAGAATATCATCAAAACAAAAGAAAATGCTCAAAATGATCAAGCTTTAGTAATTTCTATTGGATAAGCAAAATGCTTGGGAGCATAAAATAAATTCAAGGCAAAATAAAACATTTCAGAAAAATAAACAAAATGTTATAATCATTACAATTGTTTTTGAAACTGTCATGATTATTGTTGTTAATATTATAACAATTTCTACAACTATTATTACTGTAATAATAATGATGATGATGATAATGATAATAGTCCTATCAATAATTCTTGCTATTATTGCTAATATTATTTTAATCTGTGATTAATTCTAAGATTATTGTTTCTTTATATCATTATCTTTTTGTTTGAAAAAATCATGACAATTATGTTATCAGGCTCATTATTTCTTTGCATAATTTTTAAAGTTGTTATGCTAAAACTGCAACAGTTATTACAATCTACATTCTTCTGATTAATATAATGAATATTTTAATACTATAAATTACAAGTATTATCAACTATATTTTCTCATAATACAATTGTCTCTATCTGAAAAATTGTTCAGAACAAGTTAAGGCAAATTAAAAATTAAATTTAAGATTAAAAAGATTTTGTAAGTGGTTAAATTTTCTCATTGGTGATTTTCACTGAAAATAAGAAAATTCTATTTTTACTGAACCATTTTATTATTTGTAAAAAAAAAAAAAAATAATAATAATAATAAGAAGAAGAAGAAGTTACTTTTCTCCTTCATTTGGCTTCTAAAACATTTCTTGTTTTTAATTTAAACCTTTCCTGATGTTTGTCTTTGGATAATTATTTAATCTTTCCATTCTATTTAACTGTCTGTAAGGATACAGAAATAATTATCTGCCCTTATATAAAAAGAGATCCCAGGAGAATCCTGCATGAGCAGAAAAATAAAGTTAATCGTAGTTAGTTACTGATGAGGTAAGCAATAACATAGATGTCTTCTTTCCTTATTTCTCATGGCTCAAGAGATATACTAGTGTAGCAGCCCAGATTAACCTCCTCCTAGAAAGTGTACCCTGGTAAAGTTTAGTCTAATTCAAAATAACACCAATGGTATCACTGGGGCTAGCTTACCTTGGTGTATAAAACTAGACATCACCCAGGTCAATTTATACCCACTTTTACTGTTATTGTATCAACAACTATTTTTCTTAATTAGAATGTTATGTGATGGCTTCATGTTACAAACTGCTAATAATAGCTGATATGAATTCATTCAACCATAATTGGATATTGGCTGAACAAAATCAATAAGCATCTAGAATTTAGGTCTATTTATGTACAAACCAAAGAATCAGAATAAAATCAAGGATTGTAGATTGCACACAAGAAATCCCTGCTGGCATGTGACACTACATGTCCCACTCCAGCTATCATCTACAAATACAATAATATATATCTTATTACATGTAAAAAAGGGGTGAGTATATTCTGGCTTACGATGGTAAATCCTAGCCTAACCTATTTTATACCCAAAGGTATAAACTAGCCTAACATAACTTATACCCCAGGTATAATATAGCCTATAATAACTTCTGGTATAATTTTGGCTGCTACACCAACTCAACATGTCTACCTCAGGTGAAACACTCTGATATTCAGGTAAGAATCTTTTCTTTCCATTTCAGTATTTCTCTCTGCTTATTGTCCCCTGTGTGTGATGACTTAGTTGGCAACATGGACAACTTAATTTTTAATACCTCCTACTATGATTCTGTCTCATATTTCTATATAAATGCTGCAGGCATAATATGGAAATCCCTTGTCTCTTCCTGCTATACTGTTTTAATGTTACTTTGGCCAATTGACTTTACTGATTTTAAATAAAGTTTATTAAGTGGAATATTTCTTACTTATTCTTGATCTTGTAGAATTTTATGATTAAATGTTGATTTTATAATTTTATAATAAATATTATTATATATATTTTATATTTATTTCATTAAACTTCTTTTCCTTGTCTTTATAATTAAAATCCCACTCTTCAATTTCCATTAAGCCTTAAGTACCAAGAAGCACTTCAAATCACAGCCAGCCAAAATGTTTTGTTCTTTAAGATTATTCCAACACTAATAAGATATAATATTTCTCTTTATTATTTCACATATCAAATAACATGCATCTTATCCTTGTTGCCATTGTTTTGTTTTTTAATGTTACATCCAAAAGCCTTTAGAGAGTTTAGGATTTATTCTATTCAATGTTGTTCTTTCTATGTCTTGATTGTCATATCTAGCATCTTTTCTTTGGATTAAGCCTCCAGCCTCTTCCCAATATTTTGCTGAAGGATCTTTTTCCATAAGACAGTTTGTCTCTTCATTGTTACTCAGACATAAATGAGGAAGGTCAGCTTTAGCTGAAAAATGATTGAAAGTATAAATGTAAGAATGCTAGCTGACATAATTCATGGTATACTTATGTAGGAAATACTGTTCTCCAAGTTTTTTATATTAATAATCTGAATGTCCGAATTCTCAACAAAGAAATATGGTTATGCCTGTTCAATAACTCATTTGTATTTACAAACATATGTACATGAATTCAAGAGAGTTAAAAATGATTAAAAGTAGCTAACTAAAGAGTATTAACTAAAGAGTTAAGTTAAATGATTTGGGTAGATGTTTCACAGAAAAATCTATGGTTTAGAAAAGACTTTTATTGCTAGTAAAGATTCACTGACTGTCTTTGTTGTTGTTGTTGATGATGATTCATTTGAAGTTGCTCATGCATGTTTCTTTCAGCATGCACTGTGGTGGAAGGAAAAAGCTATGTAGCCACATCTTCTCTTTGGCTTGGAGACAGTAACATTTCTGCTCTTTGTAAGTCAAAATCTAGTGGATTTTATAAGAAAGTTTTGCAGAAAATAGACATGACAGAAACAGGGTTTTAGTTTTCTCTGATTGGTCAAATATTTCACATGATGATGTTAATTTCTAACCAACAAACTCTTTGCTTTAAATGGTATGCATTGTGTGATGTGTAACTCTTTTTGGTATATTTGTAATATTGTCTGTTATTGGGTAGAAACTAAAGTTTGGGTGTTAAATATGGTAAATTGTGTTGGAAATAGTGGTCATTTCCTATACTTTCATCACTATTATTGTTAATTCTTTCCAGATTGAATTTATTCATAACTTTTACCAGATTTAAATTAAAAAACAAGTCAACCCCATCAATAAGATATACATTCTGGTAAGATTATGTTCAGGTTATAGAGCTGTTTTTATCCATGAATATCTGGTTTAGGCCATTTTTTTTTATGGAAAAAAAGCAATAAAATAATAAATTGGCCCACAATATTGTTATTAACAATAAATGTGTGAAAAATGTCAAAATCTGAGTCATTGTCAAAATTAATCTATTTCTCCTGCTGCAAATTTGTCATCAGGGTCAAGAATGGCCTTTAAAGCTACCAGAGAAATCATAAGTCTATGTCTGGCTATCATGGTAGTGAAATTTGATCATCTATCAATAAAAAAAAACTATCTCTGCACTTACAGGGAAGTCACTATGTTGCTTGAGCTGATTCAATAGCATAAACCCCTATGCAGTCACTTGGTTTGATTAGATCTGATTTGATTGTAAACAAATATACATTTGCACAGACAGACCTCACTGGACCATATAGAAAGAGTTAATAAAATAAAATAGAATGAAGTAAAAAAGGCACTTCTTTTAAGCAAAAGAAGTGCCTTTTTTATTTTATTCTATTTATTATTAACATTTATTATCATAATATTATATAATATGATTAATGTAATAATAAGAATTAGTAGTATCAATGTCCAGATGAATATGTTGATCTTATAATTTTATAATAAATATTATTATATATATTTTATATTTATTTCCTTAAACTTAAAAAGTTGATAGTTGTGATGCTTTGAGAAGAATCATTTGTAATTGTAGAATAATTATTGTCTTTGTCATTCTATTTATATTACAACTTTTATTAGTGAAAATTAATCAATATTTATTAATTATTTTCTAGTTTTTATTTGCTTTCATTTTTCTAAGATAAGTTTGTATTAACTAACAGGAAATGTATTGACTCTTGTACATCATTAAGTAATTCAAAACAAATTATACAGAAAAACAAATTCTTTTTGTCTCAAAATATTCCTGTTTTGTTAATGAAAAATATTCTACTTGGTTATTTAAAATGTTTTACTTTCATGCACACAGTTATAATAAATTGCAGTATTCACTCATTTTAATATCTAAAGTGAATTAAAATAAAACTTTTTTTATGTGAATTACTCTTTAACAATTAAGTCTGGTGAATTGACAAGAAGACATATATTTGTAAGGCATAATAATAAAAATGTCCTTTACTGATAATCACTTTTGTTTATTTTTTTTAAACTGAGGAAATTTAAACAGAATGCTAATGTCCATAAATCAAATTGGTTTCCTGGCTTCAGAGAAATATGAAGCTAGTGATAGATTGAAGTTGTTGTAAGATGATTGATGGAGAAATCAAAGAAGAAGATTTAACATGGATGTTTAAAGAAAGCTCCTTTCAATATTGGCCATAGAAGCACACATTTTGGTAAGCCAATTTTACAAGTGTATAAATAGAAATTAAAGATAAGGAACTAACCAAAGGTAGCAAGAAATGTTTTCAAGTTATTGTGACAGTATCACAATGATATGTCAAAAGTCAATGTTACTGTCACATGGGAAAATGTTCTTTTTTATTGTTGTTATTTTATCTCTAACCATTCTGATGAATATGAATTTACTTTTCCTGGTTTAGACATAGGGACAGTAGATATGAATAGGACTATTCTAATTTCTGATATAGAATGACAAGTGGAAGTTAGGATAAATATTTTCAAGCCTATGCATATATTATATCATAATATCTTGTTATGTTCTATTTGAGAGAAAACTTACTTGTTGATTTTTTTATTCTTCTGACTGAGATTTTCAACCTTAGGGTCTATCTCATTCTTAAAAGACTGTTCCTTTTAATATATTAAAGATCATTGGTTTTAATAGCATAATATGCAGATCATTTAACATCTTGCAATAGAAAGTGGAATTGGTGAGCTAAATTCAAATTCCAGTTCAGTTCATTGTGTTCACTTTCACACTAACACCCTTGGGAAAGGCATGAATTCATTTGCTTTCCTAAATCCATAGCTATGGGTTAAATAGCAGAATAGAATGGTAGACTAGACCTTGGGTAGCAGCTAGCTTAAAAGAAGGAAAACTCTGAATTCCAAACTGTGAAGAAAACAACAAGAAACCATTCCACTATCTTTCCCAAGAATATAATGCAATGTGCGGTGGACCAAGATTGTATACATTCTGAAAAGACATAGAATTTTAAAAAAAAATGGGAATGATAATTTCCCAGTAAATACTTTTAATGCTACCAAGTGATTTTTAAAATAATTTCATTAAACTGGTTTTTTGAAATATCCGATTTCAACTGAGACCTCTCTGATAGTTTTTGTACCTTTCTCATTACTACTATGAATATAGATTTTTGCAGAACTTCACACTGATACGTGAAAGCAAATTCAGTTAAGTCTACCATTAATATTTCTATTGAGAGGAAAACAAGTCTTGGGTTAAAGTTATTAGCTACATGTTTCAATCATCTTTTATTTTTAAGCACTGTAATAACACAGGCCCAATGCAGAAGTATATAAAATATTTTCTGGCATTTCGATATACAAATTCTTCAGTTAAAATTCTCTTGGATATTGATTTAATTTTCTAAGAGCATTTTAGGATTATGAACAGACTTTTATGCCTGTTATATAATTAGTTATAGAGAAAGTGGTATAAAAAGGTATAAGTAAAAATGATTTATTAGATTAGCAGGTAGCCAATAGTATAGATATAAATCTGTATATAGATAACTGCTTAAAACCATTCATGTAGAAATATATAGAATGACAGAAAGCAAGTTTGTCTGTAAGCCAATAACCCTAGCAAGTTGGATAGAAGAATGATTGATAAGTGGCTATGTTGACAGAAATTCAATCAGCTAGAAAGGCAATTTGATAGACATATGATTAAATAAGGACATAGATTTATTCATAGAGTGACAGATAATGTAAGATAGTTTACATAAATACTTATTACCTGATAGCTATTTGAACAGGACATATGTGATCATGGTTCTCCACAACATCCTATCCCTTATCCAGTTTTAGCCAGTTTTATCTACACATGTGTACACACCCACACATAATGAAAAGGATTGACAATCAGCAGCCATCAACTAAAGCCACATCCACACACACACAATAAAAGGGATTAACTCACAACTGCCTACTAAGATTTTGTCTATGGACTCATAAACACATTAAGATGACTGTCAGAGTCTGTTCACACATTTCACAAAGGACTATGAACATTTAATTACTTTATAAAACAAACCTTACTGGAAGGAAAATTGAATATTTTATTGTCATTATATATTTCTGAAAAGAATATATAAATGCTATTTCAGCTAATGTTCTGCTTCTACTAATAAACTTTTCATTTAAAAGATGTATTATTGTGGTTGTTAAATGTTTGCAGTTCTGACAATAACCTGGGTAGACAGATCCCCCCCAAATCTACTTGTGATGAGTGTACTGGTCATTAAACTTAACATTAGAACTTAGATCCAGACAGCTGACAACAGAAAGAAATATGTAACTGATGTTCCTCCCAAAGCCAAGCTCTGAATATCTTTGAGTATTGGACATTTTCTTATGTACCTGCATGCAGTATGGATTTTTAATCATGAATGGATTCAAGCCTACTTTATTGTAGAATAGTTATGATATTAGGTCATGTGAACCATCCATTCAACTGATATAGAGCCATGTTCATAGTATGAATATGGTTATACACCATTGTTAGGATAGTCAAATAAAGTTTAGTATATTTGAAACATGTAAATTAAATTGTACTTGAATAGAAGCATTTCACATTAATGGTTTAATTATAAATAGTACATAAGCTTAAGATGTTTGTACATTATATATATATATATATATATATATATATATATATATATATATTGATGCATGTTTCATTAAATAATATAGACAAGTTTTGTCTATTTATTTTATGTAATTTCTTTTCATATCGTTTTAATAACATTATCATTAAAAAAAGGAAGAAAATCACAATATTGATACATATTTTTTAATCCTATCTAAGCTTTCGGCTTACATAGGCCATTATCAAAGATGACAATTACATTACAATATATTAAACAATACACGGACAAAACTATAATGATAGTCTGTTTATGTTTACATGGAAGATTTCCAAGCAATGACAAACTCATGCATACAAGACACTGGAAGCGAAAATCACACCGCTGCTCATGACGTCACACATGACCACGCAAGTGTGACATCATGAGCTGTGGTATTAAAGTAACTAATTTGCATATTGTTATAAAATAAAATAAGACATCTTGGCTGATTTACAAGAGCGAGAACCGGATGTGAATGGGACAAAGCCCCGTCACAAAATGACCATTATCTTTCTTCACAAATGTTTCCGAGACACGTGTTCCGGTCAAAAAATAAAATAATATTTAAAGTGCTCTATTTTCCGTGCAATAAAAATGCTTCCCTCCTAATTATACTTGCTTTGTTTCTCGAGCATGTTAAGCCATAAAAAAACGCTATAAAAGGGGTCACAGGGAAGTTCAACAGTCAGTCAACAGGTGGCCACAAAGGAGACAGGTCACGTTCAGCAGCTGTCAGCAGGAGAGCACCAACCATCGTCAACATGTGTGAACTACTATGAGAGATCGACCAGATCCGAAAGCCGGCTTATGAACTTTACCAAAAGGTAGCTGTCCCAAACCCTCACGTTCCTGTTGAAATAAACCACGTAAATCTATTTCTGCTGTTGTCGTATTTCTTTCTTGCAACCATACGCTTGTCTATAACAATATTCAGATTCAAAAATCAACTTTTAAGAAAATAACTACTTTGTTATTCATTTCCAATCTGGTCTTTTGTGATTTTTATAAATAAATCATTGTTTGTTAGTGTTTTTATTTTTTTATAAATATATTGCTTAGTTATTTAAATGAAGCCATTTTCTGTTCTGAAAGTAATAACTGGGTTAGGAATAAAGGTAAGTAAGCAATAATATATTTTGTAATTCTAACAAATATAAATTATAACATGCTGTATATGAAATAAATATATAAATCAATCACCTGTTTTAATTATGACAATTTTGTTAATACTATTTTATGGTGCATGCAAATTTATTAAAGAAAGAAATGATCACATAATGCAGTGAAGCAAAGAGAAATATTTTTATCCAGCCAAAACTAAGTATCATTGCTAGTTAGTAATATACTTATATGGGTATAAGAAATTTCCATACAGTCATTGGTGCTTCTTATATATCAAGTTTAGAATTACAGTTTCTGAGCTTACAAATGTCCATTTTAAATTTGCATCATAAAATCTTTGTTGAGTTGTTTTTACTTTCGTTATCAAATGAATTGACAAGTTGAACAGAATTCTGTCTATAGCAAGAATTCTTTATTATTTTTTTTAACAGATCTGCATCTGATTGACAAAATATAATTTTTTTCTTTCACTTCTATTGAACAGTGAAAAACTTTGTTCTGAAAGGTAAAAAAATATAAAAATTATAATAGCCTGCAGTTTTTCCAAATTGAAAATAAAAACATAACAAAACAATTAATCAAACATCATTGGTGAAAATGTTTTATTTTTGCTTTAAATTAAAATATTTTAATTTCAACTTGTAATCAATTCTGATGGATATAAATGAACAGAAATATATTCACTGTGTCAAGTGCTGGACAATACTCTTTCCTCAAATAGGAAAAAAATTCCCATTTTTCATTTTTGCTTTATCAAATGAAATTAAAAATGCAAAACATTGTAAAATTAATTTTTCGTACACTTTATAAGTTTATTAATAAGGAAAGATTAATGATTGCCTCAATCCATTTAAATTAACCTAATTTATTCATTAGAATTTAATTTTGCATTTCCTAAAAACATTCTTAAAAACATGAAATGCAAGTTTGAATTTTGTCCTAAACTACTTTATTCCGAATGCTCATAGTTCAACAGTTAAAGAATTGATTGTCTTAAAAATTAACAACAACAAAATACAAGAATTCTAGTTTTAAATTTGTGTAATAATATAAAAAGGCAAATAGAGATTTCACTGAAATTCAGAATATATTAACTCATTCATTGTGACTTAGTCACTTCTATCAAACACATGTTAGAAAATGAAAATTATTGGTCATACACTTATTTATTTTTCCACTTAAAATTAAAAGAAACAAGATTAACAAAATTTATGATTTTTGCACCTCAACTGAGTTCTTCAGCATTAAGCATTATATTTAGTCAAATTCATCTCTTAGTCTGGTTGGGATGCCTTTAATCATATTGGCTCAGTTAATTTTAGGAAATGTCTGTAAATTCTGTTTGAGAAGGAATGGTTTTCTATTTTAAATTAGTAAAGGATTTTAGATAGAATTTTCTCAAATTAATGCAAATCAGAATCTGCATCTTGCAAATATATAAAGAAAATGTGCTAAAGTTGTTATTTTTTGCCAGTAAATAATAGTAAACTACAAATTTTTGTTCTCCACAAACAATGAATATTTGGTAAATATAATTTCTAATTCAATATTCTAACACACAGTGCTATACTGAAGCATAAAAGTATAATAATATATATTAATGTATTTTATTTGATTTCAAATTTACCTCAAGTCAATGAGCACACATATTTGATACAAAGAACAAAAACATAGTTCTTAAAAAAGAAATAAAACCAAAAAAGATTCTTTAGTATAGATTTCATGTAGTGTAGCCATAATTTCCTTTCTCAATTTTTGGGTGAATTGCGACTTGGAATAGTTTTGGATTCCTTAATCTTAATGTTGAAAGTTTCATTTTTGGATCCCTCATGAATGCTTGCCGAACTGGTATTCTGTGTCAGTTGTTTCTGACTGTTTCGAGCAATCCGTTCAGATTTGGATGGACGGATGAACCTTGAAAGGAAGAAAATTAATAGTTAAAATCATGTTTTAAATTATTTAAATTCAACAAAAGTTTTAAAAAGTTCATAATTTTAGAAGAAAAATATCTTTTTTTTTTCAATAACAAACATTGTATATAATTTTAAACAATTTGAGATTTCACTTTTCATATGCAAATAACATTGTTTGACAAGTAGATACTGCCTAAACATGCATTCATGACATGAAAACTATGTGATATAGAGTTATATTCTTTCATTAGTCAGCAAACTCCAACCATTTATAGTGGACATATTCTAATTAAAACAGTTTTGTTTCTTTTGCAGTAATTATATAATAGAAAAAGAATATACAAAGCTACACATCAAAGAATCACATAGTAGTTAAGTTGGGGATTTATTTCTTCCTAACTTTATTTTAATAAGTCAAAATCTGACTAAATTACTATATATCAGAGCTTTTGGTGAGTAGGGGAGGACTTGTTGATTGAACCAAGAACCATACTCCCTTGTGTATAAAAAAGTAGATAAATATTCAAATAAATCAACAATTGGGCAAATTTGAACCCACAATTTGTACATAAAAGATTAAACATAAATACATTAATTCATTTGACAATACTTTATGTGTGTGTGTGTGTGTGTGTGTGTGTTCGTATAATTGTTGTAACCTAGGGAAGGTTACTGAATAGAATGATCAAATGAAGGTTGGTAATGAACAATAATACTTAGAACAAGAACAACACATATAAGATTTGCCAGTGGTGCATAGAAGAAGTAGTCAACTGCTAAAGTAAGTCAAGTGAATTACACAATAAATCTCCAACTGCAGAATATCTACCAATTGCTCACGCTGTCAGATGTGGCATAAGGCCGAATTTAATGTGGATCCCGTAGTCTCAGCCAAAAATTCCCCATAGACCCTGTATAAAATGGGGTTGGTAGCTGTTTCTTGAGACAAGTCTCTGCCCTTTGACATAGTCTCATCTGGGGATCCTCTCTGCCTGGATGCAAAGTGTTTGACCAGCACAGCTGGAGATGAATCTTCAACTGCGGACCTACATACAGTATTTACTACTGTATTTATGTCCGTAGGTATGCTACAACAATAATAATAATAATGGACTGTATCACCATTTTGATGTATGAAGGTCCAGCAGCTCAGTTCTTAGAATTGAACAACTAGACTAACTTCAGATATGATTTGATCATAAGAAGAACTTGGTCACAACATAAACTTGATTGCCCTAATACTTAACCCATATGTAGGGGGAAGAGGAAGAGATGGATTCATACCTTTTCCAAGAGTATTTAAATGTAATTAGCTTTTAATTGTTATATATTTATTATATAACATCTGGTCTATAGTATTTAATTTCGTCGCTGTGCACATTTCTTGTTTTTGATTGAACTCTGATGAGAGAAGATCAATAAACTGATAAAGCTGCTTTTTCATTAATTATGTTTTGTATTTTGATATCTTACCACTTTATGTTAATGTAATTTTTAAAAAATCTTTTTCTTTCTATTTTAATATGATCTTTTTATTGTTATTAAATTTTGCAAAATCATATTGTATTACCAACTGTGATAATAATAAGTATTTAATCCAAGTATTTCAGATTTCACTTGAAACATTTATGCCAAATAGAAAATGGACTTTATCATATTGTTGTGGTAGCCAGTTACCCTCCTTAATATCATGAATGGGCTGATCCATTCATGATAAGTAGTTCTGGGTAATTGTCTACAGAGAAAAAAAATAATACTACTGCAGTGACTTGCCTAGCTGAGTATTGAATGACTATCATGACTGACTTTGTCAGGTTAAGTGTTGTGTCTTGCTAGACACAACACATCATCACAACACAGATAAAGAGTTCTTTTTTCTTTAAAATAGGTATATCCTAATGAAATACATTGATATAGTAGCAAGAAATTCCCCAGTGTCCTGATTTTGATTCCATTGCATTATTAGTCAATTATACTTATTACTATAAACCAAATATCAAAAATGTTCTAGAAATTAAAAAAAATTCTCATTGGGTTCATTTGTTAGTGTATTTATAAAATCTTAAGTCAAAAATTAATAATCAATGCTAAGAGACAGGAACCATATTTTTTTGTTAAAGATGTGAAACTAACCAAATTGAGTAATTTAAGTTTGAGCTTTCAAAATGATTATCTCCAGTGTGTACCAGCTTTTTGACAGCTGTAACTGATTGTGGATAGCACATTTGTAAACCTGTAGATATTTGTCAATAAACAAACTAACATGAAAAGAATATACAGAATATAAAGAATATAACAAAATATAAATTTGAAATTATTAGCTTTAACTTTATGACAGGCAAGTAAAGTGTGTGTATATGTTTTGTTTTTAAGTCAAAATCCAGATTTCTGTTGAAATTTCATTCTAAAAGAAAATTAAAGTGAGAGAGGGAGAGAAAATGGGAGTTCTAAAGAATTCAAGAGGAAAGTGTCTTATTTTATAAGTCTCTATTTTTTGGCAGGTGGCCAAATATAAAATGAACATTTTAAATAGAGAGGGCATCACTTAATCTTTGTTTCTCTTGGGGACACAGCTGCTTTGGTCTAGACAAGCATGATGGATATTTGTATACATGCGTGTGCATATGTATTCATAAACAATGAAAATATATAAATACAAATATATAACTATATACACACTTACATAGGTTCATGTACACATAAATCAGATATATACATGTGTATATATCTGTACAATCTTTACAATCTGTAAAAAAGCCTATAAAGACACAAATATATAAAAATATATATACACGTATACATAGGACCAAAAAAATCATATATTCAAAAGAATTGATCATAAACTAATAAGAGGCAAGTACTTAGAACAGGACAGTAATAATTTCTGAATAAACTCTTTTCAAAATTGGATTCTGGTTTTGCTGATAAAGATGGCTAATTAAAAAAAATTCTTGTCCTAAATTAAAGATTGAATTAAGATACAGACAGAGAAAAAAAAATATTGTTTAAAGTTTTTATTTCTCCTGTTCCTCTTTTTCGTATTATATTAATTTAGTTTTTATCTCATCTTAATGTTTTTGGTTTCCTTAATCTATTTTGATTGGACAGTTTATTTTCTCTAATGTGTATAGCTGAGATCAAAGCTTGTATCATTCTTTTTTCTTTTTTTCTGACTTGAATACTCAAATATTTGATTATAATGATCAAAGTTTTAAAAAGAAGGTAACATTATTTTTCTTGTTCTGAGTTTCCATTCAATTTTTTTAATCTAAAATCTAATTTCATTTTTATTTCAGTATAAAGCCCTATTATTTTTCATGTTCCATCACTGAAAACATGTTTATCCTGGTATAAAACATAATTTTTAACAGGTCAAGTTGTTAGTTCAAGCCCACTTATGGCTTAGATGTTTTTTGAAGACAGCATATCATTCAAACACTTTGAAAATGGTGTATTTATTAACAAGGAAAAGGCACAATCTCAATAGCAGATAATTGTTTTTGTATAAGCAAAATTTTGAACAAAAATCCTGTTTATTCATATTTTTCCTAATTCTAAAACATACCCAATTACTGATTGAAGGAGTAGGCATTTCCCAGTCATGGAAACTACAGAAACTAAAGAAGCCCAAAGCAATACTTCATTTGCAATATGACAAACTCCACAGTAATTCTATTTGCAAACAAACATATGCAGTCACATTTAAGGATAAATACAAAACTTTGGAACATGTCGGGGACTCAACATCTTAAAGAAAGCACTGATGACAACACCAAAATCATTCCTTGGAAAGAAAAAAATAGATGACAGATGAAATTCTCAATTTAAAGAGAGATAGCAGATTATTCCAAGAAATGGTACAAAAGCATCAGAAATAAGTGCACGGAAAGAAAAAAATGAATAGCACAATGAGAAATGTGCAGAGTTTGAAAAACTGCAGAACACAGATGTAGCAGATAAGTATAAAAAGATAAAAGAAATAGCAGGATAGAAAATGTGCTCTTTGGTAGAATGGAAAAATCTAAAGTGATAACAGTCATAAATGAAAAGCAATACAGAGATAGAATGACAGCATAAGAGAGCTCTTCTTTGGCAACAGAGGAAGAAAAGGCAATACATGAAGGGATAGAATGATTCATGATATTAAAAATATGATGTTATGTCAGCACTGGCCAAGAAGAAGAGGAATAAAACTGTTAAGATTGTAAGAGAGATGATGATAACTTTAGATGCCTGATAAGTTTCTGAAGAAAATAAATGAAATATATAATAATGATGAAATAATAGAGGATGATCAATTAAAAAATCAAACAAAACCAAGCATGAATGAATACAAACTCTATCAAAAAATTAGCTTTATGAGCCACGTAACTAAACTAATAACCAGGGTTTTAATGAATAGAATCAATATCAGAATTAGACCAGAAATAAGGTAAGAAGAATGTGCTTTTGTTCAAGAATGAAACAAAGCATACAATTTTCATGGTCAGAATGCTATCAGAGTATGCAATAGAAGTGCTAGAAGATATATACCTCTGCTTTATAGGTTACATAAAGACATAAATGACATGAAGAAAATTTGAATGTTAGATTGGTTTGTTGATTTTATTTAGCTGCATTCCAACCTCTATTTGTTATTTAATGCTGAAATCTAAATATTTTGGACACATTTTTATGGCTTCAACTAAATATATACTATAAATATGCATTGTTAGTAATTTTACTATAAAAAGGTTTTGTTGGTATTTTCTTTATAAAAAATGTATTGTTTGTATTTTTATACTTTCATAATGTTTGTTTTTGCTTGAGGGTTCACTATTTGTACTACCACTCCTTGAATATTAGGAAAACTTGATCTACATGGAAAAGATATTCAAATAATTTGTAACTGTAACAGCTTACATATGGATAAAGACTGAATTAAGAAACTGGACAAAAATAAAGGACTAAAATAAGGATGCATATTTTTTTCATCATTTTATTTCATCTGTACAGCAAGATGATTTTAGAATCATCTTGCTGTCAAAACTTACCAGGACTAGAAAACCTATCAGAATTTATTATCAACATTGAATTCTGATAATTCTGAATTCCAAACTGCAGAGAAAATAATGTGAAACTACTTCACTCTCTTTCAAAAAGAATTCAGGGCAATTCACAAAATAATAAAGTAAAAATCAGCTGTACAGAGCCATGATTGCTTATGTCTTGAAGTGACATAGCATTAAAAACAATTATATCAAAGATAATTATTGATATGTACAAGTTCTTTTTATATTATGAGATTTATATCAGTATGATTTATGCTTAAACATAGTCATTTTTCACTTTTCTTTATTTATCCTTTTGTAAAGATTAAAGGTTAAATAAAAAAGTCTATTCAATTAGGTTATTAAAGAACACCCTTTAAATATATCACTATATTAATTCTTATATGCTAGAATTTCAACACACTAAATATATATTTGCACAGTAAGACAGAGAGAAATATTTTCAAATATAGGTATACAGTTGTAAGTATACATGTACAGTCATCAATTTGCCAACTATTACACATACTGTTAAGGCATGCTTTTCTCTAATGTAACTGCATAAAATTAACTCTGGATATAGAAAAATTTATGTTGAGCCTTACATTAAATCACTGTTACTTTTTTCAGCAGTGCAGAAAACAATGGTGTTCTTGGTGTTCAAGGTCAAATGTATAAACCTTTGAAGCAAATCTTTCAGAACATCAATATTCATTGTTAACGCATTCAGATAAAAAAAAACATAAATTTTATATAGCATTTCACTTAGAGCAACTGTGCTTTACTTTCGTTGAATGTAACTATTGAATGTCAACTTGATCAAAGTCCAAGCAATCAATCATATCAAAAGGTATTACTTTTGAAATTTTTACCTGTGAAATGAAGAAATTCTCAAGAAATGTTAATTTCTAATATACTTAACTTTGAAACATTTAATAGTTTTTAATAAACTATTCCATTTGTACTCTGGGATAATCTCTGGAGGATTTAGAGGAACATAATTTTCTTCTGGATATAAATTTTGATTTCATAAGTATGTATTAAACAATAATACTGTCTTCTTTTTATTTTCTGTTGGTAAACAATCACAGTTGATATACTAGTGAAATAAAAATGTTTAAGTATAAGTAATTAAAAAGTAAGCATAAATTTTAAAGCATAAAACTTCTTTCATTTGTTTGAAATACTTATTCAGTATGTTTTTTAATCAAAGTACCCTGACAAATAATTAGTGCCATTGTGAATTGTGCAATCAGTTATGATCAGTCAAAGTAAGTTCCTACCCCTGAATTAAGCTGTTCAATACAAAATTCAACTCATAATTATTTACATCAGGAACATCAGCTATGTTTAAGAATCTATAAAAACAAAAAAAAATTAATCCGTAAATGTAAGGTCAAATCCTGGGCTGGGGTGAAAACTGAATTGTATTATAGGTGACATATCCCAAGACACAGACAGTGGAATGAGAACAATTTAACCTAGTAGATTAAATAAATTCTCTGAAGGTTACCTGGATTGACCTGTTATAGGCAGGAGGGGATAACAGCCAAAACATGATGATAATAACAACAGATGAGGACAATAAATTGATTGTTAATATTGTAAATAAAAACAAGCAGTAGATGGTATTTGAACACTCAATACAAATACATGTAGTAATTTACTGACATTGACATACAAGTTTTGTATCAGTGGCTGTTCATTTCTGTTATAGACAAGCGTATGGTTGCAAGAAAGAAATACGACAACAGCAGAAATAGATTTACGTGGTTTATTTCAACAGGAACATGAGGGTTTGGGACAGCTACCTTGTGGTAAAGTTCATAAGCCGGCTTTCGGATCTGGTCGATCTCTCATAGTAGTTCACACATGTTGACGGTGGTTGATGCTCCCTTGCTGTCAGCAGCTGGACGTGACAGGTCTCTATCTTGGGCACCTGTGGACTGCCATTGAACTTCCATGTGACCCCTTTTATAGTGTTTTTTTATGGCTTAACAGGCTCGAGAAACGAAGTGAGTATAATTAGGAGGGAAGCATTTTTATTGGACGGAAAATAGAGCACTTTAAATATTATTTTATTTTTCGACCGGAACACGTGTGTCGGGAACATTTGTAAAGAAAGATAATGGTCATTTTGTGACGGGGCTTTGTCCCGTTCATCCGGTTCTCGCTCTTGAGTATTTGCCTGTAAATCAGCCGAGATATGTCTTATTTTATTTTATAACATTTCTAAATACACTCATCTACTAGGATGGCTAGCTAGTCCCTGTTTGAAATTCTGTTCTGGCACATTTGTTTTTCTTCAACATCAACAGAGTAATGCTTTATACTACAACTATTCTGAGCAGTCTTTAGTTACAGTTTTTGGGAGAGAGAGCACTCAAACCTTCAGCCATGATGATTGAAGACTTCATGGTAGAACAATTATCAGTGGCTTTCAAACAGTTTCATCTAACCAGTTTCATTCACAAGGCTTGGGGGTCAAACTGTGGTATGGTTTTCAGGAATTTTCCCAATAATGCCACAACTTGTGATTGTCTCCCTAGAATTATATTATCAAATATGTATCTTTGAAATTCATTTTATTATATATTTGTTAGTTTTCTTTGCCAGATGTGACTGAACATTATCATGTATGAAAATCATCATTCTGAAAATGTATGTTTTTTTTCTTGAACCATGGTGCCACATATGCCCTCAAAAAATCAATATATGTTTGAGCTTACAACTTTCTGGAACTTGTCAGATGCTCATCATTTCACCACCTACAATCTCACCACATACATCACATCACTTTTTTGTCTTGTTGACATCTCTATTTATGAGGGGGTGATCTTTGCCAGTACCTACCCAGCCTTTCTTACAAATGTTTGACCCCCTTGAGCATAGCATGGCATTCATTCATGAAATGATCCAATGAAAAATCAGTTTTTATGTATTCTGTTACCCATTTCCTTTGAATATCTTTCAAAAGATGTCTAGGGATCAGTCTCACATGTTTTACCTTTTAAGACCCAAAGATCTTGTGCTTTTTCAACACTTCCTTGCTGCCACAAAGCCTAAAGATTTTGTAGTTTGACAAAGATCTATCTTGATATGGGACAGAAACTGGGGAGATAAAGTTGTCAAGATCATAGGCGTCTTCTAGGATTTTCAACAAACACAGTTTGGTGATAGCTATTGATTATTTTTACAGTTTACACTGTTTTACCTTTTCAAGTTATGAGATTATTAAACATTTCTCTTGATCCATTAAATCAACTTTATAACTGATTTTAAATCTTCAAACTCCCAATGTGGCTATTAATTTGAGTCCTCAGCCTTTCAGGACAGTTCATGCAAATGGCTGCCATTTGTTAACAACTGTGCAAAATGAACCAGCTTTAATCTAATCTGGGCAGATATATGTCATCATTCAGCAAATAAACCTTTAGATTTCAATAAATATTTATTTTATATAGTAAAACATGAGATGGATTATATATATATATATATATATATATATATATATATATATATATTATTATTCAACACAAAATTACTGATTTTAAGTTTAACCAATTTTTTCGTTTTTTTCACAAACATTATCATTTTAAAATTATATTTTTAAATAAAATATTACTCATTAATTATTTGGTAAAAATTTCATTTAATTAACTTTTACTGATTTATTTTTATCAAATATGAAAGACTTTCAATTCATGAATTTAAATAAGATCAGAATTCATTTAATTATCTAATAGTTGGCCACTAACAATCAACAACCAGTTTAAATTAAATAAAAAGTGTCACTTTGTTTTGTAAGACTCACGTATATCTTTAAAAAAAATGAAATTACTAACTTGAAATCAATTATTGTACTCTGCCATCACCATAATCACAAGAATTTTAGCCAGTTTTACAGAAGTATGAACTTCTCTAATCAGGATATAATTAAAGAAGCTTTCACTGACTTAATCGGTTTTTTGAATATAGAATCTTTTAGGAAAAGAACTGACAACTTACTATCAAATGTAAAATAACATACAAGAGGGATATTATCACTGAATAAATGTGTTTAAAGAATTTTATATCATTATAAAAATGAGGTTTTTAACCAATTTCCCTTAGTTTTAATTATCTCATATTGTTTTAGTATTAATTTGATAAGAATTAGACATTTATTGAGATAGTCCAGTTGCATATTACTTGTAGGGACTCATAAATCATAGCTTTCTCTCTTTGTCTCTATCTCACAAACACACACACACACATATATATATATATTATGTATTTGGGCAGCAACCCCTCTTTTATGCAAGTTTCATTGAAAATGACTAATAAGGTGCAGCGGTTGAGTTAAAAACCACTGCTCAGTCATTTTATAATTTCTCATGTGTTTGTATCATTTTTTTATTTTAAGGACATAAATTATACAAAAATTGTCTGAATGTTTTGCAAGTGCTTTTGGTTATACCATTATAAGGATGAATTTTATTTTACTTTAAACTGAATATATGCAGAATTATAGGAATATTTAATTTTACAGATATGCTCAGCACCTTGTGGCCCTGTTCATAGTTGATATTATTGAGTATTAGCTTTTTCTTTTTATTCCATTATTTTTATCATTTTTGAACATGTGGATAATGCTATTATATTTGCATGAATATGTTATGGATAGAGTTTGGTAGGTCTCCATGTATATTTAAAAACCTAATTGAGACCTAATTGAGCTATGGTCAGAGAGATGTAATGTGAGTTTTCTTGTTAAACATGTTGTAGTATATCCAATATAATTATTTACAATTTTGGATTGGTCAGGATCATAGTTCTTTAAGGGTCATGTGAATTTGCATATAATATTGGTTTTCTGTAATTTAGATATTACAGGTGAATTATCATTTTTGATTTTTTTAAATTTTTTATAATGAATAATTAATTTAATTTTCTTGTTTTTGTCAACTGGAGTAAAAAAATTAAATAATGGAAGCATTATCAAAAAAAAAAAAAAGGCTGACTCACTTATATCAACTATTAACACTGCCACAATGTGCTGACTGTGTTTGGAAAATTAAACATTCCTATAACTATACATACATAAAACAATGCATATATTCAGTTAAAGTAAAGTAGAATTCATCCTTGATAATGGCTAAAAGTATAGCTAAAAGTGCTTGGAAAACATTCAGACAATTTTTATATACTTGATGTCCTGAAACAAAAAAATATATGAACACATTAGAAATTATTTAAAAAACTTAACTACTGCACTTAGTCAGTTGATTTCAACAAAACTTGCATATATATATATATATATATATATATATATATATATATATATATATATTTTTTTGAAATAATAAAAAATTAAAAAATTAAAATCTTCAGACATCTTTCGTTTTTTTATTATTATTATTTCATTTAGATTCCTTGACTAGTTTCGGTCCCAAAATGGCCATCATCAGGAGGAGAAATATTTCTGCTTGCTGGTAGCAGTAAACTACAGAAATGAATGTCTTGCTGGAGAAAATGAACTTTTGTCTGTAGTTTTCATTTGTTTTTTTATTTTTTTTAATCTTTTTGACATGAATCTTTTAACATTCCTTGTGTTGGTCAAACAGTCTCATTTAAGTTGTTATTTGAGATCTATGCTTCTCTGAATTCCCGTGGTCATTTTGACAGTTTTATTGTCCTGGAGAGGGGATGTGTCTCTGTTTAGTGTTTGTGTGTGTGTTATTTGGTTCTTAGGGAGTGAGTGAGTATGATATGTGTAAGTGTGTGTATTGCTGTGGGTGTGTGTTATCATTTGGCTCATTAGGGAGTGAGTGAGTATGATGTGTACACACATCATACTCACTCACTCCCTAATGAGCCAAATGATAACACACACAAGTGTGTATATTCGTGTGGGTGTGTGTATATAAGTGTGAGGCCTCCACACCTCTGTAAGCATGTTTGTCTTGTGTGGGTGAGAAATGTGGGTAGGTTTTGATTTGTTGAGTTATATATTGGTACTAATCTATATTGTTAAATTTATGGTTTAGCCCGGCTGGATGTTGTGTTTTTAGACTTTGTATCCACTTATTTTCATGGGACTCTAAAATCTTTCTAATGTTATTTGCTCTGAACTTTTCTATTCTCTCAATTATAGTGAATTTGGCATGGGTTTTGAAATCGTGTTTTTCCAGGCGGAAATGTTCTACAGGTAATAATTTTTCATGGGGAGTCGACTTAATTCGATTGCGATAATTATTAATTCTGTAGTGAAAGGGCCATTCAGATTTTCCTACATATTGTTTCTGGCATAGTGTGCATTCTAGGAGGTAAATTATGTTATGACTTCTACAGTTAGAATTGTGGTAGATTTTGAAAGTAGATTTAGTGATTGAGCTAGTGAATGAATTTGTGTGTTTAACATGGTTGCAACATAAACTTCTTTTGTTGTTACATGGCTGGGAAAATCCTGTTGTTTTGTTCTTAGTTTATTACAGATTACCTTGTCTCCTGAAATGTGGTTACTACCTATGATTTTTTTTAGGTTCTTAGGTCTACGATATGCAAGAAGGCCGGGTTCCTTAAACAATTGTTTTAGGTCTGGTTTGAGATGTAGTATTTCCCAGCGACGTTTGATTATTTGGGATAGTGGATGCAGAGTGGTGTTGAAAGTGCTTACTAGAGGGATGCGGCTAGATTTATTTTTAATCTTGTACATTAGGGTGTCTTTTCTAGGTGTGGAAATTGCTTTATTTATTTGTTCCCTGATTAGGTGTTGTTTATAGTCACATGTTGTGAATTGATGCTCCAGATTTTCAATGTGTTTATTTAATTCTTCATTGTTGGAACATATCCTTCTGAGTCTAAGTGCTTGTGAATAGGGAATGTTCTCTTTGAGGTGTTTAGGGTGGGAAGACATGTAGAAGTGTAGATAGTTGTGGGTGTTGGTGATTTTAGTGTGTAGTGTCATTTGTAGTTTCCTGTTTTCATCTATATAAATGCGGGTGTCTAAAAATGTTACTGATGTTGTGGATTTTTCATAGTCAAATTTAATTGAGTCGTGCACTGTGTTTAGGGTGATAAGGAATTGGGTAAGTTTGCCATCACTACCTGTGTATACAAAGAATATATCATCGATATATCTTGCATAGAATATGCAGTTGCTACCAATGGTTGGATAGATATGGGTCTCCTCAAATTTTCCCATGAATATTGTAGCATATGATGGAGCTGCAATGGTGCCCATAGCACAACCTCTTATTTGAAGGTAGTGTGCTCCATTGAAGTTGAAAGTATTCAATGTAAGGACATGCTCCATGAGTTTTATGATAACTTTTGTGGGGGGGGTCTTGTTTTTTTCTTTTAGTAAGTGTTTCCTGAAGGATGGTTAGCCCTTCGATGTGTTTAATATTTGAATAGAGTGACCTAACGTCCATAGTCACTAGAATAGCATTCTCTGGAACTGTTTGTATGTGATTAATTTTGTTCAGTATATCTATTGTGTCTCTGATGTAGGATTTTACTTCCTTAGCTAGCGGTTGTAGGTAATGGTCTATGTATTTGGAAATTTTTGTCATGTGGCAGTTGAACGATGAAATGACCGGCCTTCCTGGGTTGTTGCTTTTGTGTATTTTAGGAAAGAGATAGAAACAAGCAGGTGTAATGTTTGTGGGTGTAAGTGCTGTGCATGTTTCCTTGTCAATTAGATTGTTATGAAGCATTATGTTTAGTGAGCTAGTTAATTCTTTTTGGTATTCTGGAAGGGGATCTGTAGGTAAGGTTTCTTTGTTGGCTAGCTGATTGTTGGCCTCTTTAATGTATTCTTTGATTCCCCAGATCATTGTCGCACCCCCTTTGTCAGCCTGTGTTATGATTAGGTCATCACTATGTGTCAACATATCGAGGGCTATACATTCCCCTTCAGTAATGTTGTCATGTAAAAAAAATGCTTACGTGCTATTGTTTTTGGTTTATGTCATTTTACTACGAAAAAAAAGTTCAAATGTCTGTAATAGTAATGTCTGTGTTTTTTTGGGGTGTAGGTAGTGTCCTTCTCTTTTAATGTATCAAGTATGGAAGGTCTGTGATCAATTTCCCCTGTAGTGGGCTTTTAACTTACAGTATTCTTCTGAAGAAGGATTTCAGGTCCTTTGCCAAGGTGTCCATATATTTATATATATATATATATATATATATATATTCAACAGATTGGCATGAATTAATAAAATAAACATTAATGTTAAACATGTTTCTGAGAAAATGAAGAAATTAGTTAAGTCATTTAATGTATGCATGAAAATGTAGCTTTGGCTTGGACATGAATGTGCATAAAATGTACAATCAATTGATGATGGAAGAAAACTAGCAAGTGGAAGCTGGTAGGGGCAGATTATTTTTCTGTTTTGCTATTAAGAATAATCAGGCAAAAATAAAAAAAGTTACCCATTCAGTCTAACATTCTCACTTCAAAATTTCAATAAAGTGAGAATTCAATTTGTCATATTAATTATATATATATATATATATATATATATATATATATATATATATATATATATATATATATATATATAGAGAGAGAGAGAGAGAGAGAGAGAGAGTGTGTGTGTGTTTTGGTTATCAATATTTAATTAACAAAATGTAATATTGATCTTATTACAGTAGAAGAGACAAGAATGCTATATAAATTTCATTTTAATTTTATTAAATCAGGTTAGACATAATGACTAAATATATGTAATGACACATTCTGCAAGTGTATGTATATCTGCTTATGACTTTGTTACATGTGCATAAATACATTTTGTGTGATGTGCATGTTTGTGCATATATTTGCAGGAGTGTGTGTGTGTGTGTGTATATATATATATATATATGTATGTAGAGAGAGAGAGAGAGAGACAAAGAGAGACTTACATGAATCTGTTTGTGCTTGAGTAAACCCCTGATCTCTTATATTATAAGGTGTAAAGTCATTATTATCATCCAAAGGGAATATTCCTGTTATTAAGTATCTCCCATCAAAATGAAAAGTGTAGAATGACTAAAATCCAATCTTCTTTTACAAATCCTAACCAGACTAGAAAGAAAGCAAAATAAAAAGAGAAAAATCTAAAAAAAGAAAATTGCCTGTTGAAAATTTAAGCATATTGTTTGGTTGTTTAATCAGCAGACAAGGATGAATGAAGTAGCGCCGAAGCAGCATGAAAAAAAGATCCCCATAATTTCTTACTCTCTTTTACTCCTCAACTTTAATTCCTGTTATTTGAACAAGTCTTACATGCCAGTAGATCACCCACAGACATTTCTTCACTGGATTTATTTTGGTTTTCATTTTGCAAATTGTAGTTAACTTACTTCTATTTTCTCATGGTTTATGATAATCTGTTTTTTTTTTTAACATTTAACTTAATCTGATTATTTATACATTTCTCCTGAAGCAGGGCGGTAAGGGGAATGAGTCTTCAACTGATGTCATTTCCTTCTTTTTATATTTATTTTATTGATGGTTGAGGAAAGATTCACTCAGGATAATTATTGGTTTGAATTAAAAAAAAATAGATGAAGAGTAAACAGGGTAGGATATTTTTTGTGCCAATTTATCTGAAAAATAGAGAGAGAGAAGCATTAAATGATGTTAGGAAGTCTCTTGCCTTAAATATTCCCTTGGGACATTTTGGCTGTAATAGAGTTTAGAAGAACTATGATCTCTTAGAAAAAGATCGTCCAGAGTGAGAGACAATTCATAACTGTACAAAATGGTGGTGGTGGTGGGGGGGGGTGTAAAGAGGTGAAGTGAGTGGCACTAATGGTTTTGTTTGCACTATATTCTTATAATATTCTTAAAGACTCTGTTGGCCAAAATAGATGGATAATGGAAACTTATACATCCTATTCATTATATCTTTTTGGATCTGTAGGATATGAAAAAATAGACATAATCAATATTAATGTAAATGACTGCTGATTAAGCAAATAATTGTGCTAACAATATCAAGTATAAAAAGAAAAAAAAATCTGAGCATCCATACAATGTTGGAGATGTGGGTGAATTGATGAAATAGGAAAATTACATATTGCATGTCCAAATTTTGATACAATGACATTACAAATCCTTTTAAATGTATTTGTGCATATAAAGTGAGTGAAACCTAGAGAACCTGTCTTTTTGTAAAAAGGCAATAATATACTTTTTTATTTCTGCATCTATATATAAATAATATAATAAATCTATAGAAATGGATGGATTTTGTATTTATTAATCCGACAGATTTTATTACTTAGACATTATTTTTAGTGGATACTTGTATTTACTTAAACTTATCAAGTTTCCTCCACTTTACTTGTCTTCAGTGTTTATTGTGAATATTGATTACTCAACCTTCTTTCCTCATGATTTACCCCCAAAATCTAAACTCTTTCTAGTTGTTAGTACTATATTTTTCTGCAGTTACTATTTTCTTTTAAACTTTCTCATTTGTCGTATGCTCTATCCATAGTATTCTCAAACTTCAGCAGTACATAGTTTTTACTTTACAATCCATCTTTATCCTTGTTTGGCTATCCATTCGCTCAAGTAATTTACTTGCTGTTTCTATTTGTTTCGTTTGCCTTCTCAATACATCCCATGAGTGTTAAATTTTCCAGGCACTCTTTCCTCATTATCTGTCCAGAAATTTCAATTGTCTCTTTCTGATTGTAACTATCAGTTTCATTGTAGTTCCTATTTTCCTTAAAACTTCCACATTAATCAGCATTCATTGGTAGATCCACGTCTCTGTCATTTCAAGTCTATTCATCTGTGAGGAAATTATTGTTCATTGCTATATAGGAATTTTGATATTAAATAGCAATTTAGTAATTTTTTTCATTATCTTTTAACATTTGTTTAATATGTTTAAAGTGTCTCTCATTATTCCTATGCACCTTCAGATTTCTATGTTTTGCTTTCTGTTATTTGCTACTCAGGTAATTAAATTTCTGTTCTTGCTTTATTTTGACATCTTCAACATGTTGCTCACACATTAGGCTCTCTCTTTTTCTGGCAAATATACATTCTATGTTCTATAGTTAATAGTTAGTCCTTTCTTCTTACTTTCCTTTACTACCACATTTAATTGTTCTTTCAGTTTTCTTTCTGAATCTGTTATCAACACAATGTCATCTGTATATATTGTTAAGATTATGTCCACCAATAATAAACCCTAGTATGTCTTTTCATTCTTTTAGGTTTTCTCATTCTATAGATTAAATCAGTCTAATGAGAAAATTTGTTTAATTCTTGTTTTACTAAATCTATTTTTTTTTTAAGTTTTTCTATTTTTGCTTATTCACTCAATATGTTCTCTATCTGCTTCCAATTAATATATATTCAATATTTTTCATATAAATCAAGCTTTTCCAGTATTTCATGTTGTACCCTATCAAATGTCTTTGTTTAATCTATGAAAGATAGATGTCTTTCTGTACTAGATGTAACAGCAAAATTGTCTAAATCATGTAAAAGCAAAATTGTCCACTTGTTAGATTAAGCTCTGAATTGTTGTATCTTAGAAAGGATTAATGATATCTTATTAGGATTCTCTGAGGTATTTATAACACTATTGGGCTCTATTTTGAGCAATAACAATGTATAATTATTCTCTAAGCTTAACAGAAGAAATGTGATGAAATCAATCATAAATGAAAAAATGACATGTTCATCATTAATTAATCATAGCTAAAGATTGAAAGCTTTATATATATATATATATATATATATATATATATATATATATATTTTCCAGGATCATTTTCCAACATATTCAAGATGATTTTTACCCTCTCTAATCTTCTAACTTTCTGTCCTGGATTAACAAGTTGCCTCACAGGTTTCATGTACAATTTCATTTTCAAGTCTTTTTTCACTGCTCTTTGAACTGTCATAGGTGAAACTCCTCTTTCATGTGCCACAAATATATTATGATTAAGTTGGATCTTTTCTAATTGATCTCTTTAGATCTAAGGTGAAATGATGATCACTCTTTCTGTTGTGACCTCCTGATCCAGTTTTCCTTGCTACTGTTCTCTCTTTTTTAAACTTATTCATTGTTCTTGAATGGACTTTGAAGATGGAAGACAGAGTATGAATGTTGGTACCATTACTGAAGGTTTGAATGATCATTTACCTCTCCCCATTGCTCATTTGGGAAGATATAGTGGGCCTAATAAAACAATTTTAACTTTCTAGTTGAATAACTCAAAGGGTTTTTCAGCAATTCTTATGACAAATGGTATCAAGATGGCTAAATGTCTTATCTGAAAACCTGGAATAAAGAAACTCAATTAGTTTAGTGGTTTTTTATATGATAAACATTTTGCGGGATGGACAATTATGCTGTAACATGATTTGGACAATTTTGCTGTTACATCCAGTATTTGTATTGCTTGTCCATTCTGATCATAAAACCAGCATTTCTTGTTTCAGTGTCTTGAACCAGCATTTCTTGTTTCAGTGACTTGAACAAAGCTAACCTGTATTTTTCCCCTAATTCTGACTACAAGCTTGGTTCATTAGATAAGTTTAGTTATGTGGCTTATCAAGTTGATTGTCCAATGGAATTTGCATTTATTTACACCTGCCATTTTTTGGCATTGCTTCTGGCATTTTGTACCTGTTCTATATTTCATAAATATTTGACAAATGAAATGTTTCATGTTCACCATAATCATATATTTCATATATATGTATGTGCCTGTGTGCATGACAGCCATGATATTAATGTTTATTGTCATGGTCAGTGGTTAAATCCAGTGACTAGACTCAAGGAGTTTGTGAGTTCAATTGCAGGCCACAGCAGTTGTGAACCAAACTTGGAGATATGAATTTAAGGGAAATAACTGAGACATCCAGAAGAGGCATGGCACATGAAACTAGAACAATCTACCCCGGGTTCGGTTTGAAATTCCAGTCACCTGAAGAAGGCTGGAGTGTACAATGGCTGAAACATTGTGAATATGGCAATGAAGATGAGAACAGTCCAAATAATGTAAGTAATCATAATACCTCATCGCAAAGATATAGACAAATATGAAAAATGTATTTATTTATTCAAAGTCTTCAGCTTCATATAACCCACAGTGTTGATAAGTTATGAAAAACAACTCAAACAAAAACTGAAAGATTTGAATTCATATCATCATTGAAAAAAGACAGTGTTATCTGTTATTTATATTTGCCATATATTATTTTATATTTATTACAGATAGATTTAATTTAAACTTAATAACTTCATAAGATAAACTGAAGACCTGTTGAATAGATTGTAAATAAAAAAGTGAAAACTATGATCATAACTTACACACTCTGATTAAAGATATTAATTTTTGACAAGCGATTCCATCCTCCTTTAATTACCCTTATAAAAATGTAATAGAAATTAATATATTATGAACTATACAGAATCAAATGATCAGCTTTTTTGCCTTTTTTATTAACTTAAATTTCTAGATTTTCAAGTTAGGTATAAATCCCTGTCCCTCAATATGATTCTGTTTTTGCAAGGACTTCTGCAATTTATAATTTTCTTACTAAACATGAATTAAAACTATACTCTTAACAAACACAAAAACAGTATCTGTACTCCTCCTCCTCAGTGCTAACTGTACCAAATCACAGAAGCTACATCACTTGAGGACTACCAACAACAGCAACAATTAAAATGGATAGCACATGTAACACAAAGAGAAAGTAATGACATAAAAAAGATGTTGACATTCCACACTAATTCAAACAAAAGGTTAGGAAGGAAACCCTTATCAGTAATAGAAAGAGTGACAACAGCTACTGGTGTTTTGAATCCTATTTTCCATACTACTTCAAACAAAAGGTTAGGAAGGAAACTCCCATCAATACTGGAAAGAATGATATCAGCTGCTGGACTTGAGAAACCTATTTTCCTGAAAGATTGTTTTAAGAATAAGATTTTATAAATTCCAATTATACTTAAAGTGGTATTATTGCTCATGCTGAATGTATCCTTATAAGGAAACAGCTGATATTACCATTAGACTCTTTTGTAGAGTATAGTTTCACAACTTCATTACTCTAGGTGTTGTTGCAGTGGTTTTTGTAACAAGCAGGGAACAAGGGTGAAGTTGCCTGAGTTATCTTTTTCCTAGACTGGTTGCCAACCAAGGCTAGTGAGCCTAGTCTGCCTTCTTATTTACCCCTAGCTGATAGGAGAAGAGATGGATTCATACATTTCCCAAGGATATTTGTGCAAAAGTGACTGTAACCAGAATTCGAACTCAGCACTCTGAATCAACTTGCCATGCCAATAACCACTATACTATGTAAATTTGATAAAAAGATTATGATGAGCATTATGGAATTTGTTTTCTTTCTTTTTTAAGGTTTAACAAATTCAGAAAGTTAATGTTAAGTTATAATAATAAGTTTGAATGCCCCAATAATACAAAGAAATATAAAACTATTTATACTCATCATTGTTGAATGCATGATGTGCATATTAACCACTAAATGACTAATGCAACTTGATTGGCAACAACTGGAAATATTATTGACAGATTTTTGGCAATCTTCTGACAAAAACATTTTTCTGTTGGCCTTAATCCTAATATTTGATTTCATTTTTATTTTCTAATTGGGCAACAATTTTTATCTTTTATATAAAAGAAAATCTAAAGAGCGACAACCGCACACTATTGGATTGGAGTAACTATAAGTAAAAGGTAGGGTTATAGATATAGATATGTGGAGATTTAAATACTGGAATTGATCAGTTATCGTATGCCATTTATATAGAATTAAATATTTTATTCAGAACTTTACCAAGTATCAAACAAAAACTATACAGGTGTATTGCTCAAATGAAAACTATACAGGTATATTGCTCAAATGAAAACTATAAAGGTGTATATCTCAAATGAAAACTATACAGCTGTATTGGTTTGCCATGTTTTTTTAAAATTTATAGCATTTTCAAAAATATAAAATATATTAGGGCTAAGAAAGGTTGAAAAATAAAGCAGAAAAAATTGAGTGGTAAGAGAAAATGGAAAAAGAGGAAGTAAAAAAAAGAGAAAATAAAAATGAACAGAAAAGGAAGAAAAAGATATGAAAACACAAGAAAATGTAGTTCAATTGAAAGCAACTTGTCTGCTAGGAGACTTTTCCTAACACCCACTAGGTGGCATTGTATAAAGCTGTATAAAAGCTAAGGACACAAACCTTCTCTTTCTTCTTTCTCTCTTCAGCCACAGGACACCATAACAACAAGACATCTTGTTCCTCCTCCAGGAAAGCTTTTTAGCTTCCAGGTGAACTGTGTCATATAAGACACACTACATAATATCCTTTTGAAAACAACCACATACAACCACAATAATATCTCCACTAGAATACATCACATAAATATATATCTTTCTAAGTTATTGACATTTGGAAAAACATTCATGAAAATATGTTTCAAAAATAATATCCAATAATGCATTTCACCTCAAATAGCTTCATCAGATGGATAATTTATTACATATATCTTTCTCCAACACAAAAAAAATATTCCAGTTCAACAAATGAAACAACAACACTACAAACTAAATGACCATTATAAGATGAAAATCAGAAGAAAGAATGAAATAATGTGAAATTTACAGAAATAAATATATCACGTATAGAATAATGATGAATGTATTAATTATGTTATTATCCCCCTAATGAGTAAGCAGACTTATTTCATGGAATTATCATTGATTTAAGTCAACATTTTTTCTGCTACAGTCCCTATGTTATCATTTCTAAAAGGTTTAATTCTCTTGTATTTTATGTTTCATTATTCATATTTTTTTCTTAAAAATGACATAATAAAAACAAAGCAGTCAAATGAATTTTTTAATCACACCGCGGGACATAGAATTGGTAATGGGTCTTATGCATCCCTACAAGCAATATTCTCCCTTAAAAAAAAAAACATAATAACAAAATTTATATGAATTGCTTCTGAATTAAGAAAATTTAAAAGGTATTCAATATAAAATTTCTCATTACAGATTACATTTTGTGATAGATTATACAAATGCATATTGTTAAAATTTTACTATTTTATTAACAGATTAGGCCAGTTATTTAAGAAATAATATTATGGTAGAAGTATTAAACAAAAATGTTTGCCTCTAGAATGTAATATTAATCCTCATTAGGGGAAC
The DNA here is from genome assembly GCA_903632075.3 of Acanthosepion pharaonis. Classification (NCBI taxonomy): domain Eukaryota; kingdom Metazoa; phylum Mollusca; class Cephalopoda; order Sepiida; family Sepiidae; genus Acanthosepion; species Acanthosepion pharaonis. The sequence continues at coordinate 1,420,451 of CAHIKZ030005492.1, read as the reverse complement.
ACATGCATATACAGATTATAGGAAGGAACATTGGTAATAAAATCATCTTCATTTACACTAGCAAAAATTTATAGTAAATGAAAAGACCTTATTTATTTGGTAAATTTATTAAAATTCAATGAACCCTATGTACTAAAAACACATTATTCATTCTGTAGATTTAACCAAAATTAGAATTATTATGAAATAATTATGATTCATGCAATGTATAAAAATACAACTGAATGCTTGATTTATTGACCTATATTTTCTTTCTTCTTTTATGTGTGCAATCATGGCTCTCCACAACTTCCTATTCTTTATAGCACTAAGTAATAATTGTCCTCTTACTATCCATCCCAGTCCCTTTTCTTTCACCTACTAACACAAAGACTCATTAAATAGATCCCTTAATGTCCCCTTGCACTCTTCCTACCATCAGCAATCCCTGTGAGTCATTTTGTAAAACAAAATTTACCTAAATCATTCATTGCATCTAAAAAACTGGTATTACTGATAGGAAGCCAAGTACAAAGTCATCATCTCAGAAATCAAGATAACTGGTGAATTTGGAGCACCAATATTTCATCATTATCCTATGAAGTTTTCATGTCAGTAATGGTACATGAATAATAAAGCACAATTCTTCACTAATATTTTTTTGTGTTGATATAAATATTTTAAAATATATATTTGTCTGTGGGATTCATTATTTCTGGTTATGTCAGTTTAAAAGTTTGTATCATGAAAGTTTATGAAAAATAAAAATAAACATTTGTACATATTTGACATGATTCTAAATGATCATTACAGTAAAATATTTTTGACAAGTGTACAGAGCATTGATATAGCAGCCATTGATAGAAAGATAAAAGAAATAGCAGGATAAAAAATGTACTTTTTGACAGGATGCATAAAATCAGAAAAGGGTGCACTTACACTAGAAAAAGAGTAAAGACTATGAATATGAAATGAATATATTGGAGAACTCTTCCATGATAACAGAAGAGAGAAATTTATAATAAAAACAGAAGGATCTGTAGTATTACAATCTGAGATAAAATTGGTACTGGTCAAAATGAAGAGAAACAAAACAGCAAATGGGATTGTAATAGTGATGCTGTCAGTTTTAGACAATTTCAGGATTGATAAGATTACAAAAATCTTATTATTATTCTGCTTATCCCTCCCTTAGCATGACCATTACATCCTGTCAATACCTTATAAATAATGAACTATTCCATTTTGATCACGTGAAAAGAAGGGATATCAGAGATGCTACTTGGTTTCAGTGAGAAATAGAAAGAAAGAAGGGAATATAGAAGTGTTAAACATCTGTCAATATCTCATAAATAATGAACTATTCCATTTTGATCATGTGGAAAGATGGGAAAAGGCATATCAGAGATGCTACTTGGTTTCAGTCAGAAAATGAAAGAAAGGAAGAAGGAAAAGAAAATAGATGCATTTAATGTCTGATTCAGTGAAGTGGAAAAAGTTGTCAATTTCAATTCTTATCATTTGCACCCCCTTACTTCTTAAAATAACAGCCAGCATTCATATTTATGATTGTTATTGCAATATTTTGTTAAAATTTTTAAGCTCAAATATTTAATGTTGAAATAGGTAAATTTCTAATTAGGATTCTAATGAAAAGAGCTGGTAGCAAATCATAATGGAATTAATTTTGTTCAGGATACTGAAAAAGAAATGCAATTTTTATGCTATCGGAGTGACCAATACAACTGCAAAAAAGATATATACCTACATTTCATAGATTACACAAAAGCATTTAAGAGGGTACGATCTGAAGACATAGTTGAACTATAAGGAAAGCTTGATTTACATAGGAATTATATTCATAACAATAACCTCTACTTGGAAATAAACAGCCCATTACAAATAGAGAACTATTTCAGTGAATACATGAAAATAGAAAGTGGAGTAAGACAAAGATACATTTTCTCATCAAATTTAATCAACCTATATATTGAAACAATTCTAAAAGAATGGGAAGATCTACTAGGGCTTATAATTGATGCAAATAATATTAGCAACAAAATACATGTGTATGATCTTGTGTTGATAGCAGAATCACAAAGAGTTTGAAAAAATTAGACAAGTTTCTAAAGGAAAGAAAGGATGAATTATTAACTGTAAGAATTAAAACTATTAACTATAAGAATGTTAGCAAAAGAGACAGCCCAAGCTAAGAACTACATATCAAGGACATTAAGATTAAACAGGTACAATAATTTAACTATCTGGGTACAGATGACAGAACGTGAGATACAGAAAACTGAAAGTGAATATGAATAGCAAAAAATGCTTTTCAGGAATTAAGTAAAGAATTAAGAGTTTGGAAAATATCTCTAGAAACAAAGAAAACAGTGTTGTAATATTTAATTTCCTATATGACAATGCTGAAAATGCCATAGACAGAATATGTGAGGAAGCTTTAAGGAAAATAGTAACTACAAAGAAAGTGATAGTTAAAATCAGAGAGAGAGCTAAAATTTCTAGGACACATAATGAAGAAAGAAAGCCTGGATAATTTAATGCACCCAGGACATACTGAAGGCAAGAGAAGTGTTGAGAAACAGTGAATAACCAACTTAATGTGTTTGTACAAATAAGGAACAAAACAAAGACTACAAAGAAGAATGATTAAAAGTTTATAGTTACTTAGATTAAGAAGAGACAGGAAGTTGTGAAGAGCAAAGATTGTCCATGTCCTGAAATTACATAGCACATAAAAATAGAGTTTCACTTCTAACTAAACAGTCATCCTTTTCATTTATTTGAATGAAGGTTACCCTAGTGATTTGAACAGCCACATTCATAAAGCTTGTTATATCAAGAATTCTAACTTTCTTTATTTTTAGGGTTAGTTAAAATATCCATAACATAAATACACCACATCCAGGAAATATAAATATTTTCTCAATATCATCAACTCTTAATAATAGATTGAACCAAGATTAATAAAGCCTTCTGCCAAGTTTGTGGATATGTTTTCATATTTTCTTAATATTTGGGTTAAAAATTTATGTTCATTCTTTTCCTTTCTTCCTATTTTGATATGACAATCTTCTATTCAACTCCATTTTCAAAACATTTGACTGCATCTGCAGTATTCTCAAGCATAAATAAGCTGAAAATAATTCTAAACATACATTTTAATAATAAAAAAATCAAATATTAATAAATTAATATTTTTAATGCCCACAAATTTATGTCTGAAATTTTTTCCATTTGGTCAGTTGTTCTGTCAGAAACATTTTTTAATTTTTTTTCTTTTTAATTTTTGTGACATCAAAAATATACAAATTAGTTTTTTCTTATGCTGTTTCTTATTAAATAAATAGTACTAATCTATTTTTCAAGTGTTATTTTGATTACTATAGAAATATTCAAAAATCTACTACCAGAATATGAAGAGTCCCTAACAAAATCCATCTGCTGATTATTATTCATACCTTTTTGCCCAAAGAGAAAAACTGTTTCCCAGAAATTCCAATAGTTTTAGCACCAGAAATAGAGAGACCAGAGGCAGATGCTAAAGTTGCCAGTAGCAAAAGATTTTAATTAATGGTAATAAAAATTTCCATACTCATAGCACTGTTATGAATATATATATATATATATATATATATATATATAAATGTATGTATGTGTATATATATATATATATATATATATTTCAGAATGGATTTTTATTAATCTAACAGATTTTTATCACTTTAAATATGAATTTTAGTTGATACTTGCATTTGAGTAGGCATTCTGTTTATTTATTAAACAGTATATTTATTTTTGTCTACCAGCCAGAATGTTCAAGAAATCTTATTAAAGAAAAATTTATTCTCTCTGGCAGGATTTGAACCTACATCCCTCTGGGCAGAGTGAGCTATTGCTAAATCCAACTGAGCTACAGAGAACCAATTAGTCATGCAAGGCTCAAAATGTACCTTTAAGCAAAACCTTTCTTGTCATAGATTTTCTGAAATTTTTCACATTTACACAGTTTCATATAAATAAATGGAGAGCCTACTCAAATACAAAGTATCCACTAAAAATAACATTTAAAGTTATATGTGAGTGTGTGCGTGTGTGTGCGCACAAATATATTGTAAAATTAATATTTTTCCTACTAAGCACAGCATTGTTAAAATTTTACTATTTATTAACAGATTGGACCAGTATATGACCATAAAGTTTTTTGTGTTTTATATAATTTTCCAGGTATTTCACTTAAGTTTTCTTTTAGGGGAGAATCAAGAAATCATTTAAAAATACCAAGATTTTAGATCTCATTTATGTACTGTGTCTATTCAGGATGTATATGATCATAGTCATCCAAAACTTTTTATTCTTTGTAGCTCTTAGAAATGTTTCCCTGTTTTGCCAACCATTTAAATATGCTCATTAAGTAGGTTACTTGAATTTTTCCTTGTGCTCCTCTTGCCTATAAATGTCTTTTGAGTGTCAAATTTTTCAAGCCCTTTTTTCATTATGTGTCTCAGAAATTTCAACTGTTTCTTTCTGATTCTAAGTGTCTTTATATTTCCTTAACACCATGATAATGTTTTTTTCATTATCAAAAATATTCAATTTAACCTAATCCCTATTTTTTTCAGTTCTTACATTAAACTTACTTACAAAAAATCATAAACTGTAATTATATATCTTGATATATATGATAGCAACATGTACTTTTCTGCTAGTGTGTCTTGCAGACCAAGTATAAGTGTGAGATTGTTAAATTATATCAGTATTTTTAGAACTTTTTGAGAACAATCCATGGCTCAGTTGGTAAAACCATGATCAAACCCATGACTGGATACTTGGAATTTAAACTTGATTTATGTTCATTTGTCAAAAAGAAATAATAATATACCAAGATATTTAGCAAGATATAATGACTCAATATTCAATAGAGAATTGTCATGATAAAACTTATTCTGAATGCTTCTTGGCACTATGGATATTTTGCATCACAAAATTTCAAAATATCTCCAGACATAATCTAGTATAGATGTGCTGGATTCATTAAACTTTTCCATGTCACAGTAATGGCTAATCAGAGAAACACTGATTTTTTAATTATCATATGAGTATTTTTTTGTAAATAAGAATGAAGAGCTATGAAATTATTAATAGTACATATTTTTTACATTAAAACATTTTACAATTAAGTATAAATCTTATAATCTACAGTTTAGTGCTGCATTCATTAGGTCATTCATTAACATTGGCATTTTGTCAAGACCCCTTTTAATGTGTCTTTGGATCCTCAGATCTAATTAATAATAATAATGAATATCTAAGCAATGCTCCTCTTGCCTTTAATATATCTCATGAGTGTCAAATTTTCTAAGCCCTTTCCTCATTATTTGTCACAGAAATTGGAGCTGTTTCATTACATTTCAAACTATTGTATTGAAGGTATAGTTTTCAGATAATTGTTTGACAGTAGGTTTTCAGTAAATAAGAAAAATAATTTTTCTTGGCAAACTTTCATAGTGCAATCCTATATAATATTATTATTTGTTTGTGTAGAGGTCAAGAAAAATGGCTAATATTAAGAACAAACTTAAGAAAAAAATCCTACCCTTAATAAGATAAATTTTGTCAGTATCCTTAATCAGATATGAATTACCTTCTGTAAATTTGGAATTATTTAAGACATAATATTACATATATTATATGGTATTTCCAGCTCTACAAGATAAACGCCTGTATCTTATGGCTGGCTTTGTCTGGGCCTTAAAATTGAACATTGAGACCAATACCCAGTGGCTACAGTCTGTTTCATACTTAAACATAATCTTTGCATTTAAGCATGAAACAGACTGTTACCATTGGGTGCTGACCTCAATGTCCACTTTTATATTTACATAGCACTGATATTGAGCACTTTAACCCATAAATATAGTGTACCATAAAACTATATATATATATATATATATATATATATATATATATATATATAAGTTGTATATTTGAGCAGCAATCCCACTCTAATACATATTTCATTAAAAATGACTGGCAGAAGTACTTCTGTTAGCTTTTTTTTTGTATTTTTATTGTAGGTGAACCAGAGATTTTTTGGGGATTTAGTCTAGAAATTTTACAAATGATTGTTTGTCCTGAACACTTTTGGCTAATTAACATTTTCAAAGATTTTTCTTGTGCTATTTTAAATAGTAAGTGCTATACAAGTTGTTGAAAGGTAGACATATTCTTAATTCTGAATTGTCCTTCTCCTAAGCTAAAGAATCCTGTCTGCACTACTATTAGATAGATAGATAGATAGATAGATGTTTGTCTGTAGATAATCATCTTAACAAAAAGTGAGCTGAATGGGAAAATTGTATATATAGTAAAGGTAACAAATATGTTGGTATATAATCCAAGGTATATTTTGATGAAAGTTGTTGTTTTATTCAAAGAAAATTATAATATTTGTAATTAGGTCCATGATCCATGTTTCCACCAATAGATGTTATCACCCAGGTAAAAGCCAAAATTTTGAACATTAATTTTCCAGGCAGAAAGACTGTTCTCAAAATCAAGAATATTTTGACCACCAAAATTTGGAATAAAAAAATCATTGTTAATGCACAATTATTATCCCTTTTATTGACCAATGGTATATTTCAACAAATTTTTCAAACAAGCTATGTTTATGACTTGATAATTCAATAAAGAACTTTGAAGTGCAGGTGAATCCCATTTTCATATCAATGAATGACAATCTAGTTATTGAAGAAGAATAGTTTTTCAAAAATCGATTTTCAAGTGTGATTATAAATGTGCCTGGAACCATGCTTAAGGACAATTTTGGAAATAAATTTGTATTATCCTTAACTACAAAAATAAACTAAAATCTATTAATCTATCCTCATCCATGATAATAATCAAATTGCGATTCCAATATGTTTTTATGATTTCTCACAGAAAGATTTTCTACACTGGTCCTGTCATTTCATTTAGACATAAAAGTAATTTCAGCTAGATGATGTTACTTACTTTATGGGATAACATTTTCCATTCATGTGATAATATAGATTGATCTCCTGATCTATAGTTAAGTACATCAACTTTGATATTTTGGTTGTTCTGTTTTGTTTTTAGGCATCTATGCATAAAAGTGTTTACAAATGTTTAATGCATCAGAATCTAATACTCCAAAAATATATTTTTGTTTAAAACACAAAAAAAAGAAATATGAGAAAAATATTTTATGGTTCTTCTGTGAAGAAAGAGAAAATAGATATATTACCAGGGTTACATATTTTTATTATTAAAAAAATGTACAAGTTAAATTGGTTGATCTTTGCTTATTCAGATATTGTTATTATTGAAATGGGCAAGCTATAAATTTAGAGTCAAAATGTCCTATCTTTTGTCTGCTTGATAACTAAAAATATTTACCAAATAATAATCAACAAAAATAATGGAAAATGGGATAACAAAAAATTGCCAGAAATGAAAGTTTCTGACAATCATGGAAAAGTATGTCTGTTGATACATAAACATACACAAATATATTTTCTAAAGGCACGCACACAGACATAGACACACACATACACACACACACACACATATATATATATATGAATATTCACAAATGTAACATTGTATATGAAGATATATGGATTTGCATATCAAGTGAAAATTGTTCAGTTAATATTATCTAGGTATACAAATATAAAGTCTTATAGGCTAAGTTGCATATCTGTTAATGTGTGTATATATATATATATATATATATATATATATGTGTGTGTGTGTGTGTGAGAAATGTGTGTATATATATATATATATATATATATATATATATGCATGATTTATTATATATATTATTTATATATTATATATGCGTGGTACTTATTGGAAAGCGCTCAATATCAGTGATTTAGTTGGATTAATGTGAGTTTGTGACTCTGGGTTTCATGCTTTTGCGATCATCAGTCTGACGATTGCAAAAGCATGAAACCCAGGGTCACAGATTTTTTTAAAGATTTAAATGAAAAAAATTTAAATATACAAATAGTAAAAAATGCCGTAAGAATTTTTGCCGTTAACAATAAAATTTAAAAAAAAATCCAGACGACATGCATTTAACGGATGTCAGATTTCATTGAAAAATACATCCCTACCCCTACCAAAACGTAACTAATAACTGATACATCAAAATACAGACATAATGAACACGCAGATACACCTTGTCTAGTGGAAGTGGATTTATCTGTAACCTTGGAAACGTGAATTATGATTTTAGCTGTGTCTTTAAAAGTTATACCAAAATTCACTTGAGGATGAAATGGAACTAATGTCTTTAATTTAATTACAAAATTAAATTCAAAGCTTTCAGCTTCCATTTTTGAAACATGATTAGAACTGTGTAGTGAAAAAAAAACATATTTTAAATCAATTAATTTATAATATATATATATATATATATATATATATATATATATATATGCACATTAGTAACATTTATACATTATTTAAAATGTTACTAAAGTATATATATATATATATATATATATACTATTTACATTATTCAGACTATTGTCATCATCTTTACCCTCTTTACTAACATTTATACATTATTTAAAATGTGTGTATATATATATATATATATATATATATATACTATTTACATTATTCAAACTATTGTCCACATCTTTCCCCTCTCCGAGATCTCCACCACCTTAACCAGGTACTGAACTCACAGTCTTTGGTTCCTGTCACTGGAACTAACGAATGCCTTTATCCACTGTACCATGTGTCTTTGACGACATCTGTGTATGAATTTCTGGGTATTATAAACCTAATGTCTTCAGCAACCATTTCTAACTTGTGCTCATTTTACAATTTTTGCACTCCTTATTACTTGTTCCCATATTGTATTCATTTCTATGCATGGTTGGCTCAGGAGATTTTTGTGGCCTAGCATATGTGCTGATTCCTTAAGTTTACAAATTTTCCAATGATGGTTAAGTCAGTGGAGAGCTTGATGAGGGGAATTAACAGGAGATAACTGATAACTAACATCCATTATACATGGCATGTGGAACTAGAACAGTCTACCCCAGCGAGCAAAATAAAGGGTTTAGTTCGACATTCCAACCACCTTCCAACGGCTGAAATGTTGTGATAAATATGCCAACAAAGATGAGAACAATAGTCCGAATAATGTAAATAGTGTACATAATACCTCATCTCAGAAATATATATATATATATATATATATATATTATTTGCTCTGGATTTACATTGAGCTCTCTGAATTTTATCCTCCTTAGGTTTACCCATACGGATTACCTAGTTTTTCATAAACTATATATATATATATATATAAAAGTGAACATTGAAGTCAACACTCAGAGGTGACAGGCTGTTTCATGCTAGATGTAATCTTCAGGCTTCCTGATTTTGTCTAGCATGAAACAGCTTGTTGCCTCTGAGTGTTGTCTTCAATGTTCACTTTTATATTTATATTTACATATGTTCTACCTCTGATATCGAGCACTTTATCCTATAAATATAGCACACCTTAAAACTATATTTCTTCATATATATATATATATATATATATATACATGCATATATGTTAGTATAATATGCAGTATATTAATGTATGTATATAATGTTATTAATATGTGAGTGTGTATATATATATATATATATGTGTGTGTGTGTGTGTGTGTGTGTATTACAATTTTGAAAAAAATTCAGTCTGATCCCCTTCACAAATCTGACCAAATGACAAAACATCAGAACTTATTTTGGAATCCCTTTTTTCATTGGGCCAAGAGCATTTCAATAACCACATATATATGTTTATGTGTGCTTACTATAGTTTCAAAGTCTCAAACTTTCAATTAATATTATAGGTTTATTTTTCTTGTATAATGTTTTTGTTATCCAACACCCATTCACATGTAGTGTTGTGACAGAAAAATGAATACTGATAGCCTATATCACCAGTTCAGGTCCCTAAACCAAGGCATATGATAAACCTATATATATATATATATATATATATATATATATATATATATATATATATATATATATATATATATATATATATATATATAGATAGATAGATAGATAGATAGATAGATAGATAGATAGATAGATAGATGTTTGTCTGTAGATAATCATCTTAACAAAAAGTGAGCTGAATGGGAAAATTGTATATATTGCTCTTCAGTAATGTTGGCAACTTGTATTTTGTGCTCTGTTTTTTTCTTAAACTTTCTCACTTTAGAGATTCAATTGCATTAGACAGTGAAGGAAAACATGATCTGATTCTTAATGTTTCAGTTGCTGTTTCCTCTGGCTTCAGTGTAAAGCTATCATTTAGGAGCAGAAGTAATATCAGGAGAAACAAGGGAAAAAGAATTTGAATGTGGAATATGAGTCAATTTATTTTCAGTTTTCCTCCTGTAAATGAATGAAAGGGTGCTGAAAAGTTCTTGACCTGACCAAGAAGGGATTGTGATGTTTAATCATTTCATCAGATTTTGGGAAGTGAGTCAGGCCCAGTACTTTTCAGTACCCCCCACCAAATAGAAAAATGACAAAAAATTACAGGACAGAGTAGGGAAAAATATGAGAAAGAATGTATGTGTTAAAAAAATATCAGTAGCTTGTTAGAAATCGGAATAAAAAGAGCTAAGTCAAATTTTCAATTAATGGCAGCTAGAGAGAAAGAGAGAAGAAAGAGAGGGAGATTAAAGAGAGGATGATACTATATGAATATAGTATCATCATCTCTTTAAGAAAAGAAGAGAAAAAACTGGGAAAGTGATAAGAGTAGGAAAAGAATTAAAAAAAAAGAGGGAAAGCAATAGCTAAAAGGCGAATGGAGAATAAGAAAAGTAGTTAGCAAATAAGTGCAAGAGGAAAAAAAGCAAGACTTACAAAGATAATAAAGAGTGAGAAGGAAAAGAATTAATTCAAAAAAATAAAGTAATGAGAAAAGTGAAGAAACAAAATTAAAAAGAAAGAGTAAACAATGTGAGAGAGAAACCTAATAGCTGAAGGAAAAGATATAATAAAAGATAAAGAGTAGATAGTGAAAAAGAAAGATTGCAACAAATATTCAGAAGAGGAAGTGAAATAAAAGAAACAGAATAAGGAGAGAGGGAAAATAGAAAAGAAAGAGAAAATAAAATGATGAGAAATACATAATGAAGGAAAATATAAAAGGAAGTCATTGAAATATATCTCTATAATTTCTTCTAATGTTAGACTGGTGGAACATATAAAAGGTTTTTCATCAACAAATTACACATTGGAAAAAAGGTGCTAAGGAAAATTCTTGAAACATCAATAAAAATAAAATAGAAAAATCTTAGACAAAATGAAAAAGAAAAGTGTGAAAAATAAATAAATAAAAAGTCCCCATTCCTCCAGCCTGACAAGAAAGACAGGTATAAAATTAAATGTGAAAAAATAAGTTACTGTGTCTGATTACTGAAAAATATATATTCAGGAAATCAAGGTTAAAGGTAATGGTTGAGAGTGGTTAGAAAAATGATGAGAGGGTGGGATGAATGAATGTGAGGGCTTTTGGGTAGGCATTAATTCGGTCAAATTTCTTTCTTTTTTTTATATGATTTCAATCCTTTAGTTTTATATAATTCTAGATAAACTAGAATAACATTTTCTCATATCATTTTCATGTAGAAGGCTTTGAAATATTTTTGTTTCTCTTCATCATCATTCTTTTTCTTTCTGATTTTCTTTGTTATTTTTAATCTTTTTCTTCCAATTTCTTCTTTCTTACTATTCTTTCTTCATTCTATTTTTTTCATTTTTTGTTTTTTTCCTTTTCTTTCTACTTTTTATTCTCCACAATTTCTCTTTCCATTTTTTGTCTTTCCTTTGCATTTTCCCTTTTCCATTATATAGTTTTGCTTGAATTCATTTTTCTACTTTTTTCTTGATTTATTTCTCTCTTTCTTTTATTTGTTTGCTTGCTGGTAATTTTCTACTCTTCTGTTTACTTTTATAGATATTGTTCTGGACTAAAGTAGAATTTTCTGAACTAAAATACAAGTAGAATAAACTATTAATGTATGTTTTCAGTAATTAATAAAAAGCAAGGAAACAAACAGAAAATTTTCTGAAAGAATTTCTCTTTACTTTCAGTTTAGGATATACAATGTTCTTTGTACTTGAAAAAAAAGGCACATTGCCATTAACAAGAAAGAGAACTAAAATATTAAAAGATATATATGGAGTCATAATATTGTCTGAAATCTTTTCAAAATTACCATAAAAATGGAAAATCTATATAATATATACTATTAAAATAAAAATATATAGTGTTAAACCAATTTTTTGTATGTTTGCATAGAGCACATGTCACATATCTTTCATTTGAATTTTTGAACAAATGTTCATATTTCATTGTAAAGCTAAGAAAATTTAAGTTGAAGTCAGAATTTATTTGTATGAATAACAAATAAGAATAATAAAGCATAAAGGAAGTTTACAAATTTGATAAGTGAAAAGATTTTTACATTAAAAAATTTGATAAATGAAAGATTTTTACAAGAAAATTCAAATTTGAAACAGAGATGTATTCTGCAACAGGACAACTCAAAAGAAGCCACTTAATGGATTTAGTTATTTGAATTTACTGTTGTCTTTTGTGATGATAATAATTTTATAGTTTATCTTTATAGTTAAGTTGCTTGTGGTTTTCTTGAACAAAGATTTTCAGGCTTTCATTTGATTACTAAGACCAATATTAAAGAAGTATACTTTTCCATATGAGCTGTAGTCAAGGGCTTGGCAATCAGTGAAGCTCCTCCTTTTTTCTGGTCTTTTTCTGTGGCTTAAGGAAGTAGCCTGATTGATCTTCTGCTTCCAAGATGTCTTGTCAGTTGCCCCTGTTTCTTGCAGGCAATGGAGATCCTTTTTGAGGAATGTTCTGTGTTCATCACAGTTCTCACTCAGCCAGAAACTAGTTGACTGCCAGATAGAAAGTTCTTTGGAAGATGATAATCCTCTATCCTTGTCATATGACTCACTGTAGTTGAAACTTTTGTAGAAGACCTATAACATTAAATCAATTTATTAAAGTTTAGAATCTCAGTGTTAGTAATAAAATTGTACCAGTGATAATACATCTAATATCCATATTATTTTTCAGTAATTCCTGGCTACTAACAATCCCTTTTTCCTTGATTTTCAATGCAAGAGAGACTGTGTACTTAAACTGGATGGTGGGTGTGATGAACAAGGAAAAATTTGTAAAGACTAAAATAGATTAATAAAAACAATAAAAATTTATATTTTTAAGTTTAAAGTTAAAATAAATTCTTTTTACTTTATTTATTTATTTTATTTTGAACCATTTCACCATGAGAAAAGGCAATAAAGCCACTGAGATGCAAGGGTTACTGAGTGTTATAGAATATGAGAAAAATACTATTAAGGAGAGAGAACAATAAAAGAACAAGAATTAAAAAGACAGAGACAGAAGATAATGATTGACATTGTATTTAAATTTTTGTAGATTAAAGTTGACTGGGAAACATTAAGATGGAAGAGACGTTTTTGTGTTTTACAGCTTTGCATAGACACAGCAATAAGTTGATATTCTAATTTTTAAAAACAAAAGTTTATGCAACAAGCATTCATTTTTCAACATTATTTCTTTTCTTTAATCCAGTGGTTCTCTATTAATCATATAGATTAAACATTATATAGTAAAAATTTCAGATTAAGATTCAACTATGGATTTATTGATCTAACCCTATATATATATATATATATATATATATATATATATATATATATATATATATATGTGTGTGTGTGTGTGTGTGTGTGTGTGTGTGTGTGTGTGTGTGTGTGTGTAAATTATTTTCAAGTAGAGTGTATCTGTGAAGGAACAAAATGAATGAAAAGACTAGAGAAAAACTATTCTTAGCTGATATGTTTTGTTCTCTGTGGGACTTTATTAAGGCAAATGCAAAGATTTTATTTTATAAGAAGTATTTATATACAAGAGCAAAATATTATTGTCTTTTTAAAATTCTTGAATTAGCAATGCTTTTAAATACATATCAAGAATCTTTACATATCTGCCAAATCTTTTAAACAAATTAAAATCCAAGATGGCTAGAAAGTTTAAAGTTAAAAAGATGCATTATAAGTTACTGAGGAAATCACTATCATTATAGTAGTTTCTGTTGAGATGCTATGAATGAGTGCAAAGTTTTGACAACATTTGGAAAAAAAATTTACAGTAATTTTTTAGTTGTTGTCATGGTAAATAAAATTATAGTAACTTTCTTCTTCTTTCTGGCAACATTACCCTTAACCCATCCCTCCATTACTAAAAAGAAGAAAAACTGAAATGAAAGATGAGATTTTCTTTTTTCTTTTTCTCTTCAATATCAGCTTTTTTTTCCTTCTAAGTAAAATCTTTTAGAATTTGTTCTTTGAGCACAATTATTTTCAGACTTCAGAAATGAATTTCCTTGAGGCGATACTCTGAAATCAGTAAAGTGAATTGGAGGCACAAGATGGTGCCATGCCGGCCATTAGTGCATAAAGAAAAGCAGTCTATCTTGATGGTTGCAGAATAGTTTACCTGAGTTCACTTGCAATCAATCATTACAAAGAATGTCCACTTTCCACACTATGACTCCCCACCACCTCATGTCAAAAGCATGTCAGCATTTCCAATCATCTACTAACTGGCACCTCTGTGGCCAGCAAAGATCAATATTTGTGTATCCCCAGGTCAAATATGTCATATGATGTTGACAGTGTGAACTTATTGAAGACTAATGTCTAGACAAGTAAAGTGAAACTCTGTGAGACAAGGAGGAATAAAAGGCAAACCATGTAAAATGACAACTGCAAAAGAATGGATAATGCTGTCTTTGGTGCTTCTAAACTCTGTCAAATTGGAACTAAAGAAAAAAAACTACAGACACTGGAAAGGGTGCTACAACAAACTGTTTCTGGGATTAGCTGTCACCTGCCTTGTCATCCACAGTTGACAGATCTGAGACTGCAAGTTATTCAGTAATGCAATCGGATGGAAAAAAAAGGAAGATAAAGAAAAAATGGTAAGTAAACATAGATAAAACTAGGCTTGTTTTAATAAATACTCATAACAAGCTTTTTCACTTGCAGGGCAATGTTCTCTGATGTGTTTTCTTGCTATTTTAAGGATCATTGCTTAATTATGAATACATGTAATAATTATTTTAATACTTCATAGTGTTTGTATATGTGTAATTTCAAATACAAACACATATTGAAAATGTGAGAGAAACTATATAGTTGGGTTGATATGTGTGCTTAAACATACAGCACTGTACAACCACATGTTGTATTTGCAATATAATGCAAATGATAAAGCAAAATCCTACAGAAGAATCACTCTTACCTCAAGATAATTAAATGATTAATTGAAATAAACTTCAAACATTCTATGATAAAAAATGAAATTGCAAATTTAAATTCATTTTCAACACCAACTGATTGTTTTTGAAGTTGTTTCAATTTCTGATTAGTTCACCATAAGTGGTACCTTGTTGTAATCAATATGTGCTGAAATCTTTTGAATTGACTTTAAATGAGACAGAAATCTAATGATTCTACAACAGTTTACTTACCAGAAGACTTTATAGAAAAATTTTACCTCAGAGCATCATATGTATCTTTTTAATGTTCTGCCCAGACATCTTGAAAAATGGTCACTTGTTGAAACTCTTTAATGAAATTACAAATAAAAATCATAATCATTTCTCAAAATTACTATACATATTTAAATATACATATGTAGATATATTCCTATGAAAGCTAAAACTATAAATCAAATGTATTTTATAATATAGGTATAAAAAATGAAAAGTATAATCACATTGTATCAGTCCATATGAAATAAAAATATAAATATATACAATCAAAAAATCTCAACAAACATGTTTTATTTTTACTTGATATTAGTGTAGTATGTAACTGATACCAGAAAATACCAGGCCTGAATTAAATTTAACGTCCATCAGGAAACGTTTACTAGGAAGAGTTGACCTGTGGTGACCCTAATATGTACTGCTTTCACCCTTAGAGATACTAAAGTAAGATTTGTACTCAGTTTCACCTCAACATCAAAAGATCTAGGTCTCTTGAGGATTGATCTAGAATATAAGCTCAAAGTCACCAAGTGCAGAACTGAGACTCAAAGGATGGCAGTGGATGCACTGATGTAAACAAGAATTGAATCCAGTTGAACTTGGAATATACACACAGACAAGAAAACTATATAACAGGAAGTTATATAAATGCTGAACCCATGAGGGGGATGACTGAATCTGTTGCCCCTTGTGAGAAGAAGACTGAACATTCAAAGAAACAATTATTTTATGTATGAAAAAATTTAACCATGTATTCTTATCAGATATTACTAATATGACATTACATTTATTGCATATATAATATTGCATTTATAATATGACATTACATTTATTGCATAAACATCTCTCATAAAATTTTGTATTTTGCTACTTCTTCACAGAAAGTCAGATATTAGCACAAACCCAAGATTTATAAAAGAAGCTAGTCAGGTGCTCAGCTCTGCAGTGGCACTACAAGCATACCCTGTCATGATGATGACTTTTCTTAATGGTTAAAATAAATTGCTGATGTTGGTTGAAATTATGTTTAAGTCCAAGCAAAGGTAAATGCAAAAAATTGGAATTTTGATTTTCAAGACAACAAACTTCTAAGGTTAGTGCAACAAACTCCTATTTTCCATTTCACCCTATACCAATTTAGGCTAAGCTGATAATAGATTTAAAAAATAAAACAAGGATCCATTTATTGTCATGTATGCAAAACCTTGTGAATTAATGAATTTTCAACAAGTTCCACTTAGACAGCTTCTTCCTCTCAACTGTTACATTGTAGAACAAACTCCCAAGAGAATGCTGACAACTACAATCTAAGTCTCTTTAAATCCAAGTCAAGTGATATCTATCCTACTCATCTTAATAATACTCTCTTACTTCCCATTTCTTTACAATTTCACTCAGTAATTCTCTACCTTGAGTGGGCATTGAGCCTTATATTGGATGAACTATCAGTAAATAAAAAATTATCATATAAAACTATATAAAATTAATCTTGGCTGAAATTCTGTATTTCAATTATTTATTCATTTCTAGTTATTATTTTGCTTGTGGCATATATTTTTGCAAGAAATCTAAGGTTTCCAAATCTTAATTTAAAAAAATTAGGCAATAATAAAAAAAAAAGATGTAAACCATATTGAATACATGCATGCACAGGCATCAAAATTAATTTGGGTATTTAAATAATGCTTTATATGTGTTATGGTATAGCTATAAATAGGAGCAGGTACTGCCTTTTGCAGAGGGAAATTTCCAGCAGTCAGTTCTGACAGTCGGACTGAACATTCTTTCTGTAACACTCTTGTTTGTATATGTTTGTATTACAGTTTCTGTTAATATATTTGTTTAATTCAATTCCTCTTTTTGTGTCTTTATTTCTGGCCCTAACAAGGCCACAGCAATATGTCTTTTAAATTATGTCCAGTTATATGTGCTTAGATATCACTGAATTATTTTCCAGTGTGTATGCATATCTGCATATATTTAGATGTTAGCCATACAACTACCACCCTATCTCACAGATTAATTTGACATTTGCTTGGTCAAAGTGCCATATCTATTCATATTAATAACTGCTTGGAACTGATATTTCTACTAATAAATGCAAATCTTTGTAAATAATACATAAAAACTATACAACATCAATTGTAAAAAAAATCAGACTTGTGAACTTCTTAGCATAAAATGAGGAAAATTGAAATGAAATAAGATCTTCTTCCAACTGGGTATTCTGATTTTTAAATTTATTAAACAATTGACAGATACATTTTCCCAGTGAAGAATTTAACTTGTATAGTTTCTTGTGCATTACATTATGATAAGGTACAAATACAATAATGCCAAGTTTAAAAGTATTTAAAAATTGAAAAACAAATAACATCTATAGTTTTTACCTGATCTTGACAATGGCAAGAACTATTGTTGAAAGTGCTAGGTCTTAAATGTTTGAATGATGCATTCACTTGCTGAAACTAGATATCTATTCTCTTTTTATTTTTAAGAACAGTTAATTTATCTCT
Organism: Acanthosepion pharaonis; assembly: GCA_903632075.3. NCBI lineage: Eukaryota > Metazoa > Mollusca > Cephalopoda > Sepiida > Sepiidae > Acanthosepion > Acanthosepion pharaonis. Next base: position 1,402,261 of record CAHIKZ030005492.1, on the reverse strand, counting down.
GAATTTCTGGGATGAGGTGTTATTATGTACACTATTTATTATCCTCATCTTCGTTTTTGTTATCACATTTTTGGCTGTTGTGCCCTGTGGCTTTGTATATTGATTTATGTAAGCCAGATTGACATACACCTGAAGTGTGGAGACGACAACAACAACAAAGATTAGGACAATATTCCACATGTAAATAAAAACTGTTAAATATAACATTTTAAAAAATTCCTTTTCTATAGCTTTCATCGTATTTGCATTCATGAAGAACTGCTACCTAAATACATATTATTTAATATATGAATATCAGTAAAATTGCTTCATCAATATGTAGTTGAATTGTAACATTATATGTTAGTTCAGTAGATTATGATATAGATTATTTTTTATTTCTTTCTTCCACACACACACACACACACACACACACACACACACACACATATATATATATATATATATATATATATATATATTCAAGTATGTTTGGTTGAATAATCTAGACATATTATATCTATTTATTATGTCAATTTATTTTTATTAATGACTTTCCAAATTACATTGTTGATGAACAAATTACATGACCTATTAGAAATATTAACATAAATCAAAAAGAATATAATACTTCCTCAAATAACCCAAAACATATCAACCTACCGTACCACAATCAAATACACTCTAACTACAAACAAGATGATAAAATCCTAAAAAAAAAAACTCATAAGTAATTATATATCCCCCATTGATCCCAGTAAAAAATAAAACTAATTATATACTATACTAAATGTAGTGCAACAAACTTAATCATCAACAATAACTCTTTTCTATTAACTAATGTTTTGTGATTGAATTTCAGTTTAAATGTCCTTTGGGAGATTTTATCTCTGACAAAAATGTAAATATATATGTTGGTTTCATGATGACAACAACAACATTATCAAGGAGACTTACATTACATATGTCAAGCTCTATTGCATGACATTTAAAGGAACATTCCTATCCACATTTACAATTTAGAGAAATATTAATTGACAATACTAGTATATAATAAATAAAAAACAAAAACTTCAAATTCTTGAACCCTCTATATGAGAAAAATACAACCAACACTAAATAAGATTAATTATGAATATAGCAACAATGTTTTAAAATGTCTATAAGAGCAAGGTTTTAAAATACCTAAATTATAATTTTAAAAAAAATATAATTATAACAGCAATTTACAATTTAAGTATTTTAAAAACATATTAAAATACTTAAATTATGTTTTTTTTAAAATTTACAATATAAATTAAGGTACCTCCCTTAGATAATGTTAATTTTTCAATTAACAGAGAATGTTTCATGAGCATTTACAAAATAATACACAACTATCAATTGCATTAAATTTTGTCTTAGCAATTCACCCCTGAAGATGATCTTGGATGAAATTGAATGTACTTGGTGAAAATAAAAGAAATGAAAAAAATAACAGTGCCTTCCTTAATGAGTTTAACAACATCATTAAAAAATTGATCTGTGGATTTGAGAAGATTAAAATAAAAATAAATAGACATAATATGTCTAGATTATTCAGCCAAACATGCTTAAATGAAGATATGCTGTATATATATATATATATATATATATATATATATATATATATATATGGGGGAGGAATTAATGGTAAAAACACCATATATGTAAATAGTATCTTTTTTAATAATATCTTCCTGTTAATAGCAAACCACAAAAACCTATCTATCTCCAGACTTTAAAACATTTAACACATTGTGTAAAAAGAATGACTTTACATATACATACAAAAATATTTTGCTTCAAGGAAGAACATGATGATGATGATGATAACAATGATAATAAAAATAAATGAATAAATAAAATGATGATATTCCTTGGAAAATAGTTTTGATTTACAAATTATACAAGAATTTTTATCATAGCTTATTTCCAGGGAAGAATGAATTATGCAGGAAGCATGTCATTCCTTGTGATGCATTCAGTTTTAACATGATGCATATGTCCAAATTGTTTGCTAAAAGAAAAAGAAAATGGCCCCCAAATAGTGACAAATCATATCAAAGAATTGGTATCTTTTGAATTGATGTTTTTTTTTATATTGATATGTGCATTTATTACTGTTCAATTTTCAATCTAATGCCATGAAAAGAGATAGAATTTATTCTTTTACTTTTGTGGAAATGTTGAATTCTTGTCCAGTGCACTTCACATGTGCTTGCCAGGAGAAATTTATATGTATAAACTCATCTTTGCTTTTTGATGATATGGTGTACTCATTGCATATTTTCAGTAACCGAAAAAATAGAAGCACAATTCCCAACAAAACAAAATTATCTATCAGCCAGTGCAAGTGTGAACATGGCATTGACAGATCTCCAGCAGCTTCCATGGTAATGACTTTAACATCATGTGATAACACACAAGTGATGTAGATGTATTTTTCAGGTTATTTTAAACAAGCTCTAACATTATCCTCCTTTGCTGAGAAATTATTTTAGAGAATTATTAACAAATTATAGGTTAGAACAGTTTACAAAAATAAATAAATATTCTTTATCTTTAGAGTCATCATACTGCAACTATAACCATATTGGTCATTTATCAGTTTATATGGGAATAGATGACCAACACTAACACTGTTAGAAGCTCTTTGATTTGTTACAAGGTTTAAGCAGATTTATGTAATGACCAAGTAAGTGAGAAACTATTTATGGAGACATTTGATGCTTTTGACTGCAAACAGAAAGAAATGATTCAAACCAAATAATACCAGATGATCTCAATTGAATTTAATGTTGATAAAAAACAAACTTTTGTACTAAGAGAGATCAGGCGGCAATGACTCTAATATAGATTGAGTTAATAATAAAATGATACCAAAACAGACTTGGCTCTCAGTGTTAAACCAGAGTACCAGAGAAGCCAGATGTATAATCTGGAATATGATCTTCTAGCAACCAGGTACAGGGTGTATACATGTGGAATAACCTGAAGACATATAATATAATATAATATAATATATATATATATATATATACATACATATCTTGAGAAGGAAGAAAATGAAAGTTTTTTTTACATCTTCATAAGAAGAAGAATCCAAGTTTGGAAAAAAATCCCAAAGTCACACACCCACTTGCCAATATGAAAGATATTGTCTTGTGTTTTTATTAGTCTGGATAATGATAAAATTACAGGAATGTTAACATAAATTTTCTTTTCTGAGACAAAAGATGAGAATAAAGATATAAACTGTCCATGCCAGTAATGCATATTATTTATTATTGTACACAAGAAAATATGTTTGTATGTGACTTTTTCTCTCTTGCTTGAGCTGATTATGATTATGGCTACACATTCACTGCCAAAGTTCCTGGAATTTAAGAGTTTTGGAAAAACTCAATTTCTCTTGAGAAAAGTAAAACCTTGAAATTTTGGATCCTAAATCCAAAAAGAAAAAGTCTATAAAATCATATTTTTCTATATAAAAGTTATATCTAAATCTAAAAGATTTTGTGTAACAAAAGTTTAGTTTAAATGAAGTTTGCTAACTCAAAAAAAAAGACAATGATTTTTCTAAAGACAAAGTTACAAGATGTGGCTGATATATCTGTTTGCAATCAAAACAGCTGTACTTAATAACTGTTTGGTTTGTAATGTCTGAATTATCAGAAATGAAAAAAATTCAGTAAGACAAAAAAGAAAACATTTGAAATCACTAACAAAGCTATAATGCTAAAATAATTACCAGAATGAAAGTAAAAATCATCTTCTCCATTTCTGAATGTCAACAGGATTTTTTTTTCATTTTGGCAATTTAAAAAAAATGATCTTCTTTAATTAAGAGGCCTTTGTTGATTTCTTTCATAAATCAAGGAATCTGTTTTTGTTGCCTTATTCATTTTATCTGTAATAATTGAGTGCTTTTTGTTCGTTTTCAACAATGGCAAATTCTCATAAGATGATAGCAAGAAGTGGTCCTCTTCTATTTTCCTTGAAGCAATTAGAAAGGATTGAGGAGAGGGAGAGTTATAATCTGATGGAGAGAGTAAAAATGCAAATGAGAGACTCTGTGACGTTATAAAGTGAGTGATAGAGAGAAAACTAGTATAACAAAGAAAGAGTAAAAATTGATAGAAAGAAGAGTGATAGAAAAAAGAAATCAAGAGAGAGATGCCATAAGAGAGTTTGTCTTTTCATGTTATACTTTCTATATTGACATGAAAATGTGAAGAAAGGAATGAGAAAGAAAGAGAGAGAGTGTGTAGAGAGTGACAGTATGTTAAAAGAGAAACTGTAAGAGATACATTACAGAAAGAGTGAGAAAAGAAAAAGAAATTTGAGAATTTCTTAGAATTTTTCACATTTCGTCTTAGCTGATAATAAAGGTCAATCTTATTAGATAAGTTTATTCACTTATCATTTACTTATACAGACATATAAAGATGTAAATGTTTCTTAAAAATAACAACACTGAATTATGAAATTATATATACATAGCATGAGTGTTCATCACTAAACATGAAAACAAGCATGGTAAATATACAATATACATGTAGTAAGTTTATTAAATGCATTCTGATTTATGCAAAAACGTTGAAATGTATTGACTCTCATTTAAACATGTGCACTTTTATATCAAAATAAAATACATTCATATTCAAAAAAACATAGACTTATCCATGATTATATATTTCTATTAGTAACAATAATATGAATGTAGGCATAGATTTCATGAAAGGTACCAAAATTTTATTTTGTCATTTTTAAAATAGTTTTTTTCTGTTTGTGCTTCATTTATTTTTCTCTTTTTAATAATTTTTCTTGAAAACAACATTTGAGTAATAATGTCCTTCAAACATATGTCATTTAATGCATTTCACTACAATTACTGACATATGAGGTAGGTTAGATTTATTTATTCATTTTATAAATGTCCGATTTTGAATTTTCTATTACAAATCCAAAGTCTGTATTACCTTAAATATTGGAAAGAAGATGCCTTATACATTATCCTTTATATATATATATATATATATTATATATATATATATATATATATATATATATATATATATATATATGATGTGTGTGTATGTGTGTAATACAATCAACACAAGTTATTATTATTTATTATTTCTTTATATATATAAATGATAAATAAATTAATTTCCAATAAACTTTGAGTTTTTATATAAGCAGTACTGGATAAAAATATCTTAATAAGAAATAAATTCATGAATAGTTACAAAAAATTTAAAAAACATAAACTGATTCACCATCAAAATTTCTACCAAAAGTACAAATAATTTTTAGAAATTCATTATTTTTTTGCTAACCTTCTTACTACTTCAGTGAAATTCTTGATTGTGGAATAAAATAGAAAAAAGCAGTGTTGTTTGTAGTTCAGAATGTTATCAGAAAGTGTTCTACAAATGCAGAAGGGCATGTATCTATGTTTCATAGACTTATGCAAAGGCCTTCGACGAAGTACGCCACAAGGATCTGATGGAACTGCTCAGCAACCTTGATATATTCTGGAGGGATATCAGAATAATCAAGAACATATACTGGCAGCAAACATCATGCATATGCATAGAGAACAAGATCAGTGAATACACAAAAATAGAAAGGGGCGTAAGGCGAGGATATGTCTTCTCATCTGATCTGTTCCACCCATACAGCAAGGCACTTCTGAGAGAATTGAAAACCTTACCAGGATTTAGCATTGGCAGCCACAATTTTAACAACATAAGATATGCAGCCAACACAGTACTGATAGCAGACACAGAAAAGAAATTACAAAATCTGCTACAGAAGGTAGCGATGGAGAATGTGAAGAAGGGACTAAACATAAACTACAAGAAGACAGAATGCATGATCATCAGTAAAAGGATAAGCCTGAAATGGGATTTGAAGGTCAATAATGCTAGAATCAAGCAGATGCAGAAGTTTAAATATATGGGAAGCATTCTGACAGAGGATGGTAAATGTGACACAGATCCGTAGACGTAGTGGGATGGCCAAGGAAGCATTCCAAAAGCTGGGCAAAGATTTGCGAGACAGGAGTATTTCTTTGGTAATGAAGAAAAGAATACTGAGCTGTTATGTGACATTTGTCCTTCTTTACGACAGTGAATGTTGGACGATTTCCTCAAAGATGAAGAAGAGACTCGAGGTGATGGAGATGTGGTTCTACAGAAGGATGCTAAGGATATCATGAACCAAGCATGTGAGCAATGATGAGGTCTTAGAGAGGCTGCAAGCAAGGAGGAGGCTTATACTTAACATCAGGAAGAGGCAGCTGAAGTTCCTGGGACACATAATGAGGAAGGAGGGTGGGGAAAATCTGATACTTATGGGTTGAATAAAGGGAAAGAGAGACCAGAGAAAACAATACATGCTTACCTAGAGGCCTTAAGCAAGTGAATGACAGAACATGGTCTGGGGGAGGTGACAGAGGGAAAGAACTTGTTGAGAGCTGCAAGGGATAGATGGAGGTGGAGAGCCTTGATTGCCTATGTCCTGAAACAACATGTCACATAGAAAAAAAAAAGTGGTTATAATCTATTTTTCTGTGAACATATATTTCACCTGTTATAAGGAAGGTCATTCTTACATCAAAACCAGACCTAATCTATAATAGCAGTTTTTATGCACCAGAGAAAGAAAAAAGAAATCAATAGTACTTGGTCATTTTTCATGAAAAACTACTTTACAAACACTGCAAAGTACAATGTATTTCATTGAATATTGCAAAGTAGGATATACTTTATTGATATCATGAAGTATAATGTATTTTATCATATATGGCAAAGTAGGATATTCCTTATTGGACTTTGTAAAGTAGAATATCTTTTATTAGCTTTTGGGAAGTATGTTATTATTTATTGAACATTGTGAAGGATATTCTTCATTTGACATTGTGATGGTGAATATTCTTTATTGGATAGTGCAAATAGGATATTTTTTATTGGACACTGTGAAGAGAGTATCCTTACTGAGCATTGTGAAAAAAGATATTCTTAGAAGGTATTGTAAAGGAGGCGAGATTTAGTAAATATTATGAAATGTGAGATTCTTTACTGAATAATGAATTTTTATGAAAGTGAATATCAGTTAACTTTGCAACAGAAAAATTTATTGATAAGATATTTATGTATATAAACCATATTATATTATCATAATCTTATTATTAACTCATTTTTGACATTTTTTCAAAGTTTTTTAATGTCTACTTGAATTTAGTCAATTACTAATCATAGTGATATCTCAGTAGATAAAAAGGACCAAATAACAGTAATTCATGAAAGTGAGTCACTGTGAAAGAGGAAAGACAATGTAAATTTGATTAGTCAGCTGTTTATTTTAACCTGTTTTATATTTTTGGTAAAATATTTATAACAATATTTAATAATAAATTACCTAATTTTAATAAACCAAATTTCTTAATTATATCATAAATATGTTATTAGTTTTAAACCAATGAATAGATCATTTGGCTTAGCCCAATGAAATTAATTTCCTTATATTTATATATGAATCATGATAATTCTAATTTTAGAGCAAGCCATTTACCCAAGCAGTCATTCTTGTGAACTTTTCAGTAGTGTCAAATTTTACAACAAATTTTCACCTCTTTAAACAAACTTGTTGTGGCAAAATGCATAGTGTATGATTTTAAACATAAGTCAATCTTGTAAAATCAGTCTTGTCTATTTTATGTATATACAAATTATATATGTATGGCCTGCATAAATCAGTTTTGTCTATTTTATGTATATACAAATTATATATGTATGGCCTGCATAAATCAGTTTTGTCTATTTTATGTATATACAAATTATATATGTATGGCCTGCATAAATCAGTCTTGTCTATTTTATGTATATACAAATTATATATGTATGGACTGCATAAATCAGTCTTGTCTATTTTATGTATATACAAATTATATATGTATGGCCTGCATAAATCAGTCTTGTCTATTTTATGTATATACAAATTATATATGTATGGCGTGCATAAATCAGTCTTGTCTATTTTATGTATATACAAATTATATATGTATGGCGTACATAAATCAGTCTTGTCTATTTTATGTATATACAAATTATATATGTATGGCGTACATAAATCAGTCTTGTCTATTTTATGTATATACAAATTATATATGTATGGCCTGCATAAAATAGAAGCAATCAATTAATTTTGACAGCAAAAAATAAGTATTATTAAATTTAGAAACAATTACACAGTTTCTAATTAATTGGTGACAATATGAAAAAGTATCAAAGAGAGAGTTTTAATTAATGGCTACCCACTGGTGAGAAGTAATACCAACCTTTGTCAGACAATGAAACTAATTAAGAGAATTGTAATGTCATTTCATACAATTCAATAAAGTTACAAGGGAATATTTCGATAAAAGAAAACAATTTAAAAGCTTGTTTACACACATATTTTCTATGATTTAAGTTCATGATGCATTGCTCTGTACAAATCGTATAATTTGGCTGAAATACCCACTTTTTTTAATGCAAAAATCTAAAGCTTTATCTTTTAGTTTCAGAAACTGCTATTTCTGAAGGCATTGATGGTAACAAAATGTTACCATCAATGTAGTTTGTACAGAACTAATTATGAAAAGCCTGTTTTAGTATTAGTATAGGCTGTGGAAAAATGTGGAAAATCAAGAAAGAATAAATACTTTTTAAAAAAAGAAAGAATAATTGAACAGCAAAAGTTTTCTTGTGTGTTTTGAATAAAAATTAATGACTACAGTTAACAATTTCTCACAATATTATTGTTAATAACAATAAAAATGGACTTGACAAAACAGGAAGAAAAATAACAAAAAGAATGGTAACAAAAAAATTACATTACCAATGTAAAGTGACAATATCAAAATACAAAGTACAATTAACTAAAAATGCAGCTTAACCAGTTTATTGGATCTCTCTCATCGTAGCTCAGTTGCAGACAAGAAATATGCACAGCAACTAAAATAAACACCAAAGACCAAATGTCATATAATAAATAAATAACAATTAAAAGTTAATTACATTTAAGACTAACAACAACACTTTCTAGAGAGATGGCTGATAGGATTTGATATAAATAGATACCAATATGTCTTGGTTATAATGTTATATGTTTACAGCACTGACTGGGCATGCTGCTGGATTTTTAATAAACTTTCAGCTATCTTATAAGCAAGACATGTTTTCAATACTGAACTCAAAATTTCATTTGAAGGTGTTTGAATCTGTTTATATCAATTCCTACCAGCCATCTCACTGTAACTAGAAAGAGTTGTTGTTAGTCTTAAATTTAATTAGCTTTTAATTGTTATTTAATTATTATATAACATTTAGATTTGGTGCTTATTTTAATTACTGTGCAAATTTCTTTTCTCCAATTGAGCTTTGATGAGAGAGAAGTAACAAACTGCTTTTTTTGTTAATCATATTTTGTATTTCATATGGTAATACTGAAACATTACTTTACAGTAATATTTTTTGTTACCTCTTTTTTTTTTGGTTATTTTTTAACGTATCATTTTTAAAACTATTATTAAATTTTGACTCCTGCTAAAATATTTCAATATTATTATTGTAGTTGTTTTCTTGGAATTTGCACCTGATTAGAAACAACATTAGCTGTTGATATGGAAAAAAAACCCACTGAAACCAGAAATGACCTTGACTGAGAAAACTCACAAACAAATAAGCTCAGAATTACATAGAGTTCATTAAATTTTAATCAACACCTTAGCATTAACTCTTTCATGAAATACTTTTTTTTATTGGTTGAAAGGTGAAATGAAGAAGGGAAGTTCTTCCAGGAATGAATTAAATGTATTCAATTATTTAGCAACCATCCTAAGGCATTTCTTAAAAATATAATAAAATATTCCATAACGAATCAAATTATTGTTTAAATACTTTATATATGTATGCATAATCCACATAAACACATACAGCTACATAGATAGTATATGTGCATCACTTTCAAGTATTTGGTTGTTGTTGGGAAAATGCTTCATGCTTACATTGTTCAGTTATTAAGCAATGTAGTTTTGATATTGCAATTGTGAGACTTATTAATTTGCACTAATCCAAAACACAAAAATTTTAGTCACAAAAAGATGTTTCTCTGTTTAAAAACCCATGATAATATTTAGTAAAACTAACCATATATTTCATTGGATGAAATGAAAAATATAATTTAGTTTGAATAGTAAAAAAAAATAAAATATATTAAAAATATATTGTGATTGAATAAAAGACGCTTTCAAAAATTAATCTCATTAACATTAGTTGTTTTTCTAATTTAGTGTAAATTCTTGAATTTGTCTGTGGCAGAATAATATATTTGAACACACCTTGTCCATAATGCACTGTGATAGATGAAATGGTAGGGGGAGATAGAGAGAGAGAAAGAGCATGCTGTACAGTTGTCTGTTGTTATCAGACAGATGGATAGCCTGATTGCATAAATAAAATGTTTGAAACCTAAACAAAAAGAAGAAAAAGCAATATGAAATCATGACTTAATTTCACATTATAAAAGACGAGTGGCTGATGGCAGGATAGCTTCCTAAAGTAGTGTTGTATTTGTTTGGAAATGGTTGTCTGACTTGATGCAATTTCAGGATATCAATTTTTAGAGAAAGAACAATCAGGCTTTGCATGTCAACAGTGGGAATCTGGATGCTGTGACATTGACAGAGTTAGAAATAATGATAATGGTAGTGATGCTTAAGATTGGAGAAAGAGAACAGGGAAAATGATGAATAGATATGAGGAACTTAAGAAGAAAATAAGAAGATGGCGATATGAAAATGGAAAATGAATGAGAAAGAAGAGAAATAGAAATGAGCAAGACAATGAGAAAGAATATGAAGGGAAAAAATAGAAGAAAAAATGAGAAGATGAGAAAAAATGAGGACTAAAAGAAAAAGAAACTGGAAAAAGAAGCAGCCATAATATAGTAAAAATTGCTACAGAAAGTAGCATAGGAAAACAAGTGAACACAATGAAACTAGTTGTCTTTTAAGGGCTTATCTTTCAGCATTAATTACACAGTGAAGTAAAAAAAATATCTTGATGGTGATGTGATTTTCCTCTTTCATTGAGTAGTAAAGCATAGAAGAAGCCAGAAATGAAAAAATGAATCACAATGATACTCAGGAAAAAGATCTGCAAGCCAAAAAACAAAATAAAATGGAGTAACAAAAACTTTCTAAAAACACACTGTTTCTAAACCACAAACAAACCAAACTCCACCTCTTCTCTATAAAATAAGGTTTTCTTTGTAGTGGTGCAGCAACAATTGGTACCTGCTTGCATTTTATATGCATTCATAGATAATGTCGGTTAATTTATACCAATCCTGCTCAGAGAATGGCAATGGAGAAGACTGTATTTTCCATTATGCCATTGCACAGCCAATATTCATTCTTTTTTCTTTTTCTCATGGAAAACTACATAGTGTAGTTTTCTCATGGAAAACTACACTATGTTAGATTTTTGTTATGCAAGTCAATGTTTTCACAATAAAATTTATATTAACCAACCAAAAGTTTCAGGATATACTTATATATCATGTGAGTTTCCGCTTGTATCTTTATTAAAATTACTGATAATAACTTATTTGGAGGTTGTCAGGTTTTATTATGCAAACAACATAAGTAGAACATAAATTCTTACTTATCAATAAAAATCCAAAAGATATATTCTATAGAATCATATACATCTTCTGTGTGCCATGTCCCTTCAGGATGTTAGATGATCATGGCTCCGATTATTTCCTGTCCTTTGTAGATCTTCATAAATTTTGTCTTTTTGTTATCTCTTCTAAACCTTGCTTTAACATCCAAGCCCCACATTGTTTTCCTCTATCCTCTTACTATCAATCTGTTCTTGTAAGTATCAAATTTTCTAAGTCCTCTTTCCTTATTATATGCCCTAGAAATTTCAGTTATCTCTTTCTGATGTTTTTGTTCCCATTTTCTCTAAAACTTTGTCATTGCTCACATAGTATTTTCTAGACATGAGCCATGGAACAAGAACAGATTAAATAAAGGATTCAGTTCATAATTCCCAGAAAGTTACATACACCATATAAGGAAGGGCCAGAGGACACAATGGCTGAAGTGTTAGGATAACAACAACAAAGAGTAGGACAATAGTCCACCTGCAAACAATGTGAATAATGGTAACTTCTCATTTCAGAAATTCAGACAGGAACAACATTTCTACTGTTTCAACTTTACTTGTAGTAGCTTTTATTGCTTTCTAGAAGTTTTCCTTGCTAGAATATTGTTTTCTGTTTCCATATACATCTATTTTAATGATAAGCCACACGTTTTCTGTTGGATTAATATCTGGAGAGGTTGTGAATGATTCCATTAATTAAATGTCTTTTGAAACCTTCTTTTGGCAAGGTGGGCTGTCTTGCATGAATACAGTTAACTTAAAGCTTCTTGTGCCACTCAAAAACCTCTTACCCAATTCTTTGCATTTATCTTGTCACTATCATCAACCATGAAGGAACCTATCATTTTACTGCCTACGATATTAGCCAAAAACATTTAACACCATACATCATCTACTAAATTGTGCTGATGGACTATTTCCATGAAGAATCTAACTTCAAGGCCAGTCATCAGTTCTATCCAATATAACTCTACATTCATCACTAAAATTACTGTAAAGAAATCAGTTTTCATGAAGGGGAGACTGGAGTTGGTTGGTACATGAAATTGGTTAAATCATTTGCTTTAACTTTTGTTTCTACCACTTGATGGCACCACTGTTAGCATCATTTTAAGCAGAAAAGCTTTTGCTATTCTTCTTCTAAGTTTCAGTTACAAGTGCTACAACTATAAAAAGTTTTATATGAAAAACTTTTTTTCACCATATTAAGTCACATTTTCACTTTGAAATACATGTGATTAGTTCATGCTGTTGAAATACATGTGATTAGTTCATACTGTACTTGATGATATCACACTTATGAATAGTGAGACTAAACAGTGTGTATACTTTTATATATATATATATATATATATATATATATATATATATATATATATAATATATAGATAACTAGACTCGTTTTCAAAAAACCCTCGAATTTTGATTTGCTAATCAAATCAATCTCGAGGGAAAAAAGGTTTTTAAAAAAAAGAGCTACAAACATGAACTTCTGCCGACAAAAAAATCACACAGATGCAGGTCTGAAGCCCAAAGAAAAAACCCGATACGAGTAACAACTAACTAACAAAAGAGCTCAATACAACCGTAGAGCAGACCTAGATACACCTAGTGAGCCAGACAAACCTACCTAGGTTTCACCTAAACGGATCGTCAGGGAAAGTTTGGCTAACGAGGCAAAGAGAAACACATATTTATAGGTGATAGCTAAAATCATACCACGTGACAAAAACAAAAAACAAACAAAAACAACCTAAGTTTGGGGGGGGATAAATATTTATTCAACAAAAAAAAAAAAAAAAAACCTCAGTGGAAAATGGGAAAATGTCTAATTTAGTAGCCAAGATTTTTTATGTCTACATACATTGAGAATTTCAGTTTTAGAGTTTAATAGCTGGTTAGGTTGATCATATAAAGCTATGGCTAATTTCTCCTCAGCACATAATTTGCAAAATTTATGGCCTGCTTTATATTTTGGGCATTTTTTTAATATTTCCCATTTAAGGATGGGGTCTATATTATCTTCTTGTTTGGTTTTCCATACGTAGGTAGATAGCGTGGTACTATGTTTAATTTTTGCATTCTTAAAACTACTCGTGTGGTTATAATATCTTTTTTTAAATTTATCCTGAGTAGCACCTTTTTTGTTTGTTTTTTGTTTTTTGTCACGTGGTATGATTTTAGCTATCACCTATAAATATGTGTTTCTTTTGCCTCGTTAGCCAAACTTTCCCTGACGATCCGTTTAAATGAAACCCTAGGTAGGTTTGTCTGGCTCACTAGGTGTATCTATATATATATATATATATATATATATATATATATATAATTTATTATTCTGACAGATTTTATTACTTACATGTTATTTTAGTGGATATCCATATTTGAATAATTTATTTACTGAACAGTATATTTATTTATTTCCATCTACTGGCATGGATATCTGAGAAATCTTATTAAAGAAAAATATGTACTCTCCAGCAGAAATCATATTTTAATAACATTTCTTGAATATTCAGACCAGTAGATGAAAATAATAAATATATGATTTAATAAATAAACAGAGCATCTATTCAAATATGGGCATCTACTAAAAATAATGTTTAAGTAAGAAACTATATATGTATGTAGCTTTTGTTAGAACTCCTTTTTAGGATGCAATGGAAAATAAATTATAGTTTGTATATTAAAAACGGAGCTACTTGGTGTACAAACCTATCCCAGTAAAATATATAAGATGAATAGAAGAGGAACCTAATATACATAATGTAAATGTACCTATTGCAGGTGGATCTGTATATTTTATCTTTATGTCATTGACTAAAATATGGGAAATATTCCTCATTTGAAAGAGGCTGCTGTAATCTTTTCACTGATATGAAAGTCATATATTTATTGGCATTGATTAACTAATTTTATTGATTTATGCATACAAGTTAAAATTCATTGTTTTGAGTGAAATGCTACTTTTTAAGTCAAACAAAATTTTTTTTTTTTTAAGCATTTAAAGGCGGGAGCGCCACTAGCATGCAAGGGGTTACAGAGAATAAGAGTAAAGAGGGGTGTTTGAGGGAAGGATAAAGTGAAGGATGGGGATCAAGATCAAAGCATCAGAAGATGTTGATTGACATTACATTTGAAGATTATAGCTATCAGAGAAGCAAGTAAGAGGAAGGGAGTTTCACTGTCGGGAAGTGTGAGAGAAGAAACTGTTGGAATAGAAGAGGCAGTTACATTGAACTCTTTTGACAGTGAAAAAGTGGGGTTGATATGCCAACCTAGTAGCATGCTTAAATTCATGCAGTCAGGGTACCAGTGAAAGTAGCTCATCAGAACAGTTGCCATGAAAATATTTGTAGAAAAGACAGAGGGAAGCCAGTCTGTGAGAAAGTGACTGTAATCAAGATGCTAGATCAGGATCTATCACATTGCATATTTGTTTTTGGATTTTATTGAGAACCTTGAGATGAACAGTGGGGGCACCAGACCATATATGTCAATAGTATTCAATGCAAAGATGTATGGTAGATTTGTAGATTTGAAGGATGGACTCAGACAAAAAAAAAAACTTCTGGTGTGACACAACTTTCTTTGCAGTAGATGAAGCTATTTATTCAATGTAGTTGTTCCACCTCAGGTCAGTAGAAAACATGAGACCAAGAAGGCACAGAGAAACGTTTTCATAGAGTTGAGCATCAGCCATGTTGATAGGAGGCAGTGAGGTTTCTCTATGGTGGGTAAATGAGAGCAGTTTCATTTTGGAGGCATTAAAGTTTACAAGCCATTTCCTGTCCCAGTCAACTACAGATTGGAGGTCCTTTTCAAGACTAACAGCCAGGTTAACTTTGTTGGCAATGCTGGATTTACTATTGAGACAGGAGTAAATGGTAATATCATCTGCGTAGATGCCTACTTGAAAACTGATGACATCAGGAATATTATTGATGAAGATCAGAAACAGTGTAAGACCAAGGATAGAGTTTTGGGGAATACCAGCATTTGTATGAAAGGAACTGGAGGAGAACCCATTTAGGACGACCTTCATTTCACAGTTTGACAGGAATGATTGGATTAAATCAAATAATCATCCTGTAATACTGTATCCTTGAAATGTGAGATTTTTTTTCTAGCCATATAGTATGCCCATTTCAAATAATCACAGTTTTTATATTATTTAAATGATGGATGAACATATATCAAATGAAAGAAAACCTAGTTTCAGTCAGGTTAATAGCATTTAATTTGTAGATCATAAAATTACTGCTGAAATGAAGTTGATGGCCACAGATTCAACAATTTTACCCATTAGACAACCTCAGTTTTACAATTTATATCAATTATGACATGATGATTGGAACACACCCACAAGAGAAAGGTGTTATCTCAAGAGTTTCTGTATTATAGCTAGCACAAGGAGTCTTTGAAATCAAGTCTTCTAAGTTTTACCCACTTGACCGGAAGGAAAGAAACAAACAAATCAAATGACATCATATAAGACATTGGAGATTTCCAGTTGATGGCTCACTCTTGGCATGGGAACAGAATTTCTTTTGTGTAGTTCTGATGCTAATGGTTTGTATTACTCACCATACATCAAGATGTGTAGATGAGCATGGAGTTAGGAGGAGAACAGCTGATCTATGAGAGCAAATTTCCTGAAGTGTCACTTACCTACCAATTCAGACCAGCAAATGAAACCCTGAATAAAACACCTACAATTAGAAACAGGTTCCAATTTATCATCTCTTGACATGGATTTGCTTTGATCTTTTGTTTCCTTGTGGGAGTTTCCAGATTTTTGGTGCAAACCAATGTGAATGAGAAGTGAAAGACAACATGAAGGACTCACTGGTAAGTCAGTAGAAAGCTGGGTGACAGTCACATTGTTTATAACTGTAAAATCCCTGTGAAGTAACATTTTCACTTTGACCATCAGATCAGATGTGTACTTTATATTTATGAAGAGTGAGAATAAACAGGGCATATACTACATTTAAGATTGGTTCTGTTAGAACTTCTTTTCAGGAAAAAATGTAAACCAAACTGTCTGTTTGAAGCTCGTTGTATATTGAAAGGGTTCAGCTTATTATGAAAAATAAGGCTACTTGCCCTTTTGTGTGCCAAAAGGTTTTTGATTGTAACCGCTCAGTCAAAAATGGATTTGCAGTTTCAAACTAGTTTGCTGCTTTCATCAAATGCCATCTAAATTTATCTAGACATCCATATAGATATATATATCTGAGCCCAATAGTTTGCCTTGAGCTACAGATTTCAATCCAAGTCATTGTCTGCTATACATTTCAAGCAGCTGATATATGGAACTGTGAAAAATAGTATAACAAACTGACAAGTGTTGTACCAATGAAAGAAACCAAACTGTATCTGTTACTTATGTTGAAAATGGCCACTTAGTAACGTTATGGGCTGTTTTAAGTGCCATTGGTATTTTTGTTTTATCTATGGTGATTTTTTTCCCAGAAAGATTTTCAAGGAGCAATTTATACAGGGTGGATTGATTGGTGGAATGAACACATATAAATAGATGATGAAAGAACTCTTTCTAGAATTCATGAAACATGTAAAGTATGTGCATTACACAAAGAAAAGCTAGTTCTCTTCTTACATGATAGCCACATGTTTCACATTGGCATTAAAATTCTTGATTTTGTAAAGGGAAATGGTATTTTTCTACTCTCTTTCCATTGTTCCCATAAGCAGCAACTATTTGGAAGAACTCTCTTCAACTCACTGAAGAAAATGATACATGCTTCAAAAGACAACATATATGAGAAATAAACCTGGCAATACATGACCTTTCATTTGTGAAGGGAATGCTAGTTTCAAGCCTACTGCTGCAAAGGGTTTTGAATTCATATTCACTGAAACTGATTATGTCCCTTCCACTGTGACAAACAGGCAAGAAATCCATTCAGCCAATCTTGGAGCAGATCCAGACGATTAGTGCTTAGACAAGTGTGAGAATGATGTTTCCATTAAGTGGCCAAGCACACCGAATTGATAACCACCCTGGACATTTTGATGATCCTTGTCTAATGATAGTTTTTTTCCTCTGCAAGACAGAAGCAGTGACAGATTTCCTGATGTTCAAGTGCATGTAAGACACCAAAATTATAAGAGGTTTGGTAAAGTTGTACTTTGTTTTTAAAGTATTAAACTCTGTATGTTCACAAACAGTTGCTGGAGAAGTTTGGTTCAATGTATTTCTTGGAAACATTAGGTGACCAAAATAAAAATCTAGTAAAAATTTTTAAGTCTAACAGGACCTTTTGTTTTTGAGATGGAGGTAAAAGCCACTAAAGCAGTTAAGTTTCCTATACTGAAGCTGGCATTGTCAAAAATGACTAACCCTTAGTAAGTCAAAAATCAATGAAAACTGCTTGAATGGTTTAGGATTTTAAAAATGATTACTGTTGGATTTTAGGTAAAACTTTAAAAGTGAGAACTACTACATCTGGATACTACAGTTTTCCCTTGACTAACATGCTTTTGGAGGTTGGAAAATCACCTAACATAGTGTTGCATGTTAAAGCTTTAGATAAATGCTCTAGAGTGGAGAAAAAGGAAAGCTGAGAAAGTACATAGGCAATTTGTACATGCATCAAAAAAGAAACTGATATCTTTGGTTAAAAGTAGTAGAATTTTTCATAAGGAGTTTCTGGATCTAATCAGGAATGTCTGTGATTCTTGTTAGGCTTGCCTGAAATTTAGAAAACCCCTGCTTTGACCAGTGGTAGGATTGCCTCTTGGAAACAAGTTCAAAGGAGCATGGACATAATCAGTATTGGATTCTACATCTGATTGATACAGCTACTAGGTACTTTGCTGCCATACTGGTTATAAATAAAAATAGTGAAGAAATTATTTGTAATATATTTTTAATGTGGATATCCTATTTTGGATCTCCTAAGCAGTTTTTGATTGATAACAGTGGTGGGGGATTTAATAATGAAAGTTACCAACAGATAAATAAAAAGTTAAATATTGAAACTTGCACTACTACTATGGCAAGTCCATTTAGTAATGGTACTGTGGAATACCACAATCTAATAGTGGCTGTAGCAATGAAAAAAACATTAGAAAATGAGAAATGTAAACCAAAAATAGCTCTGGCTTGAACTGTTAGTGCCAAAAATTCACTTCAGACTCACTCAGTACATAGTCCTAATGAACTTGTATTTGATTTCAATGTAATAATGTCCTCAGTTTTGATTGATAAATTTACTGCATTGGAGTTTGAAACAATCAGTGACATATAATAATTGTAAATTCTCTAAATACAGCAATGAAAAGCTTTATAGAAGCTGAAGCAAGTGAAAAAAATCAATAGAGCATTGTGATCCAATGTGAGAACTTATGTGGATGAAGATTTTTTGACTGATGATAATGTTTATTATAGAAGATAAAACTACAAAGAATGGCATGATCCTGCCAAAGTATTGGGCAAGGAATGTCAGTATGTATTGATTAGACATGGAGGAGAAAGATACATTCATGTCACTTGATGAAAGTAAATAATAAGAAACAAGAAACAAAAAAATTGGGAATCACAAAGAATAAAGGATATAAAAATTCATCAGATGAGATAAATGAATCTTGGATGAGGAAGATGAAGAACAATATAATAATAAAAGACCTAATGGTAAATATTGGAGAATTGAAAGGCAACAAAGAAAAACCATGTAGAGACAGTTACAGAGTATAAAATAAGTGCATGTGATAAAGAAAGAGAGGAAGGATTATGAGTATACAACTAAAATCAACTGGAAAATATAGCCATTGGCTGAATATAATACCAGAGGAAGAAAATGAAGATCCTATCTGTACTAAATTGGATCATGTGGATCAATGGAGAAAACTACTCCAAATGAAAGATGGAGTAAATAATCAAAATCATCAAGAACATTTGCTTTTGCTCAAATCTGAACAAGAACAAGCTAAAGATGTGATTGATGCAGAGAATAAAGAAATAGAAAATATGAAAAATCATTAGGTATATAAATGCTTGTCCTACACAGGTCAGAAAGAGGTGTGATGACTGAGAAATACAAAGATAAAATGATAATGAAGCTCTGTCTTGTTGCACATTGTTATAATGATTACTCTAATAATTTAAAAACAGACTCTCCAACATGCAGCTGTGAAGTTATACATCTTGTGTTGTTAACAGCCTCTGTTATGGGTTGCTATGTTAAGACTGTTGATTTCATTTCATCATTTTTACAGAGGGTTATAATCTGGAGAGGGAGAGGTGTCTATCCAGAAATACAAGTGGAGAAGTTAAAGAGATTATCTATGGATTAAACAATGCACACCATTCATGGTACAAGAAGGTTAACCAAGAATTAAATAATCTGAAAAGAATAGTGAGTGCCTATGATAATGCACTATTTAGTATGATACAACTGGCAATTTGATTGGTATTCTGGCAATGCATGTGGGTGACTTTATATTCTGTGGTAATTAATCATTTTAGAAAAATGTGATCAATGAATTAAAAAAGATATCCAAGGTAGTAACCCATCAAAATGGAACCTTTAAATTTCTGGGATTGAATGTTAAGCAGTCAAAAGATGAAATCATGATAGATCAAAATCTTTATGTATCATCCATATCACTGATAGCAATAAAGAAAGGAAGGTCCTTAAGAAAAAATGGTGAGTTGAGAAGATAAGAGAACAGATTTGAAAAGACTTACAGGTCAAATGAAGTGGTATCTACCCAGAAACAACCAGATGTATCATTTGATGACTGTAGAATGAGTGGAAAACATCTTAAGGTGAAGATACTCTTTGAGGCCAATAAGTTGTTATCAAAGTTAAAATCTAAGAGAGGCTCTATATCTTTTCCAGAGCTGAGAAAACCCTCAGAACTGAACATTATTTGTTATTCTGGTGACAACTATGCTAGCCTACAAATGGATCTTCACAAGGTAGTTTATCATCTTTGTTTTGGGTGGGAATAACAAAATGGCCCCTATATGTTGGTCATCAAGAAACTTGACCAGGTAACAAAAAATGAAGCAGCTGATGCTGGTGTTTTAATAGCAGCTATGTTACAGGAGATGTTTTGATTATTCAGGTTGTCTGAAGTTTTTTGCATGACTGATGCATCTCTAGTAGAAACTTTAAAAATTCATCAAATCTTGTGAGTGATCAATATCTGAGAGTTAATATAGCTAGAGTGAGAGAAATGATGACATAAGAAATCCAAACTGAATATGGATCAGAGGATTTAAACAGATTACAGACTGTCTAAAAAAATGTGGGAGTCTTGTCTGAGATTCTGAGAAACTTATTGCTTCAATAACTTTTTTCCTATTTTAATAGGACTGTAGTGTTCACAAGAAGACACCAGCAATGTCTAAGTTTTAGTTGTCTAACTTTGCATTATGCTTATGTCCCTTATTGTGAATTGTACTTTTAGTAATAAATATGGCACTTCACTGCTATGTGTTGCTATCCCTGCATTGTTGAAGTGAACCATACTGACACTTTGCAGAACAAGTTTTACTTAGAAGAAATATAGCATGGTTATACAAAGATGGTGACATTGTTTTCTATAAAAGAAACATGAATAATAGATGATTTGCTCCAGTTACTGTCATAAGGTAGGAATATAAGCAGGTGCTTGTTAAACATGAAGGCACATATGTGAGAGCACATCCATCCCATTTAGTCCCTTATCCAGAAGGATACAGAAGTCATGAAGATTAAAAATAATTGAACCCACATGCACCACCTCACAAATGGAAACTGATAAAGCAACAAAAATATAAGAAAACAATAGTGCTTTGAAGAATTAGAAATCCTAAGGAACAATGCTGAACAATATCATAGTATTACAGAAAGGAGCAGAACACCTAAACAAAATTCCATTCTTAAGAAAATTAAGCTTCCTAAACAAAGACAATGTATTAAATGCAAGCTTGCCAATGACAAAGTTTCAGAATGGAGAAAATGAAATGTCTTAAGTTGTGGAGAAAAGAGTACACCCTCAGTGACTCTATGAACTCATCCAATACTATAAAGAGTTCCATGGGTATGAAGTTGTGCAGTAGTTGCATTGGAGTCAGTCTTTATACTAACTATATAGGCATTACAGCAATAGCCTAAGCATTATGCATAGAGAATATGAGTTATAATAGACAGAAACAACAGAAAAATACAAACACTTAATGAATGTAGTTGTGGAATAAAGCAAACTCATTTGGCTGGACTTTGAGCATGGAGTGTTAGAATGGCAAGTGAGGTCAAACAAACAACAGAAAATGAACACATTTCTTGCAATGTGGAAAATATAATGTTTTCCTCCTCAAATGATTATCTGTAAAAGGCAAGAAAGAAGGAGCTCCAAAGTTGGGTTGAAAATAATGTTTATATACAACTACCTGACCAAGGTCAACCCAAGATATCCACAAGATGGGTTTATACTTATGAAATTTCCAATGGCAAACAGATCTGTAAAGCAAGACTTGTGGTTTGTGGTTTCCAGGACAAAGAGGCTTGCAATATAAGGAATGATTCACGCATAGCATTAGGAATAAAAATATCTAACCATTGGATGTGTCAACCAATGTACATAAAACAGCTACCCTACAGAACAAGCAGTTAAACCAATTGGTTTATTTAGGCCCTCCTAAAGAGAGCAATGTGCCTCCAGGTTATATTTGGAAGCTCTTAAAATGTATATATGCTTTGTCTGATACTGCAAGATTTTGGTACCTGACACTCAAGGAGAAATTAATGAGATTAAGAGCAGGAGTTTCAAAATATGATCAGGCAATATTTATATGGCATTTAAAAAAAAATTTTGTATGATCATGATAGGAACAGGGATCTTTCAGACTAAAGTTATAGACAGACTTTATAATTTATTTAAATAAATCTGTTAAATCTGAAGAAGTTGCAGAGTTCCAGTATATAAGATTAAACAAAAAATAATATAAAGAGTATTAAACTAGGACAGAATTAATATATAAAGAAATTAAAATTAGAAGTATAAAACTTGAAAGACACAATATTCACAACAAGAGTAACTGAAACCCAGCAGCTGATTGATCAACTTAATTGGCTAGCCACTCAGATCAAGCTTATGATAAGGGTGCATTAAATTCTATATTAAAATAACAAAATGTAGAATATATAACGATTAATAGTTAAGAAAGCCAAAAAGAAAATTTTTAGATAGACATTCCAGATTTAAGAAACCTAAAACATTTGAAAATTGTTGCATATTGTGATGCTTCTTTTGCTTATTTAATGGATGGTAGATCATAAGGAGTGTATATACAGTTTTTGGTAAGCAGTAACAATAAATATATGCCTATTGCTTGGCAGTCGAAATATATTAGAAGAGTTGTCAAAAGTACTCTATCAGCTGAAACATTAGCCATAGTTTATGCAGCAGAAGCATGCATTTTTTATAGAAAATTTTTTATTAGAACTGTTGCCATTTGACGATAATAATGATCATGTAAAATTTATATGTAAAACAGGCAGTTCCTGTCTCTATGATGTACATTCATCAACACAAATTTTGGATAAGAGACTTTGCATAGATATAGCTATTTTGAGAGAAAAGATAGAAAAGAATTTACAGAAATGTCTTGTATACCAAATGATGCACAAATTCCTTGACAAAAAAGGAGTGCCATTATTTTTAAATTCTTGGGTTCATATCAGAGCTTAATGAATTCTCTATGTAATTAATCTATATTCTCCAATCTTCTTTTGCAGAATATATATGAAGAAAAAAAGAGGAAAAACTGTTAATCTATATGAGATACTCCCCTTGGGCTCTACAACCTAGGAAAACAATCTTACCGAGAAGTCTTTCACTGAGAACACACATGAAGAATGAAGCAGTCCAAATAAGTTCCTTAATATAATTTACACTGCAGATATGATTTTACAAGATTTAGAAAATACGATGCAGATTCACTATTATTAATGTGATGAGTCCATTGTTAATCTGATACAATGTTGCAATCGATGCCATGATATTCTGTGTTATATGGTGTGTGACCTTGTTGATCTAGAATTATTTCTACAAGAAGTCTTTCATTGGAACTTCAATGTCTTAGGTCAAATAGACATTTACACTGTTGTTGTTAAGTCCAAGGAGGTTAAGTTTAGTCAAAGCACTATACATTTCACCAAAAGCATTTACCAGTTGAAGAGGTTTTTGTAAAGGTTGGCCTTTTACCCAAAGCACCCACAAAAGTCCATCTAGTGAAGACTAGAAAGCAGAAAAGATCAGCTATTCTCAATGACACTCCTGAAATGAATGTATCTGAGAGGAAAATAAAAAGGCCGAAATAACAAAAAAACTTCAAACAAGAGTGTTCAGAGGAAAAAATGAAAATGGAGGAAGGGACTGTGGACAAAAGAAGAAAGCAAATTAATAAATGCTGATGAATCCACAGATGATTAAACCTTTTGTTTGCTGTACAAAGAACCTCATTCCAATTCAAGGTCTACTGAGAATTGGGTAAAGTGCACATCTTGTCAAATATAGGCACATCAGAAAACAACAGGGTTACTTTGTTTGCCAAAATTGTACATCTGATGATTCTGAATTTCACTATTAATTATTGATGTAATGAATATGCATACATCTGGGTTCCCCCTCACAGTAATATGATTGGCTGGTGTCAGCCATAAATACAGGCTGATGTGGAGGTATATGAACTACGCCTATTGCCTACCACTACGATGAGGACCAGTCCATTATGGTTATCTGCTAGATTGGCCTACTCAGTTACAGTAGTCCAAAACCACTTTGCTACTTCGAACAAATATATCCCTTTCCGGGACATATCAATTATCTAGGATAAGGAATCAAATTAATAATTTGCTCTCTGCTAATTACAAATTACTACTGACATTTTGATATCTGTTTCCATTTTATTCAGAGAACAGTGACAGTATTATTATAGTGGCATGGGACTTTGGGTTATTATGAACAGTTGGCTTATCCATGCCGAGAAGGTGTATGTGATTTTTAACAAAACAAGACAAGGAATTTATTTACAAATTTACACACTTGAAGTTGTGTCAGTAGCTTGTTTCAGGAAAATAAACCATAAATTTTTTGAAGTTCATAGTTTCAACAAAATGTTTATTCAACTGATTATATCATCTAACACAAAATAATATTCAAAAATATTTAAAACAAAACAGTTTGTTTTTCACATAAGGGTTATATGCCTGTATACATTCAAAAGTGGATGAAGAAAGATAGTTTGAAATATTTAGCTTTCTTGGATATTTGAAGTAAAGCCCTTTGAAATGTCAAGTGCTTTGTTAAGGCTGATAATTATAATCAGTGAGTAGTTTGATACTGGTGAAAATCTCAATGCTGGACACGTGAACAGAAATGTAACTTTTCATATAACATTTGATGCTCTTCTCTTCCCAATTCAATTTTTTTTATAAAAAAGGATTTCACATATGATCACTATTTTCTTTTCTTTCTTTTTCTAGGCTCAAAGGCTAATTCTTGTGAAATCAACATTTTCATTGGTTCAAAGAAAATTTCACATAGGCTTGTGGATTTGTTTTCATCTTTTCTTCAGCTTCTTACTAAACCTGTTTCACTGTTGGTAAATTTTTTACAGAATGTTTAAATGATAATATAATAAACTTAATTAAGATTTAAAATTTAAACAACCCATCTAAAGTAAGTTGCATTATCATAGTAACTTTTGGTAATATTTGTATTTAAATTAATTAATGTCACAGGAAGTTTCAGTCATTTAAAACGAAACATTCTCCAACTCATCCTGTTTGCCTCTACTTTGCCCAATGTACACCTTTCTCTTTATGAATGTTTACTTGAAGATGACAGTTTGGTTGCTTTCATGTCTTTCTTAATATACTGTATTCTTTTTTATCTGTTTACATTCACAACACCTGCTTCTTTGCTGGTTAATTCAATTTTCTTGCTTATGACCCTTTTAATTTTTCTCAATTTTTTTTTGTGATATTCTTAAAGCCAATTTTGTCTTGTTTGCATCTTGCTAGTGTTTTCAGTTTATTTTCTGATTGTTCTCTGTCCAACTTCTTTGCAATTTCCAACATGTTTCTATCATTCAATAACTTTATGATATATTATTCTCCATGGAGGTTATATATTTTTATGGCCAATGACAAGCTTTATATTTCTGAAATTAAAAAAATTTATATCAGCAACTAGGCTAATAATATATATATATTTCATTATTATATAATGAATAACCCTGAATTTGCCTAATTAAATCTCACACCACCAAATAAGTTATTGTACATATTTCCAATGAAAACTGATATTATAAGCTGAAATATACATTGTATATTAATCACAAAAATATATCCTGAAAATTGTACCAATTAATTTGAATTTTATGGTGAAAATATTGACTTGCATAATAAAATCTGACATGATGTAAGCCAAGAATTCCTGTTGGATAGAAAACATTAATCCCAGAACTATTATTCTAATGTCATTTTAACTAACCAGCTTCTTACAGCAATTGGCATTAATTTTGATTTCAGGATAAGCATAAAAATTATTCTTGACTAATAGTCTTCTCCAGAAAAAATGTATATACAAATTCTTTCATTCTCAAATAAAGAAAGTTGATTTTTTACTTATGGAAGCCTTTAATGTCTACTAGATTTTAAATTTAACCCAGTCTGAATAGATTTTTTCTTAGTAGCACAATGCAGCATAAGAACTAATATTTTTGCAATGATGGATGATATTGTATATGAGTCAGGTCTACAGTTGACTGTAGAGAATTGTAAGATTGGTGCACTTTGAAAGTGGTATAAAAATAATAGATAAAAAACAGAGATCTATTCAGAGTGTGCTAAATTTTAAATCCAGCAAGCTTTGGGAGAAATAACAAAAAGATAAAACTTATTAAGGAGGGCCATGATCTCCTATGTACTGAAGAGACATGGCATATAAAATAAGAAGTGGCTTCTAGGGTCATCTTTGATTTTTGGTGGGAACATTCATGATTGGCTATTACATTTTAGATTTTTGCAGAGATTTGTTTTGTGGACCAGAGTTGGGGCTTGAAGAAGATGATTTTTTTTTATTTTGGGTTTTGCTTTCTTAACACTCTGGATGACATATAGAGTGAATCAAAAAGAGATCTAATTCCAGTGGAGTATAACACATCCTTTTAACACACACAAGTTTTTCTCTCATTCCAACTGTTATACTATGTTACAATTAGATCTCTTTTGGATTTATTCTGTATACTGACTGAATGTGAACACCATGAAGGCAGAGAATGAAATAACAAAAGTTGTTTTCTGCACATTAGGCTCTATGCATCATGTCTGGTCTATAAAGAAAACTCTGGCAGTGTCCAATCGCAAACATTCCAGCTGGAGAGAAAGATACCTCTAATGACTACAAGACCCACTTAAAAGCAGGTCTCTGGGAACAACACCAGCAGTTCCAGCCTGGTGTGCCACTGGCCATCACATAGGACACTGCTGCTATTGCCAATGCCACAACAATTACTGCTGTCTCTCAACATGACTGTACCTCTCAATGACAAATTACCACTTCCAGGCTTGACTAACCACCTTAACCTCATCACCTCAGCAAACACAAAGCACAAGCGGCCAACTATTCAGCTTCAACATCACCCAGCTACATGCCTCCATCATTGACAACATTGTCACTTCTGTAAATACTGACATGATAATATCTCAATGTTGACACCACCAAGCTACAAGCCTTACTCACTGCCAATGCTATCACCTCAGCAAATCCAAATCCACAAACAAGTGACTCTGACTCCACAAGCAGCAACTTCAACCCCACAATTGAGTGACTCTGACTCCACAAGGAAGCAACTCCAATTCTACAAAACAAGTAACTCTGTAAGGAATCAACACTGACTCTTCAAGTATGCAACCCACTCGACCCACCAATGTGACACCAATCCACCAACATGTGCAAGGCCATTACATAGAACAGGCCTACCAAACCCTGCCTTCACCTCAGCCTACCTTGACTCATTTACAAGCATTCCCTTCACAGTTGACATTCCAGGGAACAGCCTATCAAAACTACGCCAATCTGATGTCACCCTGGTTCAACATAGCAGGTCTACCAACCAATGAAATGACCTACTACTGTGATCTCGATTGACCAAATGTGCACTGACCATATCCTGTAACTTTGGTCAGGCCAGCACAAGAAAAAGGTCAATTCTCAGCACTACACTAATACCAGATTTCTAAGGTCACTGAAACAGACATTCCATTCATCCTTCAACATTTTGTACTCTCTAGTAACAATAAACATTGTTTAAATTTAATCTTCATTATTCCTTTCTCTTGCTACCAAACACTTACTATAACAGAAATATTTATTTTAGTTGAGAAAATACAAATTCTTATTACATGTTAAATTCTCACAGAATGTAGTATAAAACTATAAAGATAATAAAAATAAAATAATGTTAATTTTTAATAACAAAAAAAAGGGCTAAATCATTAGTAACTTCAGCTTTAAAATTCTATTACCTCTAAAATGGATTCTTGGTTTGGTAATAAATGCAATGTCTATTATTCTATAATAACAACTTTGTCAGGAAACATTTGTGAAATAGATAATTTTACTTTCTTTCAAGAACATTTTAGATGACGTGTACTGTGAATTTTGAATTAGAAAGTTGCAAGAGAAAATGTCAATTGCATAGGAAAAAATAATAAGTTCCTTGTAACAGTGCATGGTTTTAGCATTCACAGAAAGTCAGTGGCATAGCAAGAGGTGAGTAAAGAAGGACTGCTTTATTGCCTCCCTTAGACATAGTTGCAAAGGAGCACAAAATTTCCTATGGTTTATAATGCTGGCAACTGTGGCCTGGGATGCCAAGTATTTAGGGATGCCTGCCATATGTCTAAAATAATACAATATCCCATTTACAAATACTAAAATGGAGAAATGAATAAAATAGAGTAAAAACAGTAAAAATAAGAAAATTCCCTGATGTGAAGTCAGAGTGCCTCCAATAATTTGTGTCTATAAGTTAAGGTAAGTGGGGTGAGACTATGTTACAAGGGAATTTCTCGGCTACACTTGCATTCAATTTTATGATAATTGGAGACACAAACTAAACTCTTCTCTTTTAATTTCCTCACATAGTCTTTGTATTATGATTCAGAATCTCACATCTATCTTTTCATTCACTGTAAGAAAATTCCATGAGTTTAATGAAAAGATTCTATTTGCAATAAAGAATTCATGACTTTTGAAATGAGAGTCTGGTAAAAATCACTGAATGCCATTGCCCTGATGTTATTTCTGCATTCCAAGTTCTTTTTATTGTAGTTTCTTTTCTAAAATTAAAAAAAATTTTACATTCATTCACAGGAATTTACCAGTCAAAGTATAATACCAAATGTGTCAATTTTTTAACTGGTCTCATACTGACACATTTTTAAAGATTAATGTTTTTTAGACATTCAAAAATTAAAGGAGAATATCAGCTTACAGCTCCATTCCTACAGACAAAACATTGCTAACCCCTTACTGTTGCTATTTTTATGGCAAATGTTCAAACAAGATATATTCCTAAGTTCTACCTGTTACTTACAGCTAGGAGCCACTATGCCACATACACAGGATCGACTCATTCAAACATCTTCTTAACCCAGAACTGTTACTTTGTGGAACAGACTCCTGAAAGAATGCTTCCCTGTTCACTATAATCTTAACCTCTTCAAGTCAAGTGTCAACCATTATTATATACCTATATTATACACTTCTTATTTTCTCCATTTACACCTTAACAACACCCTCATTCAGTATACCTCTACCTTGAATGGCTCTTGGGTCTTGTATTAGATGGAAAGTAGTATAAACAATACCATATGTTTCGATTTTAAACATATTACAGATTTATGAACCTATTATAAAATAGGAAAAAACATGGAATTTCTCAGAATTAACGGTCTGAATCAAAACTATTAGATGCTTGAGCCAATTTGTCGTGCTTGTTCTAAGCATACAATTTAGTCATTTTTGACAAACAAATATTAATAATTATCATATGTGGGAAATTTAGCAGCTCCCTAAATTGAGTTGGGGCTGATGAATAAAGATGAGACAACTGAACTGTTTAAAAAACATACTTTATATACAGTGGGGAAAATAAGTTTTTCATTTCCTGCTGATTTTCTGAGTTTGCCACCTTACAAAAATGTGAATGGTCTACAATTTTTAGGGTAGGTCCATCTTAAAATTGAGAGATAGAATATAAAAAAAAAAATTCTAGAAAATCACATTATATTAATTTTTGAACATTTATTTCTTTTTTATTGAAAAAATAAATATTTCACCCGCTTACCAACCAGCAATGATTGAGGCCCCACAGACCAGTTATATGACCAGAAGGCATATTGACTAGTCCTATTACTTAATTATTACTCTTAATCAAGTACTCATTACCTGTATAAATGACACTAGATCAAAGAATCCTTCAATGAATCAGAATCTAATCTCTCCACAATGGGCAAGATGAAAGAATTGTCTAAGGACATCTGGGGTAAAATTGTATACCCACACAAGACTGGTCAGTCTCTGGACCTTAATCCTTTAGAGAATCTGTGGAAGGAACTGAAGCTTTGAGTTGCCCAACAACTCCTTAAACTTTGAAGGTACAAACTTTAAGAATTTGGTGAGGATCTGCAAAGAAGAGTGAGCCAAAATTCCCCTTGAGATCTGTAAAAACTTGGTAACCAACTGCAGGAAATGTCTGGCTGCTGTGTTTGCCAACAAGTGTTTCTTCATCAAATACTGAATTATATTTTGCTATGGGGTGAAACACTTATTTTTTCAATGAAAAAGAAATGAATGTTCAAAAATTAATATAATGTGATTTTCTAGAATTTTTTTACATTCTATCTTACATTTTCAAGACAGACCTATCCTGAAAATTATAGCCTGTTCCTAAGGTGGCAAACTCAGAAAATCAACAGGGAATGAAATACTTATTTTCCCCACTATAAGAAATACATTATATGATGAGAATGAGAATATAGAATTGCTAAAAATGTATTCTTTTAGCAGTTAAAAGTCATAGCATCAAAAACAATATCCAAATACTTGTGTCTGTTTGAAATTGATTGAAACACTTATCCAATAGATGCTTGTTCTTGCATTATTCAGGTTTGCTTGTGACCAGCATTGCCTATTTTTGGAGTAGGCTAGAACACATATGTTCTATTCATGATTGTCAGAGCCTCTCCACTTTGGCACCTACATTTCATTATTATCAGATAAATGGACCCATCTTTCTATCAGCAGGTGTTATCTACCAAAGAGAGATAACTTATATTTTTTTTTAATACATATGAAAATTTTCTATGATATTTATTCTTATCAATAAAACAATTATTTACAATAAAATTTAGAAGTTACAAGTTTGGGGCATTTTTATAGATACATGTAACTTTCTTGTTCCAAGTCTATGAATGTCGCTGCTGTTTGAGTACTGAATGAGATGTGCTTAACAATTTAAATTTTGAAAAGTGATGTATTCACAGTTGCAAAGGCATGAAATACTCATGCCTTACAGTAATTGAAATATAAAGTAACAATAAATGTCAAAAACTTATGTATACAAGATCTAGATTTACACATAACAAATGAGTGTCTTCTAATCTAAATCATGAAGTTCAAAACTTGGAATATAATAGAAATTTATTTTGCACTTGTAATATTACTTTACAGGATATGGATACCTCAAAAAATTTTCAATGGATATCAATAATGTTGGTCATAGTTAAGAAAGGAATAAACTTGGAGGTGAATCTATACATAATTACCTCCCCTACAGATATATTACCTACCCATAACAAAATATCTGTAAAAGTTCTTAGCATTCACAACAAAATATCTTGAAAGTTCTTAATGGTTTTCAATGTAATTTGGTGGAAGTAAGAAATAGAATAAGTGATAAAAATTTGGAATGGATCCATGAATTTATATAATCACTTCCCCAGCAGTAGTTTTAATAACAATAGCCTTGGTAGTGGTATGTGCTCACTTAGAGCATTTTAATTCAAAGAACTACAGGTTAAGGTGGGTAATGAATCACAAAACAAATAATCAAAACATTTCAGTAGTGTGGATGCCAAGAGTATCTCAAGCATTGCAAATTCTTGCCTCTCCAATGGAGAGAGACAAAAAATTTAGGGCCCTATTGATAATATATACTCATATTTGTATAGAATTTAAATCTCTAGTGGAGAAGAAGTTATTATAAGAGAAATTTACAGAGCTTTTTTCCTTGAGGGAATCAAATTGAATGCCTTTTCAAGTGATCTTTTCTCTGTACAGGTTCTTTTTGCTTAGAAATTAGAAAAAAAAGAGATGTGTTAACATGAAAGAATTTCTTCCAAGTTCAACTCATACAGACTTGGTAAAAATCAATGAAAAAAATAACATGATATCCCTGTAGTACCAACATCAAATGCCATGACATGGCTGCATATAGAACAAGTATTGTTTATACATATAAGCAGTCTTTTACTGTTAGAATAAAACATATGGAACTACATTCAACAAGTCTTATTAAAAGTATAAAGAAACAATCGCCATTGAATGAAACTTACATGTCAATTTGATTCTGTTAAACTTATCTAGGGTAGATCAAAAGTTACTGAAGATTATATTTCTTAATATATTATCTTTTCTTCTAAATAAACCAACTTGAGAAAGTTTATTATAAATAAATTCAAAATGAACAAAAAATAACATCTTGAAAATTTTTTTATAAGAAATTTTCTAAAGAAGAAATTATGCCCCAAATTTCACAACTGTACAAAAGTGCATATTCTGAATGAATACAAATGATATAATGTCTACTACTCTTTTTGCTTCTAATAACAACAAATCAAAAATAGCATAGAATGGTTAACTGGCTCTATTTATTGCTTGTTATGGTTGTCAATTTCCTGTTTGTACATAGCTGAAATAGCAATATCATCCTGTGCAGAAACAATGTTCAAACAATGTATTGAGTATAAGCCATAATAGCAACTAGGTTAGCTGTAGAGTAGATACATAATAGCAGAAGCAGCTGACTGGTACTTTTAAAAACCCATGATTTCAAAAAGAAACTCTCTTTTCTTTTTCCTTCATCTATAAATATGATCACAGAAGCTAAAAAGAAGCACTCCTCACCAGCCTATAGTAAGGAGCATTTTTCTTTGTTCAGAAATATAGACTTTTGAACTCAGACATTTTTATTAACAAAAGGTGAACCTTTCCCTATTTTATGGAATAAATATTTCATAAAATTTAATTTGGTTGTGCATTTGCTTTTGTTCTGTATCATTTTGTTTCAAACATTTTAAACTCCTATATTTTACAGCCAATAAGTGAAGCACAAATAAGAGACACCTACAAATAAATCTTA
This sequence comes from Acanthosepion pharaonis, assembly GCA_903632075.3. Taxonomy (NCBI): domain Eukaryota; kingdom Metazoa; phylum Mollusca; class Cephalopoda; order Sepiida; family Sepiidae; genus Acanthosepion; species Acanthosepion pharaonis. The sequence goes on along the minus strand of CAHIKZ030005492.1, from coordinate 1,369,081 downwards.
CTAAATTCAGTAAATACAGAAAACTTTCTGGAACCTGATTGGATAGGATGTGCTTTCTATGATGTCTATATAGTTGAACTCCAAATGACCTGAAAATGGGTTAGGGCTCAGGTTATGGAATACATTATTGCAATAAGATTTGTGAGCTAAGCACCAGCTTGCTAAGCCATAAGAATAGCTTGCCATTAACAGCAAAAAGTGGTCGGTGAAAGACAGTTGGTGAAAGACGGTAATAAAAAGCAGTCATTGAAGGACAGTTGTCAAAAGACAGTCAGTGAACAAGACCATGCCTTGATCAACAGCTTAGACAGATGTTACCATAACACATGTCAGTCAGTTTTTTCTACATGTAAAGACTCGATGAAAGTAAGTCCTATATCCACTCATTTTGTTCACTGTGCTTTTTAAAATTACTGCTATCACTTGGAATCAGTCAGCAATCACACACACACATATTGGTGTACCATACCATTTGATTTTTTTCACTTGTAACAAAAACACTTTGAAACTCTGCAGACTCACTTGTGACACGTCATTTCAATTGAACTATAGGTCTCTTCAAGGCCATAACAAAGAACATTGATTTTTAACATATATCTAACTGTATAAATGTCACTGTCATACTTAGTTTGGTTTTCTTCATTTTATGTTGAGATTATTTATTCATGTGTTATTTGTGGACATGACACTCAGATTTTATTTTTCCTCCTAAAATCTGGGTAGAGTGAACTCACAGTGTAAATACTTAGGTAGATATACATACCATACCAATATCAATTTTAAAAAAAAATTAATATTTGTTTGAAACAATCTAACAAAAAATATATCAAGAAGTGATAGTGAAAATTATTTTGTCCTTTAATAACCTAAGGTCTCACACACACACACACACACATATATATATATATATATATATATATATACAACTTTCATCTGTCAGTGTGGCTTTGTTGCACTTAAGGAAGCACAAATAAAATGTCTTTCTCTTACCTGATTTTCTTTACAATAGGCCCTGATAGCATGCATGTGTAAAATAAAAGGCACCATCCACTGTTGATCCTCGTTTATCATTCATGATAGTAGATTCCATTATATATATATATATATATATATATATATATATATATATATAGTGCAATGGTTACATTGTCATTGAAATTACATAAAAATGAAAATAATACTGACATCTCATTTTAACAGATATATATACCAAAATTACACAAAAATATTTTGAAATACTAAAGAGTAAATTTTTCAATGAAAAATTGGTTTCAACCACGGCCTCCAGATGACTTAAGAATCTCCTGCATCTTTTCTGGATTGTCTTCTTGTCTTCATTTTTTGGTTTTTCACTCAACTGTGCCCCACAAGGGGTTACAGTCTGGGGAGTTAGGTGGCCAGATATAAGGAGTGATATGGTTGCAGAAATGTTCTGACAGCCATGACTAGGTTTTCCTGCTTGTTTGGCATGGTGCAGAGTCCTGTGGCCAGACCTAGGGTCTTCCAGCAGCCACCCTCTTGACCCAAGGCAGCACTACCTTCTCAAGGAACTTGATGTAGGAATCTGTGTTGAGTTCTCCCCAACAAATTCAGGAGTTCTTAACAGAATGATCAGAGTGAATTTTCTGAGCTGCCATACCTTCATAATCACCATTAGACTGACTGAACTTTTTTTAAATCCTCTGCACTGTCCACAGATTGACACCCAAACACACTGAAATGTTTGTATTGGAGTTTTCAATATGAATGCTAAGCAGTGCAGCTTCCAAATTTCTGGTGGAGTGAATGGCATCATGCCCAACTGACCCTAATATACTTTGCAGCTGACAAAATCAAAAACTATGTGCATGTGCAAAATTAAAAATATGACAACAATTTACCCATCACACCCTGTATATATATATATATATATATATATATATATATATATATATATATATATATATGACACAAGTCAATAGTCAAATAAAATATAAGCAAAAATGTCATCAGATTTAAAGAGGCAATAAAATAACAATGGCAGATGATTCCAAACAGAATACATGATTTATGTACAAGGAGCTACTGAAAACTCTTGTTTCAATTCATTTCCTATAATCTGACCAAATAATCAAATATCCAGAATTCTTTTTAGAAAAGGTTCTTGGTTGGGTCAAGGACTTTTCAAAATTCCTTTGTATATAGATTAATAAATCAAATTCATATTTCAACCTCAACTTTGGTTAATCTAAAAAATCTTTTTATAATAACCATCTGAATATTTTCTCTATAATTTATGAAATAATAATTTATTGTACAATAAACTTCACCCCTTAATGCCTACTGTCCCCCAAATGGGACTGTGGGCATTAACGAGTTATAGCTGGAAACCTACAATTAATACTGGATTTGTTAATTATATAATATCAGTCCACTTATACAACAGTGAATGCTGTACAATTTCTTCACAGATGAAGAAGAGACTTGAGGTAACAGCAAAGTGGTTCTACAGAAGGATGCTGAGAATACCATGGATGATTTTAAAGAAAATGGAAGCAAAAAGACATTTATACATAGAATCAGAATGAGACAGTTGAAATTTCTAAGGCAGATAATGGGGAAAGAAGCCTTGGAAAACTTGACACTCACAGGACATACTGAATGAAAGATGGGCAGAGGGAAACAACAATTTGCCTACCTAATGGGCTTGTGTGAATAGGTGGCAGAACTGGGAAGAAGAGGGATTGTAAAAAGAAAAACAATGCTCAGTGGGATAGAAAGTTGTGGGGAGCCATGATTGCCCACATCCTGAAAGGACACAGCATATAAGAGAAAAATATAATACCAGATATGTTTTAGAAACCTATAATTAATAGTAGAGTTTTATTTTAATTTTTATAAGTAACAATGGGGATTTATGGGTAAGACATTATTGCATGAAACTTTAGGAAATTGTGTATATATTAAGTTTGCATGTTTGAAATGCATTTCCACTTCATGAATAACAATAAGGATGTTTTAAATTATAAATTGTCTTTTTTAATTCTTCTTCTTCAATGTAGTTACTTATCTTTTTGGAGTTGATCACCACATAATGTTGAAACATTGGTTCCTGTACAATTGCTGAAGTTAAGCAATGTCAAGCCTGGTCAGTACCTTGATGGGTAACCACTTGGGAATACCAGGTGCTGTAATGGATAATGGCTCGGAATTGTTAACTGGAGTTTCAGTGCCAGTTGGGTTCATTATATTCCCTTAAGTGCAAATAACCTTGGGAAAGGTATGAATTCACTTGTTATTCCTCCAGCTATGGGTTAATTAATAAGACTTGTATCATTAAATAATTGTTATCACAAAAAATTCTTACAATCTAAAAATATATTCTAGCTTTAAATAATCTGCAAAGGGTTGATAAGCTATAGAAAATGACTGAATCAATTAATTATCTTTTTAGTGTATAATTAAAAATCCAATGAATTGATTTGAATTGATTAGTCAGTCAGCTAAGTGCCATATGTGCTTGGGCTATCATGTATTTTTTAATACATGACTGACAAGGCAGATGTTTTCCCACAGTAGGTTGCCATCTTTTTCTGTGGTAGACTGGTTACCAACCAAGGCTAAAGAACCCAGTCTGTCCTATAGCTGGGGAAGAGAGCAGATGGATTCATACTTTTCCCAAGAGTATTTTTGTGCAAGTGAATCTAATGAACTTGACTGGAATTCAAACTCAGCTATCTGAGTTTTCACTCTGAGCCAACATCCATTGCACTACAACTTGAAAGGCAGGAAATTAATGTCTTTTTTTCCCACTTCTTTTGACATGTAGCATTTATATATGAACATAGTTTTAAATACCTGATTAGCGGATAAAAATAATTTTTAAGTGTTAGTCAAAAGATATTAAAATTTAAATAACTTCATTATGACTGACATTAGAAAGATGAAACTTTGCAACCTGGTAATGTGATATAAACTTTAAATGTTGTGCAAATTTTATCTTTTTATGTAAATTATAAGCTGACTAAATTCTACTTTAAATTGGTTTCTTCTTAGTTGAAATATGTTTCATTAATAGTATTTAATAAAAATAATTTTAGTTTAGTTTAAAGTTGGTCAACTTTATAAAAGATGTTTTATTAATGTGTCTCTTATAATTTAAAAATTTAATTGTGTTTTATTAAATTTTAATTTATATAGATTTTTATAATAATTCATGATGCACATGTAATAATCAGTAAAAACAAAATGTACTTCTTGTAAAGTGTACCTCACTTAGTTTCTAAGAATCCCAATTCTATTCAAGCCTAGTTTTGCATAAAACCCATCTGTCTGAAATTTCTGCTGAGTAGTCTTGAGTTTGGATTCTATTGTACCCTGTCCCACTTGTAAACTGTTAACTGAAAAGCAGGCCTTCCAGCAATTTTGCTTGTAAATGTGACAAGGGATAGAGACAAATCTTTAGTCATGGAGGATAATTGTACAGCTGGTAAACTGTCTTGTGAGAGGAGTGGATTTGGAAATTGTGGAATGACAGAAATATCTAAGTCTCAGGGACCCAGACTGTCTATTCGTTAGTTGGTTGGTTGAATTTTCTAATTGAACATATAATTGTTGAGAATATATTGCTTGTGTATCTATAAGAAAAGGTGCCTCTCAGGTAATGGATTGGAGATTTTCTCATGACAAAAGGGACAATGACTCTTGAATTTTGAATATCAGAATTCTGTGAAATTACATTGTCAGGTCTGATTGCCATTGGTTCAAGAAACTACTTATCTCAATCTTTAGCTTTAGAATTCACTATATCAGGACAACAAGCGTATTGCTGAAGGTATTGAACATTAAGTTCCTATGTCTCAGTCATGACATTGGCTGTAATGGGTCTGGCCATCCATATGACATTAAAATGAAAATGAATAAAGATTTTTTGTACAGTGACATGAATGAATCATGAAAGTAGTGATGTTACAGATAGCAATATAAGTCAACTTTAATTACTATATAAAATTAAATATGATGAAAAACATACAAGATCTACACTCTGTTCTAATGACGAATGAATGACTAATGAAATAAAAGATTGATGTGAAATATCTAACAAAGTATTTAAAAAAATGAATATGTGAAAAACAAATGGATGTTGAAAATAATGAAAAATCTAAAGAAAAATCATTACCATAACAACCTTGTTATGGTTTAAATATTTATTATATATTAGAATATTTTAAAATTAACCACATGAAATATATGTGTTTACCTTCTATTATACATCATTGATAATGGTCACTATGAACACAACACTGAAAATCTGGCATGCAGTTGCATAAAAATTGCACAGATTGACATATCTACACCAAAAACAATAACCTGTCTGGTGGCAAAAGCCTATGAATTTGTTTATCCAGTTGCACTGTTGTTTTTTCTTGGGACTCCCGATCTTTGCCTATCCTTATATTGTCGAGTATCCTGGTAAAGCTTCCAAGCCTGAACACAAGCTGTTTTGTTGCACTTTAATTGCTTGCTTATGTTCATAAAGGAAATGTTTTGTTAAAGAGGTAATACTATTTTTGATCTAGTTACTGGACTAAGAATACAATGCTTTCCCATAGGAAATTAATTGTATCACAATGCTCAGTTATTACACTATATAAAGCATTAATGACCAGCCATGTAATCACCCATTTAGCAAATAATTTGCATAATACCCATGTGGTCTTAAACTTATTTTGCTGACAAATTTGGAAAATTTAAATTAATCCAACATTAATATTTTTCAAGTTGTAGAAAAATATATAAGTCAAAAGAGAAATAAATTCTGTATAAAGCGTACACAATAAAACTAATTAATATTGTTTTATTAGAAACATATTCTGAAATGAATAAAACTTTAACCATCAGTCTTAAACTTATTTCTGCCACTGTATATGATTCCATCGTTTGAAGAAGTCCTTTCAAAGAATGAAACATGTAAGTTAGGATTTTTTTCCATTTTGTTATTAAAATAGATAGGCACTAATAAAAACACTAATTTTGTACATTTGCTGCAGAGACGTCATTATAACAATAAAAAAATATTTCAAATTTTTAAAAGCCTGAAGTAAATAAAAAATTTCAAGACAAGCAAAGACGTGGATTGAAGTTGCACATTCTGAAAAAACTTTTAGAATTCACCGACCTTTCATCCCTTAAAACTCATGAGGACAATTATGTATGCAAATTAGTAGCTTCCAGTGCCAAGGAAAAAACAGAATGACTGGTTAGTTCGATAAGATTTATACTAAGCTGTTTGACTAATTCCTCTTTATAACTAATCAACTAACAGAAAATTCAAAAAATGAACAAGATGTTGATTATATTAAGTACATTTGAGTTGCATGCCTAATCACTAGCAGTGTTTCATTCATTTTGACATGTTGATTATCAGGACAATTGTTTTCTTTTCATCACAAGACAAGCAAAGACATGGATTGAAGTTGCACATACTGAAAAATTTTTTTAGAATTCACCGACCTTTCGACCCTTAAAATGCATAAGGACAGTTACATATGCAAACTACTATCTTCCAGTGCCAGGGAAAAGAACAGAACAGTCATATCCACAATGCTGTATAACCAAATTTGTTTTTAGGTTAGAACAATGCGACTTAGACATGTTGAAACCTAATGTAATGGATAAGAAAAATACAAATAACATCCCAGTCCTACCCATTGGTAAATACGTTTTCTGGTGTCAGATTGAACTCCATGTCAGCTATAGCCTTTTTTTTCTCTGTTTTTTTTTTTGTTGTTGTTGTCGTTTGTGTTATATGTAATAGGAGTAGGTAGGCTTTCCTACCGTCCAGTCATTACTCCTCCCCCTTCTCTTGGACATGAGTAGAGGCTCACACCTTTTTCTTGTTTAGGAAGAGGTTCCCAGAACTCTCCCTCTTTTTCTCTCTGGCCTCTGTACTAGTGCTGCCACGTTTCTCCATGATGCGTGCAGTCTGTGGCATTACCTCTTCATTCTGAGGGTACCCGGTTGACAGTTTTCTGGTTGCTGATTCCAACTGGTAGTTAGGAGCCCTAACTCTTGCATAGCATCTTGAGCAGCTGCTCTGATCAACAGTTGCATAATACCGGGGTGTCTATAGTGCCATGTTGCACATGGATAGGTGTCCCTGCATTCACCTCCAGTGGGCAATCCTGAGGCCACATTATGTTGCAGGCTGTGCCAACTTCTCTCTGCCCACCACACGGTCGATAACCATCTGCTTCTTTTACTTCAGGCCTTTTCATTTTTACAACCACAATTTCACATGATAATTAACAACGATCCAAAAAGAAGACCTAAACCAGCCCCTAAAAAATCACCTAAACCCTTTAACATTTCATTTTCCAACATCCGTGGCATTAGAACCAATTTCTGCAGTGTGGAATCTCTCCTCATTGCGAACTGCCCAGATATACTGGCTCTGTGTGAGACCAACCTTGATTCATCTATCCCCTCCTCTGACCTCTCAATTCCTGTCTACCTTCCCCTCCTTAGAAAAGACTCTCAAACTCGCATGCATGGCCTTGGAGTTTACATCAAGGACCATCTCCTGCTGGCTAGAGAGTTGTCTCTTGAATCTCCAAACTATTTGTACATGTGTCTCCGACTATCTCTTCTCAATGCTGTAAGATACCTCTTCTTCCTTTATTGCTCACCATCCTTCCAAGACTGTGGTATAATTGAATGCATTTCTGACAGCATTGACAAGACTCTCTCTCTCCATCCGTTTGCTCACATATTCATGTTTGGTGATTTTAATGCCCAATCATACCAAATGGCTTAAAAATGCTACTACTGACCTTGCAGGCCTTATATTTATAGAAAAGGCACAGACAGACAATCTTATGGTGGTGGGAGAGTGACTGAAGCTCAGTTACCAGATCAGGACTGATAATATTGCTGATTCTTCTTTGGATTTTATCAAGGAGCTCAAGGTAAATACCAGAGTCCAAACACTTTAATCTTAAACTTTGTGGTCCAGTAACTCACACAGTTCTTGCACTTTGAATCAGCTGCCATTAGTCAATTGAGTAGCAACAAGTGTAGCATCACACATTGCTTATAACTTTCAGCAGAATGTTTTGGTGATATGGCCTTGCTTATTTTTTATATATAGTTGCATATTTATTCATTAAGGATAGTAAGTATATATTATTTCTTTTTACTTTTTAGGCTTTTCTTTAGACTTTGTATTGCATGAAACAATTTGGTTTGAAAGCATTAATGACTGTTTTATATCCTGTTCTAAGCTTTGTTCTACTCTAACACAGCAATATATGTGAAATGAGCTGGTATGACTGTTTACATATGGTGTTTTTTAGGAGTGATTTCTCTCATTTGACATGAGGTCAGCATTGGCTTGGTCACGAAGGTGTTGCATAAAAGAGGTTAGACTATATATATATATATATATATATATATATATATATATATATATATATATACACACATTTTTAAATGTGGTCTACTTCTTTAGTGTTATTTGTTAAAATAAAAATATTGTTTATGTAGTGGACACATATTTTAGGTTTATAGACCTGTTTAAATATCATATTTTCTACATGGGACATGTAATAATTGGAGAAGCATGGGCTGAGTGGGTTTCCCATACTAACAGTATTAGTTTGGTTGTAAATGTTGCCATTATGGCCATAAAATGGGACTTTGGTTGTGCATATGTGTAGTAATTTTTTGAGTATAAATGGTTTGGTGGATGGTGGAGGGATAGAATTATTAGTATACACAGAATACAGGACAGTTTCCACACTCTGTGTCCAAAAAAGAAAACACTTGTTTGAACACAAGAAAAATTAAATAAAAAGCTTAATTATAGTACCTTGTCTGTTGCCTTTAATGAAACATATATATATATATATATATATATATATATAAATGGTTGCTGAAAGCTTTGTTGCCTCACCAAAATGTTCTTCCTCAAAACTAATGTTTGGTCATTTGATCAGGTTTTGAGAACTTTTCAGCACTACCACCACATTGACATTAGCTTATCCTGGCACAGGGCCACAATACAAATGTACCTAGTGACTGAACTTACTGCATTAATGAAGGGTATACTGCTTGCTAACCACTTCTCCATAAGGTATTTATATATATAAATATTTAAAACTTAAAGTTGGAGGATATTGGCTGTGGTCTGACTTTGAAAAAGATGGGCCATGTCAGATCTACTGGTGTAAGACTTGTTACACATGAATGAATACCTCTCCAACTTTCAAACCAGGTATTGGCACACAACCAAAACATGTGGAGAGAGCTGTTTTGGTGCTCAGTTGAGCAGCAACCCAACAATGACACAAGATCATGGGACTACTAATGATAGTGATACGTATATGTCAGAATCATAAAAAAATGCAAAAGCAGAAAATAAAATGTCTTTGAATCTAGGAAATAATATATGAATACCACTCTGCATCTGTAGTCTGCATCAATATATTGTATATATATATATATATATATATATATATAGAGAGAGAGAGAGAGAGAGAGAGAAAGATGAATTTGTATGCATTTGCAGAGGCATTTTTTATTTTAGAAGGTGCTGAAAAGTTTGTAGTCCTGACCAAAAAGATCCAATTAGTTGACTGATTTGCTTTTTACAGCTTATCAACCACTTGCAAGTTATTTAAAGCCAGAAAATATTATTTAGATTTAAAGAAATTTTTGGAGATAATAATGATTTTACTTATACAAGTACTACTAATGAACCCATAGCTGGGGGACAAGAGGTGGCTTCATACCTTTCCCAAGGGTAATCTTACATAAGTGAATATAACTAACACAACTGAAATTGGAAATCGGATCTCTGATTTCGAACACTACGCTGTTATTCATTACACCACCTGAAAATCCAAGATTATAGCACCTGGTATTCCCAACCGGTAACCCATCTAGGTACTGACAAGGCACAATGTTGTTTAAATTCAGTGATTGTACACAAACTAGTGTTTGAATGTGATATTATGGCTGTAAGTTCTAACCAATAAGGGATTCTAAAATAAATTCTGACATTTAGTCAGATTTTAAGAAATGGGCTAGGCTGAAAATTTTTCAGAATTCCTCATATATATATCTATATATTGATAAACCTTTGACTTTCAACTCATCTACATACTGTTAAATCCTTGTATGCCATGTGCATATAGCTATTTGTTTATGTAAGTATATTATTTCTACATATAAATATATTCCTGTCATGTTAGCATATATATGTATGAAAATATATGCTTTTTAGAATAAATTTACACATATTTAAGTGAATACATTGGCACAAATCATTTATATGAACAGCTGTAAATAAATCAACATATTGATGGATGCATGCATATATTTTATGTGTGAACTGGATATGTATTTATATTTAAGTTTACATGTGCATCTTTGCTAATGAATGTCTTGTATTATTCAGAATATCAATGTACTGAAGTAAATATATTCATGGCTTTTATACATATGGAAGCTAATAAGTATCAGTTCAATCATATTAAAAAAATTATGTACCCAATGGTTATCTATTTGTGCGTTTATAGTCTAAATCTCTGTATATGTTTTGCCTATATATGCATATATGCACATAAAGTTTGTTTTGGCAGTATGTAAACTAAAACATTACATTTATATCTATGAACATCTATCTGTGTTTGTTGGCATATACTATGATATTAATTCTCCTTTGATAATAATATAGATCCCAAGAGCACAAAGTTGGTGTTTTATGAGTCATAAAGGAAACTTTAATGCAGTGCACCAATGTCCACAGAAAATTTAACTAGTTTGTACAAAGGAAACAAAACAGTGAAACAAAAATTTATGACAATGACATAATAGTACATTTAGAATAAGTTACAAAGCTTTACTCAGTAACCATAATGGGTACTGCAGTAAGCAGTCAGTACTTTTTAATGTCATTGAGTGCATATGTGACAAACTCAAATAACATTTTATCAAATCATCTAGTTTAAAGTCCAATGTTATCTCCCTTTTGATATTCTGAACAAATCTGGTTGCTAAACAAGAGGGCTGTTGGGGCAGAGGATAATGAATCTGTGTAGTGGAACCCCTGGAGATATAACTTGGCCTGTGTGCCCCAAATAAGGAATGAGTCACAAGTGGCCCACTAATATTTTAAATTAGATGTGAATCTGACTGATCAACAAGAGGACAACAAACTTAATACAAAATTTATTTACATTGGATACAATAGATTTATTTAAAGGAACATGAGCAAAACAAAAATCAAGTAATGGAAGCAGTATCGAGTGAATTGAGGAATACTGACTGCAGCTAGAAGATCTATGGATAATATAATGGTGTAGAGTCCATGTAAGTGAAGTTGGCATGCAGGTCCACAGTTTGAAAGTTAAGTCCACATATCCAGCGAAGGTGTTGAATAGCTGCTAGTCAAGTCCAATGATGAACCTTCTGTACTATTTTAACACAAGTGTACAGAATAGGTTATTTGAAGTCTGGACGATATGCATGCAGAAATTTCCTAAACCAGGTGAGTTAGGTTGATGAGAAAACCAGAAGCAGAGATCTAGTGTAGCTAGAAGTTTAGGGATGATGTAAGCAGGTCCATTAATGCAGATCAGTCAAGTGAGTTAGATCGAGATAGAGATTCCAGAAGTAATGAAGGGTAGGAATGCTGGAAGTCAGAGTCTGTGGTAGTCAGAAGTAAGGTTCCATGGTAGCTGAAAGTAGTAAAGGTTAGGAATGCCAGAAGATGAGGATCCATGGTAGTTGGAAGTAGCAAAGGCTAGGAATGCCGGAAGTAAGATTCCGGAAGATAAGAGTCTGTGGTAGCCGGAAGTAGCAAAGGCTAGGAATGCCAGAAGTAAGATGCCAGAAGATAAGGGTCTGTGGTAGCCAGAAGTAGCAAAGTCTATGAATGCCGGAAGTAAGATGCCAGAAGATAAGGGTCCATGGTAGAAGGAAGTAGCAAAGGCTAGAAATGCCAGAAGTAAGGGTCTGTGGTAGCTGGAAGTAGTTTAAGCCAGGAATGCCAGAAGATAAGTGTCCGCGGTAGCCAGAAGTAAATAAGGGCAAGAGTGCCAGAGTAGATAGGAAAGCCCAACTAGTGTCCAGTTGGCAGACAAAAATAAATGGGAATGTAACTCAATACATAACCCGTTCAAACACCCTGGCCACAATGGCCAGGGGTCTGCATTTCTCCTGCACTGCCTTGGGTTCAGTGAGAATTCACTGGGTTATATGGAAAGGGAGTGTAAACATTAACTGGTCCTGCAAAGTACTAAAAATCTCAAGAAAAATAAACTGAGATGTGCTACAAAATATAAAAAGTATAAAAATGATCACAAAGTGTATTATGACTAGAAAGAACTAAAAAGTCATTAGGCTTATTACAAATCTAAATGAACTAAATTTAAATTGAAGGGTGTGCAGGAAAGCAATGAAGAAAAAGTAAAAGTCATGAAGACATAACATCAACCCTTAGTCATGTGGACAGAGTAGCAAAGGACTCGCCCTTGCATGGAGTATTGCTGCCATATATGGTCCAGTGCCTCGGGGTTATTGATAAGCTCCAGAGGCGGATATGCAGTATAATTGGCTCTGTTCTGGCATCTCATCTACAGTCGCTCTCTCACAGTCGCCTCTCTCTGTCTTTTTTACAAATACTTTCATGGCAATTGCTCTGAGGAGCTGCATTTGCTGGTTCCCAGACTTAATGAGTTCAAGCGCCCTACGAGGATGGCATCCCACTCTCACCGTTTCACTGTCAAAACTACTAAATGTAGCCGTCTCTTCTACTCCAATAGCTTCATGTCTCACACCTCTTGCCTGTGGAACTCCCTTCCCTATTCCAGTTTCCCTGAGAGCTATAATCTCCAACTATTCAAATGTAATGTCAATCGACATCTCCAGTTGCCTTGATTTATCCATTATCCTTCTCATCCTTTCCTCTATCACTCCTATCTGATCTTGCTCCAAATCTTCTGTAACCCCTTGCATCCTAGTGACTTCCCGCCTTGCTTGGGGTGAAATGCTTAAAAAAAAACAAAAACAAAAAAAAAAACTATATTATCTTAACATTGTGGCACTCATCTCTCTTCCAAGTGAATGGTTCACTTCTTGGGTATATTAAGCATATTTTTTCTCTTTTTCTTCTTTACTCTTTGTTTTCTTCTGATAAGTGCAAAATAGCTGAAGATTTATTTTTAATTGAGGTATATTTTTGATTAGATTATTTGTATTGAAAACAAGATAAGAATCACTCCTATGAGAGTAAATCATTGAAATTATTAATTTGATGTTCTTTCCATTGGGTATCTTCATATTTAACAATTATTCACTTTATTGCACTTTAATATAGACTGTTTTATCTGATGGAGAAAGTTTTTTAACAATTTAAATGCCTATAATCACAGAAAACCATACTACGACTGCTACTACACAGAGAGATATACAAGAATGAAAAAATTAAGAGACACAAAGACCAACGGAGTAGAGAATGAGATAATGGATTTATTTCTTGCAACCACTGGATGTGAAGCTGTGAAGAAAATTATGACAATGTGTTACCCAAGCGAATTAGAAGAAATGACATTTGAAGAAATTATTAAAATTATAAAAAAGAACATAAGACCAAAGAAAAGATCAGTCATTGCGGAAAGAACCAAGTTTTTAGAGATAAGACAAGCACCAGTTTGACATGAGACAATACATAAGTCCATTATACAATTCTTACATAGATTTAAAGAACAAGCCAAGTATTGTTAATTTGAAAAATTGGAAGCTTGGGAAATGACTAGAGAAGACGAATTAATCCTTCTCAGAATAATTAAAGGTTTGTAAGACCAAAACCACAAATGAAAAATACTAGAATGTCTACAGAGTAGTAGCATGAGTTTGAAAGCTAGCATCAAGTTTTACAACAATTAGAGTTGATTAGAGAATTTAATCAACCAAAAGAAGAATTTGAGACATAAAGGGTGAGTGCAATGATAATTAAATGTAGATATTGTGGAAAAATCATGAGAGAAACAAGTACCAATATCCAGATCTAGGAAAAATATGCTCAAATTGCAAAAAAGAGATAATTTTCAGAATGTATGAAAATATGAAAAGAAAATAGAAAGAGTACAAATGGTAGAAAATCCTCTGAAGAAGAAGCTGAAATATTTACAATGAATGCACAAAAAAGTAGAGAAAAAATAAAGATAAATGGCCAAATATTTAACATGCAAGTTGATATAGGCGGTGAAGTCACGTTGATACCAAAAAATTTCTAGATAAAATTAGAACAACCTAAATTAAAAAAAGTAGTATCCGTTTAAAGCAATTTGATGGAATGACTATAAAAATAATGGCTACATTTCAAGGCAATTTTGAAACCAACAAGCATTTTGAAATAATTCCCATTACAATTGTAGAATGTAAAAAAGATCATGGATTACTATGAATTGATGTCTTAAAAGTAGATACAGTGAGACTAATCAATTCCATGGAAGCAGAAGAAAATGAAATAGGATTATTGAAAGGGTATAAAGTAAATGACTCAAAGAAAATTATCACCTAAAATATGTAAAGTCAAGAAAAGTTCCAATTCATATCCTACCTTTGGTAGTAGCCAAATTAAACAAAATGATAAAACAAGGCATACTAGAAAGAGTAACGCAATTGGGCAGTCATCAATAGTAGCGATAAAGAAACCTGATGGAGATTTAAGGATATTGTGGTGATTACAAGATAGGGGTTAATCACTAGATATATTCAGACTCTTTTCTGTTGCCAAATATTGAAACTGTGAGTCATGAGTGAGCAAAAATGGAACACTTTGCAAAAATTGATCTCAAAGCAGCATACAACCAAATAGAAATTGACGAGAAATTCAAGGAAATCAACATGATAAACATTCCTATAGGCTTACTAAGATGGGCTCACCTACCATTCAGGGTAAAGACTTCAAGCCATATTTTTCAAAAAGCAATTGAAAGAGTTTTATTAGGAAAAATAAAAAATATAATAATATACCAGGATGACATATATGTAGGGGCAAGAACTAAAAAAGAATTAAAATATAAAATAGAGCAAATTTTAGTGAGAGTCAAAAAAAGCAGGCATGACTGTAAACAAAGACAAATATAATTTTGACTGTAAGAAGATATCATATTTAGGATATCAAATATCTAAAAAAGGCATATCACCCAATGATAGACTAACAAAAATATAAGAGATAGCTGCCCCGACAAATAAAAAAAAAAAGAATTAGAATCATTTTTGGGGGCTAATAAATTTTTATAGTAAATACATACCAAGATACAGCGACATAATAGAGCCATTTGCAAAATTACGAAAAAAAAACAATGAATTTAACTGGACACAAAAGCAAACTATCACTTTTGAAACACTAAAGAAAATGGTGAGGAATAAAACAATAATAAAAGTTTTTGATCCACAAAAAGAAGTAACATTAATGATAGATGCGAGTGAAAAGGCGATTACTACTATTCTATCAAAAGAAGAATACCCAATCATGTACATATCAAGAAGGTTAATGTCAGCAGAAACTAACTACTTGAATATTGAAAAAGAAGCACTAAATTGTATGGAGCATGGAAAGGGCACAAAACTTTTTGATAGGAAAAAATTCTTATTAAAATTGGACCACAAACCATTAGACTTCATATTTAACTTGAGAAAAGAATTGCCAAAAGTTACATCATCAAGGATTTTAAGATGGGCAATAAAAATCATGGCATTTGATTTTGACATAGTATATATAAAAGGGAATACTACCCCTCACATAAATGCTTTATCAAGATTACAGTTCAAGAATGAAACAGAAGAAAAACAGGAAAATGCTGAAGATAAAATAATACATTGGGTAGAAACGGACGTTCCTCCTCTAAATAAACTCAAAATAGAAACAAAGCAAGACCCAATATTAAGCAGAATAGAGTTAATAAAAGAAAACAATGTATGGAGCAATTGTTCGATGGCAGAGCAACCCTTTAAAGAAACGAAGCACAAAGTAACCATAGAAGATGACATAATATGCAATGGGAATATAATTGTAGCTCCACAAATACTGAGAAGGGACATATTAAAAGGAGTACATGATGATGTGCAGTGTGGCATAACAGCAACACAAAAATGACTAAAGTTACAAGCCTGGCGGTCAGGATATTCAGAAGATGTAGAGGAATACATTAAGAGATGCCCAAAATGTACGGAAATAAAAAAAACTTCAAGCAAGCAAAAATTTACTCATGGCCCAAGGAAGCAGAGCCATAGGTTAGGTTCCACATGGATCATGCACATCTCAAAGATAGGGGATTGTTCTTAGTATTAGTGGACTCATATTCGGGATGGCCAGAGGCTGTCAGAGTAAAAGACAGAAAAGCCACCGCAATAAAGCAAGTACTAAGAACTATATTCTCAAGGAATGGAGTACACCAGACAATAGTCACTGACAATGCACCTGAATTTTGTAATGAGAACTTATGTGCATGGTTAAAACATTGCATGCATCCTATACAAGACACCACCTTATCACCCACAATCTAATGGCATTGGGGAAAGAATGGTACAAATGGTAAAAATCGAATTAAAAGCATTCTCACCACTTAATGAAAGCAGTGAAGCATATCTACCAAAAATACTTCTCAGTTACAGACACATTCCACATGCAGGAAGAAAACAGAGCCTTTCAGCATTAATGGGAAGACAAATCAGAGTTCCCATAACTATGCCCTTTGCAATGAAAGAAAATGTATAGTATAGAAAAAATAAAGTGGCTGATCCAAAAGAAGCAAATTTCCTGATACAAAAAGGACACAACACGGATATAATTGAGAAAAAGGGACAGCATATACTGGCAAATGCAGATCAGTTCAGAAGCAGAAATGAACTGGATGACGTAGAAATGGAAAGTAATATATATATATATATATATATATATATATATATATATATATATATTTATTTATATTTATATATATATATATATATATATATATATATATTGGATGGTAAATAAATAGATATATGAACCTGAAGAATTAATTTAAGAAATCTCAGACCATATTTATATTTGTAATTTACTTCTATATTTTATGCAACAAAAATGGAAATTAAAATATTTAAATAATTTAAAAAAATTAAATACTAAGTAAACGGATCTTCCCTTTAAATCCACTTCTCACATATACAAAACAAAGAGATAATAACAGTCAGGACAAGTGTGTAAACACTAATAATACCATTTAAAGTAACATTTTAATACCAATTGTCCTTATTCCTTTGTATTGTAGATGATAACCACTTCTGGTCACTTCTGGTTACTTCTGCTCCATAATTAGGCTCTGGATTACACTAATTATTGAAAGCCTTCAGGAACTGTTCAGATTCTTATTTGAACTCATTATTAGCAACCTTCAGCAATTCTTCAGATAAGTGCTATTGCTTAATTGAGTTTGAAGAATAAACCAGTTATCTCTACTTCCAGATGTGGCCTCAGCCAACGTAGCAGTTTTAGTAAAGTGATAACCACATTCACTTGTCTTGCTTGGCCCAGGATCAAGAGGTTGAGACCTTGGCCAAGTCTTTATTATCATACTTTACCATGGCTTGTACATTCTCATACATGTAAAATCAAAACATTCAAAGGTTATCATATGTTGACTAGATATAGTATGTGCTTTGCTAGCTAGGGCTATATACAGTTTTTGAATTCAGAGTCATCCTTCTCCTAGACTGACGCTGAGCAACCAGATCAGGACCAGTATTATTGCTGATTCTTTGTTGGATCTTATTAAGGATCTCCAGGTAAATAACAGGAGCATTGGACCATATATGGCTGCATCATTCTCAGCATGGGTGATGGTAAATGGTGACGGGTGATATGAGATAGTTGCTGAAGAGAAAAATTGTCTTGCCCAACATAGTGAACCAACATTCTTAATAGCTGATCTAGCAATGGATACAATATAGTCTTTCCACTTCATGTCAGCTGAGAACATTAACCTGAGAAGGTAAAACAAGTCACTTTCCTGGAGGTTGGAATCAGCCATGCTAATGGAAGGAGAGAAGGATCTCCCAGATGATTAATGGAGAGAAGTTTTGTTTTGGAAGCATTAAAATTGTGTGCTTAAATTCATAAAGTCTAGGTACCATAGAGGAAAGTTTATCAGAACAATTACCATGAAATTATTTATAGAAAAGGATCAGAGAAGCTGCATTATGAAGTGGGAAAGTGATTGAAGCCAAGATGTCAGGACAGGAAAATGATATTGCAGATTCTTGTTTGGATTTTAATAAGGATCCCTAAATATATAATGGGAACACCAAACCATATGTGGTAGCAGTATTCAAAGCCTGGATGAATGATATATTTGGTTCTTGGGTAATTATTTAAATATTTATTAATGTTTAAAATATTTACATGATATAAATGTCAGTTGTTCTAATGTAGACATTTACTTCTGCTTGGTTTCACTTCAAAACAAGAATGTAGGTTTTAGGTAATTTTTTACTGATTCTTTATACTCATAAATCTTCAATGTAGAAAGAAGTGAATCTATACAGATTATCTCTGCTGTGTTATCCTTAAACTTGTCTTTTAGGGTTTTATGGTGACAAGTATTCTGGTTATGATCTTTTCCAAAAGTAATTCCATTTTCCTGAAAGTTACTTTGTAGACAATGTAGATATAAGTTTAATGGAAATAGATATAAGAAGCATACACACACACACACACACACACACACACACACACAATGAAAATTGTACTGCAGATTTCATATTAATAGAAATGTTGCTCAAAGGCTAATACAAAGAACATTTGTTAAATTCCTTATATATTTATTTTTAAAAACGTTTTCAATCAATAAATATATTATTTTGAATAGTGTGTCTATTTGCCTTAATATTAAAAATATTAAATATATTTAAAATAAAATCAATATACTTACTTAAAGCTGAATCTCTTATCCTTCTTATATATTTCCCAGTGTATATTAAATAGAATTTATTTATAAGGGCTCATATATGATATTTAACATCAAACATTTTCATTCATATTACAAATATATATTTTCTTTACTTCAATAAAATAAGGTATATCTTTGAATAAAATACTTTACAAATAGACTTTTCAGTTAATTAGATTAACAATTAGATGCTACCATAGTAGCAAAGAATCAATTTTTATTACTTGAAAATATTCTTGGAAGTTCTTAGCATTGGAAATATAATATCCTTTGATGAACTAGTTTTCAGGAATTTGGGACAAATTGAATAATTTTCATTGATTTTTCACTTTACATAAAAATAGTATAAAACCCTACATCCACATTTTTGAGCAAGAAAAATTGCTGTTAGAAATAGCTAAGATACAAGATTAATTGTATTATGTAACTGTTTCTTTAAATTTTGATTTTCTTATTTTTGGAAAATTGTTGGAAATATGGCAAATATGATGAATAAACTATCACAGAGAATATTCAGCCAATCATGTTTGCTTGAAGTGAAATCATTTGTGGTTATATGAAAGAGTAAAAGGAAATTTGAGGTTGTATTGGGAAAAACCTACTAATTATTCATGTTGCTGAAGGAAATACATTTCTCAATAACTCTTTAGAAAGAACTTTCATATTCTGATCAGTTTCGTTATATACGAAATAATTCAGTTTTAAATAAACAAAAAAGAACTATCATGTCATTTGTGAAGGCACATTCCTGAATCTCATATTGGAAGAACTGGCCATTCTGTAAAAAGTTTTGACTTTCACTGTTTAATTTATCAATGTTACTGTCACAGTGGGGTCATAAATTTTGAGCAGTTTGACAAGCAGCCCACTCCAGCCACACAAATATGAAAGATCAAACCAAAAATCTAAAAAGATATATAGTTGACTAAGATGATAAGAGAAAAGTCAGAACTATGAATAATGAGACATCAGTTGGGATGCAGTTTTGTACAATAAATGAATAAAGATAAAGAAGACTAATGTGCATACTAAGATCTTTAAAACATGGACGTGTCTCTAACCAAACAGATCTCTTCACAACCAAATGTTTAAAACAAAGAAAAAATAGTAACAAAAATAAAAAGTAAAAAATGAATGAAAAATAGAGAAGGTCATTAACTGTAGATATAATAGCTGGCTGCTTATATCCAAATATGCCTGTCTGCTAGGGTGGCTAGCTAATCCCTGTTGCAGACGCCTGCTCAGGCACGTTTGTATTTGTGACCAATTGCTGAGTGGACCAATTGCTGAGTGGACTTTATTTACAGTTTGCTGGGAGAGAGCACATCATCTGGTGTGATCAACAGTGTGAAAAAGGTCAGTACACTTAAACTCTTGATTACAATGACTTGTGACTTCATACTAGCACAACCATTGACAAAAAATTCCATTTACTCAATTTCACTCATAATGACAAGGCTTGGGTCAACTCGTGGTATGGTTTTCTGGTACTTTCCAATAGGGCCATCTGCTAGTTATCAAGAAGTCACCTTCCTGAGAATTTGACCATGGTGAGAATTGAACCTGAAACTCATGGTCAAAAAGCAAATGTTTTAACCAGTTGGCTACATATGTATGTGTATGTGTATGTGTGTGTGTGTGTGTATATATATTTTACATATATATATATATTTTACATATATAAATATCTACATATATATATTTTACATATATAAATATATATTTTACATATATATATTTTTTTATATATATATATTTTTACATATATAAATATATATATATATATATATATATATATATATATATATATATATATATATATATATATATATATATATATATATATATATTTTATATATATATATATATATATATATTTTATATATATATATATATATTTTATATATATATATATATATATATATATATATTTTATATATATATATATATATATATATATATTTTTATATATATATATATATATATATTTTACATATATATATATATATATTTTACATATATATATATATATATATATATATATATATTTTATATATTTTTACATATATAAATATATATATATATATATGTGTGTGTGTGCACACACACACACACACACACACACACACACACACACACACACACACACACACACACAATAAAATTATTTTACATACCAGGTTTATCTTGTCCAAGAAACAATTATATTTAAAAAAGTGGTCAATGCACAGTTCAAAAAATTTAAAATGTAGAACTATTTAATATCTAAAATATTATGAACATTAACCTTTTCCACTACCATGATTTCTACTAATGATGGTAGTGTGTGTGTGTGTGTGTGTTCCATTGAATAATAAAAATATATCATGTTTAATTATTTTTATAATAATCTTTTCTAGTTCTCTAATCAGTTTCTTGTTGTTAAGCTAACCACATCATTATCAAAATGTCTTAGACTTCATTTTGCTCTATTGCTCAACAGATAAAAACACATTCCTATTCCCCTTCATAATACAGGAAAATACTTGTTGACAACACTACTATACTATACTGTGAATATAAAATATAATATTATAAAAAATCTAATATATGGTGCAGAAACTAATTCGTCTACAAAACAGATTTTTTACAGTGAACTAAAGAATATAAAACAAACACTTATTAATAATAGCTTTCCAAACTATATAGTTGATGAACAAATAAGGTGCTTTCTTAGAAGTCTTAATACTAAGCAAATAGAACATAATACTGCTTCAACTAATCCCAAACATATTAATCTCTTATATTGTAGTCAAATGCATACTAATTATAAACAAGATGAAAATATACTAAAAAAATTAGTAAATCCTAATATATCTACATCAGATCCTATCAAAAACTTAGGTTAATCATATACTACACTAAATCTAATATACCTAACTTAATTGTTCGCAATGATTCTTCCCCCATCCCCATTAGTGATTTGCAAAAAACCAACATAGTTTACAAATTCAAGTGCCCTTTGGGAGATTGTATCTCCAATGGATTAAATAATATTTATGTTGGTCACACCACAAACTCGCTTTTACAATGCTTGACTCTACATTTGAATGATAACTCTAACATTTTTAGGCATTTAAAACAACATGCCTGGCCACACACACAATTCCGTAAAATCCTTGTTGAAAACACAATTGTACTTAAACATGAAAACAATAAACAAAAACTGAAAATTCTTGAAGCTATATACATAAAACAATTGAAACCTAACCTGAACAAAATAAACTATATTCTTAAATGCCTATAATTGATAACAGAAGCCATTGGTTTATTCCAATGGCTTCTCATACTTAATACCTCTCGTTTTCACTCTCACGTGGTCATGTGTGATGTCACAAGCTGCGATGCGATTTTCGTTTCCGCATCTTGTATACACTAGTTAGTCATTGCTTTGAAATTTTTCATGCAACAAAAACAGACTATCATTATTGTTCTGTGTATTGGTTGATATATTGAAAAGTAATTGTTATCTTTGATAATGGCTTATATCAGCCGAAATCAGCAGGTGTCATGCTCATTTTTTGCACTCGGCTTTTGACAGGCTGTATGGTCACTCCAAAGAATTGTTGTGCATGTTAGATATGAAGCAATGTTGCTGCTTTATTGTTGGCTATGAATATTCCTACACCTGTAGACCAGGTTCTGGTTGGCCACACAGTAAAGATGCTTGCCAAGACTGGCATATTAAAAGAACAGAACTCATAGACTAAACAACATCTACAGTATAGAATGAAGGAAATGTTGTCCTAAAATTGCCAACACAGACTGTTGAGAATTGTTTATTTGCAGTTGGACTACATGTATATGTGACTCTATTCAAGTTTCTACATACACCACAACACCATTGAGCCTTTCTTCAGTAGTGCCATGAGAAGGTCACCTGGAGATCTGTAGTGTTCAGCAATGAAAAGAAGTTCTGCTTTCATGCAAGTGTCATGTGACATAGATCTGGGAAGCAACATATTCCAAAGTATATTTGCCCACAACATATAGGTCCTATTCCTAACATCAGAGTATAGTTTGCTATAAATTATAACTTTTTTACCTTTGGCATTTATGGAAGGAATTCAGTGCCTTTAGAATAAATCAACCAAAAAATAAAACACTGACCATGTAAATAAAATGAAAAATGCAATTCTTTTATGTTTCCAGTTTTTTTTAATTCTCTTTTAAGCATGACAACACTTCGCAGGTATCTCTCACGAGTGAGACCCCCCATAGAGAGGAACATGACTAAAGACTGTGTGTACGCTATCCCGTGCAGCTGCGGAAAGGAATATAAAGGAGAGACAGGCCACCCCCCTCAAGGTAAGGCTTCAAGAACACCAGAACGCGAGGGGAAGTAGAAAAATCAGGCGTGGCTGACCACATATGGAGAGAGAAGTGGGATCACGTTGAGATCATAGACAGGGAACACCATTGGAAAATTCGTAAACTTAAGGAATCAGCACATATGCTAGGCCACAAAAATCTCCTGAGCCGACCAAGCATAGAAATAAATACAATATGGGAACCAGTAATAAGGAGTACCAGAGAAAAGCAATGATAACAAAGTTGCAATATGAACTCTGGTAAAGACATGCAATGATAACAGCAAAAAATTGCAATATGAGCACTGGTAAAAATGATGCTGAAAACATTAGGTTTATAATACTCAGAAGTTCATACCCTCAAGGACACATGGCACAGTGGATAAAGGCGTTGGTTAGATCCAGTGACAGACCCAAAGAAGGTGAGTTCAATTCCTGGTTAAGGCAGTGGAGAACTTTCAGAGGGAAAATTAGCAGGATAACTGATAACTGACAAGCATCAAACATGGCACGTGGAATTAGAACAGTCTACCCCAGCGATCGAAATAATGATTCGAAATTCCAACCACCTGAAGAAGGCCGGAGCGTACAACGGCCGAAACGTTGTGACAAAGATGAGGACAATAGTCCGACTAATGTAAATACTGTACATAATACCTCATCTCAGAAATATAGACATTATTACTCTCTTTGTAAAGTCAGTTACATTTTAACTGAGCTTTTGACTTTCAACTTATTAAGATTACAGACTCATAAACCCAGAAAAATGGCCTCAATCTTAAAATAAATCAAAATTATCAATTTCCAGTATTTTTCTGTTTTTGTGGTTTTGATTTTTGATTCACTTAAACTTTTTAAGTTAATATTACTAGAATAATATATTTTTATTAATTTGATAGTATAAAATAAATCTTACTAACTAGTGAAAAAAGAATACAGCCAACAATTATAGGTTTAAATTTTAATATATTCTAGACAAGAATGTGGCAGAATTAATTCTGACTGAATTTTTTTTATGCAACTGATTTATAAATTTAAGAACAACTAAAACGAGCTGAGAATGAGAAGGCAAAGAATATTTTTTGTTGCTTATAAATCTATTAAATCATTTAAAAAAGTACCAAATAAAGAACATGTCTGAATTTCTCTGATGAGAAGTTATCATTATTTAGATTGTTTACAGTTGGACTAATATCATCGTCAATAACCAAGAAGGAATTTGATGGTATATATTAATTATGAGTTCAATCCCTGGTCCAAGTAGTTTAGATTCAATAGAAACAAGACAAGCAGTAACTGAACAGTATTAAAAAAAGAATAAAACAAGATGTCCTTAGATGTGGACAGTGGTACAAGAATAATCTATCTTTAGCTGTCTTGGTGTTGATGCAAGGAGATTAAGTACCGATAGGTATTGCCTAATTCAATCTACATTGGTCATGTGGTAACTGCCATATTTTGGAGGGAAAAACAAAAACAGAGTTTCTGTACCCTTGCTTAAAAAGAAGCTTGGCTGGACTTATAACAATTCTGCAATCCTGCTTTAGAAAAGAAGCTTGGCAGGACTTACTCTTGATTTCTGGTTAGACAGCAAACCAAGTAGGTTGTAATACACTGGCCACCTTTTAATTTCTATGATATTCAAGAATTTTTTTGCAATGCAACATGAAGCCTTTGTTTTTTCTTTCAGCATTTCATAGTGTTTGTAAAGATGTAAATAAATTCACTTTTCAAGCATCAGTTGATTCTTAGAATTGTCTTTACTAGAAGAAAAACAGTAATAGTATCACTGTAGATTAAATGGTTCAGTTTGAAATTCCCTGAAGCATATCTGAACTGACCAAAATATTATGAAAATAACAACAAAGATGGGGATATTAGCACAGCTGAAAAATAATGTAAATAAAGAACATGTCACTGCACTTGATATTAGAAGATATTAGCCTATATAAAAAATTGAAAAAAACATCAAATATTTTAGAATTAAATCAAACATGAAATTTAATTTCAGTTGAGCTCATTTTAGCATAACAGGCAACTGATAAACTAGTAATTCTAGCCTCCTAACTTCAGTTAAAGAATATGAGTGATGTTTCAAAAATTTTAAAATAAACTGATTTCTGCAAATCTTTAATGAAATTTCATTAAAAATTAGTTAATAATGACTTATCTTCATTATTAAATAACTTTTAACTTGATTAATCAACCAATTAGAATAAAACAGTTCTCTAATACTTACAAACCAAGGATAAAAAATGTAGATACTAATGAAAATAAAACCTATTAAATTTTATGACTATTAACCATGCTGGGCATTGGTTTTATATGATAAATATGAAAATGTACCAATTTAATGATAATTAAATTAATGATCCTACACTATATCATATCAGTTATATCTAAATACCTATGATGATTCTCTTCTCATCAAGCAAAAGAAGGCATTATAATAATTTCCACAAGATCTAAAATAAGTAATGAGATTAGATCTTGAACTTGATAATGACACATATATCAGGAAAGTATCTAGTCACTTTGGATATCTTGGGAACGAATATACAAACTTGATGTAACTAATGAAAGGTGACCTTACAATACAGATGCTCATTAACTCACAAAATGGCGTCTCATTGTTGACTGAGTCAACAGTGAGATGCCATTTAGTGAGGGTTTTTTATGCTGTGTAATAAGCAGATTCTTTATGTTTTGTAAAGGGATTTTTGACAAAACACTGTATCATCTAGGTATGTTGCCCCACCAACTCCAGTACAAATTTGACTCTCTTTGACTTCTAACTTTTTCCAAAGATAAACTTACAGTTGCAAAAGGAGGAGATTTTATCATATAGATGAGATTAAAGTGAATGCTATAAGGTAGATGATGGCTGTCCTATGAGATGGCATTGCAGACTGTTTAGAAGAATGGAATAAAATATTGATATGAGTGTGTGAGATCGAAGGAGAATACTTTGAAGAGGATTAAGGTATCTTCTTCCGAGGTAGGCTATTTTTTTATTAATATCAAATGACTGGATAGATTTCTTATAAGAAATAGACCTCAATGTACATAATGACATAAAATATTAGGTACTTAAGTGAAAAAATATTAGGTACTTAAATGAAAAATATTAAGTACTTAAATGAAAAAAAATATCAGTTATTAAAATTATTAGAAACATATTATTATGTTACATTTGTTAGCATTGGTCAGATGAAAGTCAGTAACCCATTTAGCAATAAAGAAAACATTCTAGTTTATTCATAAATAATATGAAAGCAAAAATTTTATGATAATCTTAAAACTTTCACAACCAAGATGATTCATTTTACAAACTATACAAATAATTAATAGACTGTTTTACAATATATAACATGAGTGATCAATTAATCACATAATGAGGAAGGAGGGCTTGGAGAATTTAACTCATAGGACAGACATGTGTCCCAGAGGGAAACAGTAAGTAATTACCTAATGAGCTTCTGTAAATGGATGGTAGGGCAGGGACTGATTAGAGCTAAAAGGTATAAGAAGCTGTGGAGAGCCATGTCTGCCTCTAAATGGATACATTACAGTGAAGAAAATCAATTAATAGGTTATATAGTAATTAAATTCACTAGAATTTATCTGTCTGAGAGATATAAAAATGGTGCAGATGAAAGACTGAACAAGCTAAGAAATCTCATTATCAAACAAATTCTGAAAGAAACTTGTTTCCGTTCATGTTTACTGCAAAAAGGAAACCTATTTCTTCTTCGTGATTCAATATAGACACACACCCTTTTATCCAGTTGAAGAAATTTCTCTTTCATTTCTCAGACATTTTCTCTCTGAAACTTCTTGGCTTCCTTGACCCTGCAGCATTTTCAAGATGACCATAAATTATTTCACGTTTATACAAATCTCCTAACTGCGGTGATTGAGTCCAGCACTCTTGGGAGTGACTTAGAATTGCAGGAGATTTTACAATTTCCCAGAAGGCTTGAAAAAGGTTAGTAAACTATAAAAAGAAGAAAAGACAGATCAAAAAATAAAAAAAAAGGCAGAAGAAGAATTGTGAGTCTTCAAGAAAGAATTTTTGTCAAAGAAAGCAGAAAGAAAATCATTTTATATGTTCTGTTCCTACATGTTTGGTAAGAACCAGAACATTGGCAATTCCCAAAACAGATTTGTTCATCTAAAACACTTGCTTTGAACACACACACAGATCTGTACATACAGTCAATATATGCGTGTAAACATAAACAAATATAAAACACTTATGTTATTCTATGTTTGTACAAAGATATACAAAGATAAAAAATATTATGAATACATGTACATATGTACACACACACACACACACACACATATATATATATATATATATATATATATATATATATATATATATATATATATATATATATATATATGTATGTATGTATATGTATGTATATATATATATATACTTACACACACATGTATCTATACATATTTTTTATACATATACAGTATATGCATAATATTCTTATATACATATAAATACACTGGTTGTTAATCCATTCTATAAAGTAGGATTATCTGTTAGGCTACCTAAAGCCTTAGACTTCCATTAGTTCAACTCACTCTCTGAGACACCATCTTCAGGAACCTCTAAACTAACAGCAGTTAAAAAAATAATGCTAATTTTGTATCAGAAAATTTTACATTGTGGCAAAACCTTCCTTTCTAGATTTTTCTTTCCAACATTTAAAACAGATTCTTTGTGGTTAAAAATGTTTATGATATTTATTTTAAGTTAAACCTTATAAGCAACTAAAGTGAAATAGAACACAATTATTTTCTGACCATCAAAGGTTTTAAAAAATAACAAACTTAAACTAAAAGTAGAAGTTTAACATATTCTAATTTACAAAAAAAGAAAGAACATGATTCCCCCCCCCCACCAGCATATAAACTTATTTATATACATTTAATTGGCTGTTGCATTGGGTTATAAGCACTTAAACAACATACATGGATAATAATATGTAAACACACATATATATACATATATATATAGTAATAAAAATTATTAGGAAAAAACCTTAAAAATCCATTCTCAGTGATATAAATATATATATATATATATGAATATAAAAATGAACATTGAAGTCAACACTCAGAGTCAACAGGCTGTTTCATGCTAGACACAATCGTCAGGCTGCTTTCTTCATATATATATACATATGTGAATAGAAATAAAAAACACACTGGATGTAAACCTTTGCATGCATATAATATTTATATCATACAAATTCACACATAATTATGTTCGCAGTTATATGCAAATGAGAATATTATATATATATATATATATATATATATATATACACACACAATTAGGTGCTAAAAGGTACTCAGCCTCTATTCTGGTATTTGATCATTGGAATACTGATTTTAGGAAGTGAATTGGGCTGATCAATTTTCACCATACTCGTGTATATGTGTGTGTGTGTGTGTGTGTATATATATGTATGTATGTATATATATATATATATATATATATATATATATGATACTTATTGGTAGGTATATTACAATGTAATTACTTTGTTATCATTTTGACTTCTATATATTGATTGATTGATTTATTGATTAATTCATTCATTCATTTTCTGTGCCTTATCAACGTCTTGCAGGTAATTTAAATATTTTTAGATTACAAGATATTTTGGGAGGAGAAAATAATACTGAATGGTTTAGTGATACCAGTCTTACTAATTAAGCCATAGTTGAGGGGAGAAGAGATGGATTTATTTATTAATTATACCCACCCACACATTCAAGCTTACAACACGTTCTATTCCCAAGCAGTCACTCATTTAGTTACTTGACCAGTACTTAACATATAAGAATTGGTGTTTCAATGTCATATGACTGTAAGCTTCTATAAAATTAAATTTTATATGGAAATTGCAATTTGTATTTCAAATGTTTTTATCTTGTTTATGTAAAATGCAAGATTGTTCATTTATTAGACAGTTGTAATACATATGTCTAGTTTGTTTCTTTACATTCAAACATAGTATAAGGTTAACAGAATGACTTCACAAGTCTTTATCACATCAAAAGGGTGCTGAAAATTTCTCATTATGATCAAGAAGACTTTTAATTGAAAAGTTCTGATATTTGGTCAGATTTTAGGAAATGTGTTGGACTAAGAACTTGTCAGCACTCTCTTGTACAATTGCCATCAGCCATTAAACCAGCCAAAAATAGATGTCTAGTAGAATGATCGGATGTTGAATGATAGGATATTTGAAATATTAATTATGTTGCATAATTGATTTTTAATATCCTATCATTCTGCCTATGGCTGATAACTACAGAAAAGATACAATCTAGTTGATAAATTCTCAGAAGAAAATGCAATCTGACTAGATGAGTGCTTTTTAATTGATGACATTAAGGTTAATTTTTTGCTGACAGTAATTTCAAAATAAAACCTTCCAATCTTAAAACCTTGTTATCACAAAATTAAATTGCAGCCATTGGATATGGCCAAGCCTAATTATACAAATACAGTACTGGAGAATGTCCATTTCTTACTCTGCTTAGACTCCCGACATTATAAAACTCTATAACTTACGATTTGTGACCAACAGAAACAA
This sequence comes from Acanthosepion pharaonis, assembly GCA_903632075.3. Lineage (NCBI taxonomy): Eukaryota > Metazoa > Mollusca > Cephalopoda > Sepiida > Sepiidae > Acanthosepion > Acanthosepion pharaonis. Next base: position 1,339,120 of record CAHIKZ030005492.1, on the reverse strand, counting down.
CAATCATCACTTTCCAATATTCTTGACTTAATTATATGTATTTACAAGACATATAATCTTTACTCAACAGGAATATAACAGCAGGGTCTGTTATTGGTCTATGGAAAGCCATGTGGTTCTTTATCACATATAAAAGAGATATTTATGCTTGTTCATATTAGCACATTTGGGTGAAAAATTGATAATCTCAGCCATCAGTATCCTAGGAGTGCACAGATATTTATTCTATAGCTCGGTGCTTTGCAGAACACCATATCCTGAAGTAATGGAAAAGTTCATACATGAATAGTTATTGAATTACCAAAGATTATCACTAATCATTTAGTCCAAGTACTTAGCTCTTGCTACCCACAAATTTGTTTGCATGAATGAAGTTATGGGAAACAGGGAAAAAGAAAGGCAAAGAACCTAGGCAACACAAATATAAGTAGACAAATAGGAAGGAAGTGATGTGATACATTGCTCAATTAGGTTAATATGGCACATTTGCCCCCTATAATAACAATGCAATAAATAAGGATAGTGTGTGTGTTAGTAGAAAAAAAATCCTGGTAGTATCTGAGCTGAAACAGTCAACTTTTGAAGTGAATATCCACTTCATCTGAAATGATCCCAAATATTTGTAATTATGGTCAGGGGAGAAGATCAGAAAGTGACAAAGGCTATAAAGTCTATGGTTCTTGAACATTAACTTTTTTTTCTTTTCCTCTAGAAAATCTAAATTAATATGATCATTGAAACTGAGTTGTCATTTTCTTCTATGTTTTGTGTCCCTTCAGGATGTGGGCGACCATGGCTCTCCACAACTTCCTCTTCTTTATAGCTGTTAATAGCATTTGTCAATCTGTCAGGTAGGTTATTTTCTGCTTTCCTCTGTCCCTCTTGCCTTTAATATGTAATGAGCATGTCAAATTCTCCAAGTCTTCTTTCCTCATTATGTGCCCTAGAAATTTCAATTGTCTATTTTTGGTTCTAAGTGTAAATGTCCTTTTGTTTACATTTTCCTTGTTACTCACATATTCTGTCCATGGGATCCTCAGCATCCTTCTGTAGAAACATATTTCTATTGACTCAAGTTTCTGCTTCTGCAAGGAGAATTGTTCACCATTCCCTGCCATATAGGAAGTCTTCTTTTTATCTAATATTTTTTATGAAAACCATGTGAATATAACCATTTGGATAAAACAAAGAGTATCTGTTGGTTCATTTTTTATTGTACTAGATTTTTTGTTTTTTTAAGATTCAAGCATTTATTGATAGGTATATTTGGAATCTAAACTAGCCATGAGTTTATCTGTCATATTTATCCCCCTTAGTCTTTCAACTAAGTCACCAAAATTTTTAATATGTGAAGGGTTGTGTTAAAATCTTTGCTAAGACCTATGGGGTGGGAGACAGTGGTATAGCTTGAATGTGTGCTGCCTGGGGCAGCCCTTCATTTTGCCACCCCCTGCCCCAACAAAAATACATATTGCACAGTAACTCACCATTAGTTATGTAAAATAGTTTGTGTACCATTATAATATTACTTTCACATACTCAAATATAGTATGCTTTAAATACACAACAAACATACTTAAACTTTATCATTAACAGTTAAAAAACCAAATGACATATAGGTAAAAAGTGTAAAAAATTAAGACCATCTTTATTTGTGAAAGGAAAATTACAACTTTTTACAAAGTAAGTTTTCTTGCTTTTTTGGTGAAAAAAAATTCTTCAGTGACATCGTCAAAAACTTTCATCTGTCAATTGTTGCTCTACCCTCTTTCTGCTTTATATTAAATATCTGCCTAAGAACATATTCAGATTTCTAGTAAAAATCTATGCAGATGATATGGGTGCACCTCCAAAAATCTAGATGAGGTGATATCCTCCTCCAGCCAAGCTCTAATGGCTCAATATGGATAAAAACTGGTTAGTAGTATTCAATACTTCTAAAATCCAACTAGTAACATTCCATCATCACTGAGCAGACACTGAATTTTTGCCTGTGTTCCCTCAAGGAGGTTCTATATTATGAACATATATTGGGAGTCATGTTCACTCCAGATCTCATGGAACATATATACCAATGATTTTTCTGGAAAAAATAGTTGGCTCTTTGTACCACTCCAGTAAATACCTGACTCCCCCTGCTATACTCTATCTTTACAAGAGGCAGAGCAGATCAAGAGTGTAATACTGCTGCCATATTTGAACTGGAGCTGCCCAGTCTCCATTTTCCAGTCTTGATAAAGTTCAAAAATGTTTTCACAGCCTTGTAGGTGATGAATTTTCTGCCTTACAACCATTTTCCTAAAGATGAAATGTTACAAGAGTCTCACTACTTTATTGTTATTCCCCTGGCAAGTGTTCTAATGAGATACATTGCTTAGTTTCACTTCCCAGCCAAATCCCACTATGTTATGCACACTAGAATGAGTCATCTCCATTTCTTTCATGTTGTGCTAGTAAGTAGAAAGTTTCATTCAGACTTCTTCCCAAGAACTGCTACTTTATGGAACAGACTCCAAAAAAGATGCTCTTCTGATCACTACAATCGTAGCCTCTTCAAGCCCAGGGTCAACCGTTATCTTTCCTATATACCCTCATAAACTGCATTTCTTACCTTTTCCATTTATGTGCATCAACCTCAATCAATAACCCTCTACCTTGAATAGCTTTTAGGTCATGTATTGGGTGAATAGTAAATAAAAAAAAGAAAAACTGATACTCATCTTTTGAAGTTACAACAAGAGAAGTAAACAAAATTTGATGTATTATATTCTAGTGAGACTGAAAAGGTGAGACTGTCATGATGATTACAAAATTAGAATCAGGAAAGCAAATATTACAAACTCAAACAAACCACTAGAATATTTTGGGTAAACAAGCATCTTCTAATGATGCTAAAATACTTATCCTTGCAAAATTACAGCAAGATAACAAAAGTGAAAATTAATTATGTACTCTAGATCAAAATGATATTCTCTCAGAATACAAAAAAATAGAAGAAACAGATTAAATAAAAACGTTCACCAATAATTCAAAATACATTATTTATCTGAAGAATCTGGCATTAAAAAAAAGAAGAACTGAAGCACAAAATAAAGAATAATGCAATAAAAACATTTTCTATACAAAAACAATGAACCTTAAGCAAAGATCATAATATGCCAGTAACAGCTGCCTTGTAAGATATCTAATACTGAATATATTTCCTTTAGACCCAGAACTAATGTGAAAGATCTAAATGTTTATGTTTGGGAATAGAAAGGAAAAGAAGAGGGAATATAATATTTATGATTCTAAAAATCTTAGAGACTTTCTATTTTATTTTTTCAAATAAATAATGTATAAAAAATAAAAACAATTAAGGGGAAATGGTTGAAAATCAATAATATCTGTTAGTTGATCAACTTTTCACAAATCAGGTTTGTGATACATATGAACCTAAATTTCTATAGCATTTATGAGTTTGCAAATTTTGTCCATACAATTGAAGAATGCCTTTGTGTTCTTTATGTTTTTACTGTAGCATTTTGTCATCCTGTCTTAAGATTTTTTAGGTGGATATTTTGGTAGAAAAAAAAAATATATTTCTGAAAATGGAAAACAAAATGGTATCTAATATAATATATATGGTTGGTATAGAGCAACCATTTTTCTGTCACCATTTTCTGAACAAATATTTTTCTTCTTTATTATGGAATATACACAAATGCCAAAGAATAGATTGGTGAAAACATTAATGAGTCTTCTCAAAGTTATTGATAATATATTTATGAATTTATACATTTAAATATTTATAAATTTTACAGATATAATATATAGTTTTATAATTTCTTTAAATTTAAATGAAATTGATTGCTTCTATTAAACAACAATATATATCCCTAACATCTAATTTTCAGAATTTCATAAACTGAAAAGAAAATTTAGGTGATAAAATTAAACTTCAGTTTACAAAGAAGTTTTGTGAGGCATCTTGAGAAACCTTAGATACAAAGAATAACTCCAAATTTACAACATCTAAGATAACACATGTGTATTTTTTAGTGTTTTTAGTTACAATTAGCAGATGTTACCTCATCTAAGAAACATTAAACAAAAACATGTTCTGGAACATTAATACACAAAATAAATTTATTTTTTAATATTTTTTTGAGAGAAATTGTTTTTGTCACTAACAGCAACATTTTGTGAAAATTTAAAAATAAACAAATGATAGTGTTAATTTAAAAATTTGCTCTAAAAATAGAAATTGACTTTAAAATGATCAACAAATATGAAACAAAACAGTGAAATTAAATAGATAAAATTGCATTATTGATACTAACAAATATGGCTGTAATGCGCAATAAGACAATCAATTCATGAGGGAATCAAATTTGTTTTATAAAATGGTTCAGAGTGTTGAGTAAAAAAATAAATTATTTATTATCATCATCATCATCTTTTGTTTTCTTAGTATAATCATTTACCAGGTCATTACCTAAGACCTAGAGTAAGGCAAGGTAATGCATTCTGTTTGCACAGATTCTAATAGTTAACATGTACAGTATTTATATTTCCTTTACCTTGATAATTCTCTCCTGAATAGATGAACTGTTCCAAACAATGTAATTTCTTGAATCTCTTGTAAACAGGGCTACTAGAAATCTTATTACTGTTCTTTTCTGTGCCTTTTTTTTATCATACTCATGTCTCCAATCATTATAGGTATAACAATACTTTTAAGGTAACATGATTTTTTTCAATTTCAAGATTTTTATATTTATCTTGTCATATTCTTTAACAAATATAATTTTATCTGATGACACTACTTTTTTTGTAGTCTTTAATCACAATATCTGGTTGGTTGGTTTTTATGTGTATGTCAGTATGAATGGCAAAGTTTTAAACAATAATGACCTTATGACTTTTTATATGTATTTCATAGTGATGTTTATATCATTTTTCAGTATGTGACACACTGTAATATTGAAATATCTTCTAGTGTATATATTTCTCAATCTTATCATGTCAATCTTTGTATTCCATCAGTGTCAAGACTGGACAACCAGACACTAAATGATCAGTAGTCTCAACATGTTGTTCACATAATCTACATATTGGGTCAGCATCATTCTTTATTTTGTTTATCTGGTAATTCCATGTAAATAGGCTTTGGTTTTGTGCAACCATTATTAATGCCTCCATCTCTGCTTTTAGCCATTTATTAAAATTAAGATCAGTTTTGTTATTATCCGAGAACAAGAATAATCAATCAATGTAAAAGTAATAAACACAAATTAAATTCTTCCTTATAATGTTCTAAATCTATAAAATAAGATAATTAAGTTGGATTAATAATCTTAATTGGTAAACTAATCTTTTCTTTTATTTCTGTCAAAATGATCCTCTATCTTAAATGGATAATTATATAATAACAAAATTAAATAAGTCTGTCAAATACAGAAGACAAGAACATTAACTGGATTATCAATTATATTCTCAAATGATAGTAAGGCTGATATCCAATTTTTGCATTTTGCTTATAAAATAAAAAATATATAGCCAATCATTTTTTTTAAGTTGACCATGTACTTTTGCTGGATCAATCTGTTTTCCCAACTTTACTGTTAATACTGCAGATCAAATTAAAACAACAAAAAGAATCAACTTAAGAAAGTGAGAAGGAGAAATAGGTGAATTGTTACTATCCATTGACTTTATAGTACAATACAAACATTTACTATTGCTTTAAGCTATATTGTGTGCATAAAAACTAGGTTTTATAATGCTCAATACACACACACATGCACACACACATATTGTTGATGTATTTTGTATATATCAGTGCTTGTCTCAAGACTCAGAGATATAAATATTTTTTTTTTGCATTCACTCTGTTATGCTATTGCAGTCAATTGCTCTGAAGTTTCTCACAGACTGACTCATGAAGATCACAAGGTGAAAGAAAAAAGGGAAGTAACTTTCTATGACATTGCTTTCTTTTTTTTTAAATACAAAACTATTTTCTAGAAAAGAAACAGTAGCGTTCTGGTCAGCAGGGGTGACATGTAGGATTTTCTTGATCTACATGCATTTTAGACAGTTGATCTGCACTCTAAACTCCCATAGGTTCATTGTGGACAGAAAGACTGATGAGGAGAGGATCTACTTCACTCTCTGAAAAAATGTTAAGATGAACAGAATCTTCTTATTTTGACATTTATTGAACTTACATGTGTTTTTTTTTTTTTGTAATATAATAAGGATTTTACAGATATTTGCTACAGAAAGAAAAATGCATTTGGCTTGTTGAAGAATTCATAAATGAATAATTCCTGTATGATGCCTCACCATGAAGTAATGGTTAACAAGCCAATCTCACAGACAATTACTACAAATCTTTAGTGGATGGTCAACATGTATCCTTGTACTGGACTAAACAATGCTTAGTGAATACGAACTGAAAATTTCAGTATCAGTTTTCTTTTTCCTTGTTACTTTTATGATCTCTAACTTTTAAGAGCCAAGCTTATTTTTTAATTTTAGTAGATGTCAGTATTTACTTAAATTAGTACAAAAGCCACAAGTATACATTACTACAGTATTAATGATCTATTAACTCTGTTTTACATTAAAGCATCTAGAATGTTCACTTGGTTATCCACAAAAAAATCACTTTCAAACAGAATGGTAAAAATGAAAAGAGAGTTGGGAATTGACCTTGTTTTTGATTTACATGTTTTATTAGTTTTGTGCATGTCAAATTCAATATTATCAAAATGTATGTTTTAAGTGTCCTACTTAATATTATTTATTGAAATCCTCATTGTGTTCTACAGAGATATTCCTACAAAGAAAATAAAAAGAAATTAAATTATTCTGTATTAATTTTAGATTATATTATTTTTGTTTATCATGAGGAAAATTATTTGCATTTGCAGGTATAGTTTAGTGGTATAACTGATAAAGTTTAAAATGAAGATTAACAAAGAAAAGGAAAACTTTTAAATCACAAGGAAAGTGTTTTATCGGTAATACAAAATTTCATACTCATAAAATTTGTCATAATAAGACAAACATAAACATCATGATTTTCTACAAGAATCATGAACAATAACCTTTATAAAAAAATGGCATCAATTCCATTTAATTATTTAATTATCACTAAAATTTTACATTCATATACAAATTTGAGTAAATAAATGATAATGAAGCGATGAGAAGAAACTTCTTCAGATAAAATAATAGATTTATTGATAGATAAATAAAAGTTCGAAAAAGTGAGGACAAATGCAAGAAAGGCTAATTATTGTTCACATAAAAATGCTAAAGATACATGATGCTTAATATTTAAATATAAATTTTCAATTTGTTATATTAGAACATAATTTTGTGTCAAAAGCAGATGTATTGTAGGATCTTTGATATAAATTTACAGTAAAAGATTCCAAAATTAGTGCACTTTCAATACAGTTTTGCTTTAATATTATTAATTGATTGATTGATTTGATTTTTTATGATTTATCAACCCTTTCTGGGTTATTTAAAGCCCAAAAATATATTCAAATAGATTCAAGTCCTGCTATTTAATCCATATCTGTGGACAAGGAGATACTTTCTTCAAGCGTATCTGCAGATATGTGAATGTAATGAGCCCAATTCAGACTAGGTTCACTGATTTTTGAATTTGAGCCACTTTCCACGACACCACCTACATATCTACTTTCTTTCTCTTTTAATCAAGACAAACTAATAGCATATACTATATAAAACAGATTGCAAAATTACCCCACAGAATACATTGGTGAGAGATCTAGAAATTTAAATAAAAGATTATATCTGTCTATATTTCTGAGATGAGGTATTATGCACACTATTTACATTATTCGGACTAATATCCTCATCTTTGTCGCCATATTTATTACAACGTTTCGACTGTTGTACGCTCTGGCTTTCTTCAGGTAGTTGGAATGTCAAACTGAACCCTTTATTTTGCTCACTGGGGTAGACTGTTCTAGTTCCACATGCCATGTCTAATGAATGTTAGTTATCAGTTATCTCCTGTTAATTCCCCTCAACATAAGAGGGGGCTTTTTTACAAAACAATGAACTCACTGCATTAGTTATTCATCATAATAGGTCTGACCATAATTTTGACTTAAAGAATTTGATTTTGATTATAAAAATGAGAAAGAAAAAATGAAAAAGTCAGAAAAATTATATGTTCAAATTTACAACATTTTATTTATAACTGATTCAAATTGACGAAGACATAGGCACATCAATAAGTCTTCAGTCTCATGATAAGAAAAGCATTTATTTTACACAACAAAAAGTTATTTTTCCAATACAATCTGCATTTAATTCAGTGGTAATTATTAATCACATAATTTTAATGTTATTCAGTGAAAATTTCAGTTCAAAATTCTGCTAATAGCATTGATTCACCTTTATTTATATATTTGTTTCAGAATTTATTAAATATTTTTCAAATGATTTATTTTTATGATACTTGCTTTTGGAAAACACTAGACTGATGAAAATTATTGTTTTCTTTAATTCAATGTTGACTTTTGAGAATATGTAACTCATACTTTCTCTACCTTTATTTTGGGTTATTTACAACTTTCCAAATGTTGTGATATCTGTTTTTAAACGATATTTATAAAATTCTATATGAAAAACAATTCTTGTAAATATAACTATTTTTATAAGGAGTTTTAAAAATAAATCAGTTTTTTATTCTCCCAGCTCTCAGAAAAAAAAAAATTTTAATGGAAGTGTGCAAATTCTACAATAAATTACTACTATTACTAATTTGAACATTTCTACCTTGACTGTTTTTTTTAAGAAATTAAATTTTGTTTGTTTCATTTTTCCTTCATTTATTGCACTTGTACATTGAATTGATTGATTTGTTTGTTTTTACTGCTTATCAACCCTTTGCAGATTATTTAAAGCTGAAACATATTTTGGATTGTAAGAATAATTATTTTCTTTTGCAATTTTTTTAAGATGACAATGATTTTTTTCTAGATACAAGTCTTATTCTTTAATCTCATGATTAAGGGAAGAAATAGAATCATACGTTTCCCAAGAGTATTTGTTCATTTATGAATGTAACAAAACCAACTGGAATTCAAACTCAGCTCTCCAATTTTATCATTTTGAGCCACTATTGTAGGTGAGTTGTAACTGAGTAAATAATTAGAAAATTCCTTACATTTATATATATATAAAAATACTCATAAAAATAAGAAACAGCTACACATGAGAACAACAAAATAATTATTATTTATTATTTGGTTGTTATGTGTTGGACACTATTTAAATTTGTGACTTTGGGGTCAAATGTAGATCAAATATGGATTGGAATCTGAGAAAATGATAAGATAAAGAATAAGTAAAGTGTATGTAGTCTTTCCTATATTTTTTTTATAGATGCATGAAATGCATGTTCAGATAATTTAGTTAAAAAATACAAGAAGTGTCTGGGGTTTTCTTACCTTGAATTTTTGTTGAGTGCTAAAAGATAAATGTTACTTTTATGGCCTGAAAAAAGGAAGGGGAAATGAAATTTTTATTGACACATATGTTAACATCCTGTCCATGTAAACTATTTGTTTGACATTGAGAATATCATGTGTTTGTGTGTGTAGAGAAGAAAAGTGGTGTCAATTTTCATTGGTTTAGAATGAGTGAATTAATGATAATTATAATTGTTATAACTATTTTATTATAATTATATTTTTTTGACACCATATTTTTATTTATTTTTTTATGAATATGACAGAGTGACAGTATAATTAATTTTTTATTTATGTATTTTTTATGAACACAACACTATCCATTACACCACCACACAAATTTGAATAAAATGAACCTTTGCTGGAAAATTAAACTTTAGCCTTTCTTTGGTTTACTATGCACGAATATTCCCAGCACTACATTTTTAAAAAACTAGAAACTGAATACAGAATTGGAAACTGGTTTTGAGCATTCTATATCCCATGCTCTTCAGGCAGTGCTCATTTATGCTGACAAAATATATGTGTGAAATTGTGTATTGTTCCTCTTCAGATTGGAAATAACAACAGCAAAAACAAAGAAAATCATTTGCGAACATACTGCTGATAAAGCTGGTAGAGATGATGTGCTTCCATTTGAAACAACTTTAATGGCTTCATAACAAATGTTAAGAATGGTTTATGAAGTTCGCAAAATGTGACTGACTTGAAGAACAACTTATGCAACAGTAGATCACAAAAATTTAGAAGTTTTCATTTGTAAGCACTTTTGGATGATGACCACACTCAGTGTTGGAAATGACTGAAAAATTTTGTACCAATCATTGAATAGTTTTAAGTCTGAGATAGTTTCAAAAAACAATAAAAAGGATTCTACATGGAAAAACTTTTTTTTATAGAAGATTGTTAATGGAGACAGAAAGAAAATTTATTATTGTTAATGTGAAGTGTGAAAAATCCTGGATGAATCAACAATAGTCTGTAGCATCAACAGTGAAATGCAACCTTTTTAGAAAAATTTATTGTTCTGCTTAGTTTACTGAAATATGAAAGGTGTAGTTTATTATGAATTACTAAAGTCTCATGTCAGTTCAGTTTTAGGCCTGCTACTGGTGGCATGTGACCCAATACAACTTGCCACCTGAATGGGTGGTTGGCATCTAAACCAGTTCTCCCACTAGACTACTGTGAATGTTTAAATTGGGTGTTAGGAAGAACATCCAGCCTTGTAAAACCTTGCCTCAAATCATTATAACAAGAAATTCCTCACTCAGGTAGGATACACCTTGTTTTGGGAGAGGTTAATCCTGGTCCTGTCTCAGCAAAAGAAAAACACAGCTATTATTATTATTATTATTATGATGATGATGATGATGCTGATGATGGTGGTGGTGGTGGTGGTGGTAACTATTACTTCCAATATTTGAATGCTGTAATTGGAGAAAAATGCACAATAAAGCTGGAATGTGATACTGCTGCATGGCAATGATTGTCCACAACTGTTGCTTTTTTTGACCCCCAAAACCATAATTAAGTTGGATTGGGAAATTCTTTCTTAAACAGCATATTTACCATATTTGGCACTATCAGATGACCATTTGTTTGAATCAATGCAGCATTCCTTAAATGATCAAAAATTTAAAAATATCTGTAATGAAAACAGGACAAGAGATTCTGTCTAGTAATCGTTTATTCAATTAAGAATACTACTACTCATCTGACTTGACAGCGGAAGTATACAGCTTTTATAACTTGGATTATCTAAGAGAAGATAATCCATATTCACAACATTCTCCCCCACCAAATTTCTCACTGATAGGAAGAAAGTCCCTTAAATGTCCAGGCTCCCCACGAGTTTGCAATGGCCGCCTCGGCAGTCCATGATTCGTGGTCGGAGTACTCGAACAGGAGAGGCTCTTCAGTGCGAGCCTGTCTGTGGGCTCTAAAATACCTTGCTCCGAAATGTTTCCTTCTCAGAGGAGCAGGCCGTTCCGCGTCAGAGTCAGTCTCTGGATGAACACGTTTATTCGGTGCTAGCCCTTCATCTGTCAGGGTTTCAGGTGTTCGCCCATCCGAAGTGTCTGACGGGGCCTCAACGGAGATAGTATCGTCAGACGGTGTGTCAGGAACAATTTCAGTGCCATGATCTTCCGGAGGGGCTTCAGTGTCAGGGGTAGTTGGTCTGTCCTCAGGGGCTATCCACGGTCCGGGTACGTCGCTGACCGGTGCTAGGTCCCTGAGAGACACATTAGACTCTCTACCATCTGCATGTCGTACTAGCGCGTACTGAGGGTTCGCCTCTATAAGCTCTACCTCGTCCACCAAGGGATCGTTCTTGGTGTAACGTGCATGTCGTCTCAGAAACACAGTGCCGGGTCGAGAGAGCCAAGATGGAAGCGAAGCTCCCGCCGAACCCCGTCGCTGAAAAGGTAGAAACCTTTCGTGTGGGGTGGCATTCGTGGCAGTACACAATAGGGAACGAATGGCGTATAATGCGACAGGAAGGAGATTTTCCCAATTATCAATTGAACATCTGTTATTTGAGGCAGCCAATTGAACGGTCTTCCAAATAATGCCCTTATATCTTTCGCATTGGCCGTTACCCTTAGGGTTGTAGGGAGTTGTCCGGCTTATAGCTACTCCTCGTTCCTGTAGAAATTGCTGAAGCTGCTCTGACATGAAAGAAGCCCCTTGGTCCGAATGTATATAGGCAGGGGCTCCAAAGATGGTGAACAGTGAGCAGAGGCATTGTATAATTGCAGCAGCCGATATGTCTGAACAAGGGAAGGCAAAAGGAAACCGTGAATATTCGTCGATAACCGTTAATATATATCTGTTCCTTGTTTTACTTGGTAGCGGTCCTTTAAAATCAAGATTGAGTCTTTCAAATGGTTGTGTTGCTTTTATTAAAACGCCAGTTTGGGGTTTATAAAACCGAGGCTTTATTTCAGCACACGTTCGACAAGAATTTGTAATTCTTTTTACCTCCTCCACTGAGAAAGGCAAGTTTCTACACCTCACAGCATGAACCATTCGAGTAATGCCCGGGTGACAGAGATTGTTATGTAGCGTTCGGAGTTCGTCCCCGCTTGATGCCGTACAGCATGCTCTTGACAGTGTATCAGCTGTTAAGTTCTCCTTGCCAGGAGGTAGCTGACGTCAAAGGAGAAACAAGATAACTCAATTCTCCACCTCGCTATTTTCTCATTCTTTATTTACTCGTAGTTTTAGAGTTGAACATAAAAGCAACTGATTTATGGTCAGTAATAAGTTTAAAGTGGCATCCTATCAGGTAGTGTCGCCATTTTCTTAATGCCTCGACTATGGCGTAGGCTTCCTTTTCAATTGCGGGGTGTCGTCGTTCAGCCTGTGAGAGGGTCCTTGAAAAGAAGGCTACAGGACGATCAGCTTGTTTCAAAGAAGCAGCAATAGCACAGTCTGACGCATCCGTTTCAACAACCAGAGGAATATTTTGGTCTATTGTTGTAATTGCAGATTTCGCAATATCCTTTTTCAGTCCCTCGAATGCCTCAACGGCTTGATGGGACAGAGGATACGTCTCTACTTGTGTCAATGGATGTATCTTTTCTGAGAACGAAGCAATCCATTGAGAGTAATGAGCAAACATGCCCATAGCACGTCGAAGGGAAGGCTGGTTGTGAGGGACAGGCATCTGGAGTAAAGGTTTCAATCGATCTGCGTCCAGTGCCATAAAACCTTTGCTTATGGTATACCCCAGTAGGTTTATTTTGTCGAGTCCAAACGAGCATTTGTCGTCATTTAGGGTAAGGTTGTATTTATCGACGGCGGACATGAACCGTCTGAGATTTTCGTTGTGTTCCTTTCTATTATGGCCACATACTGTGACGTTGTCGATGTACGCAAATGTGCCTTCCAGTTTCTCATCCGTTATGATTTGGTCGACTATCCTTTGGAAGCTGGCTACCCCATTCGTAACGCCAAAAGGAATCCTGCGAAATTGATATAGTCGACTGTTCGCCTCGAAAGCAGTGTATGGCTTGTCTCTAGGTCTAATGGCGATCTGATGGTACGCGCTTTTCAACAGAGTGCTAAACATACGATATTTGGCTATTTCGCCTATCATTTCATCTATCCTGGGTAGTGGGAAGGCGTCCAAAAGAGTAAATCTATTTATGGTTTGGGAGTAATCTATAACCATTCCCTTTTTATGGTTGCTAGAAGTGGTTATAACTACCTGAGCCCTCCAGGGTGATTTGCTAGGCTCAATTATACCCTCCTCAAGTAGTCTTTTTATCTTAGAGTCAATGAATTTTTATTATTATAAGAAAAACGTCTGCTTCACACTGCTATGGGTTTGCAGTTTTCAGTTAGGTTTTCGAAAAGTGACGGGTACTGGATTTTGCTGTCGCCAATCCACAAATTTTCAATGCGGGCATTGAACTGCCAAACGGAATTTCAACCTGTGAGTGTTGCTGCAAAAAATCGTGTCCCAGTATTATTTCGCAACAAAGGTTTTTCATTACGGATAATTTAGTGGTTTTATAGGAGACGTCATTAAATAGTAAGTCCACCAAAGAATAACCACTTACTTGCGCAGACAATGACGCGTTTGCCATTGTTACTCTGCTGGGGGAGGGGACAAAATACAATTTGTTGGTTTTTACCAAGCTTTCTTTGATAAAATTTCCTGAGCTCCCGGTATCGAGCAGGGCATTTGTAGACTTCCCGTTAATTTTCACTTTTACAATAGTTTTTGAAAGGCAGTCGGGGGAGGCGGCTAAAGTTGCAGAAGTATTTTGACGAGTGGATTTGTATAGAGTTTTAGAAGACTTGCATACCTTTGAAAAATGACCAAGTTTTCCACATTTATGACAACGAGTATCTCTGGCAGGGCATGGGACTCGTAAGTGTTTAGATAAGCCGCAAAAAAAGCAAGTGTCCTTTTTTAAAGCGGCAGTGACCGATTGTTCTTGAAGCTTCGTCGGACTATCGTCATGAGGGGGGACAGTAAGAACAGGTGGGCTTAACGCGGCGCCCACGGTGTCTGGCTGTAAATAAGAACTAGACTGCTGTATAGCACTTTCGAAGATATAGGCTTGCTCGTAAGCTGTTCTAAGTGTAAGGGTCTTATTCTCAAGAAGACGTTGTCTTATCTGAGTATTGCGTAAGCCGTTAATGAAGGCGTCCAAAATGTGTAGCTCTTGGGCCTCTAATGCCGTCATTGGGCAGAAGTTGCAATCTTTGCTCAGTGTCCAAAGGCTCTTAAGGAAATGGTCCAATGTCTCGCCTGATTCTTGTCGGCGAGTCGCAAGTAGGTGTCTAGAAAATATCTCATTTTGGGGCTTTATGTATGTAGCGTTCAGTACATCGATTGCTTCTTCGTAGGTAACGCAATCCGAGATAATTTCGTTGACTGTGTGAGACAGGTAGTTGGTTAGAAGTGCACGCTTATTGATGGGACGTCCCGGTCTTTCTGAATGTAGAACCTCGATAAAATTTGTAAATGTCTCCCGCCAATGTTTCCAGCACTTGTAGGCTGAATCGCTTTCTGGATCTGTGGTAAGTCGCTCAGGTCGCATAAATTGTTCCATTCTTAATTGAGTAAAATGTAATGAAAACAGGACAAGAGATTCTGTCTAGTAATCATTTATTCAATTAAGAATACTACTACTCATCGATATTGAGTCACCCCCCCACGAGAGTGTCATGTGACACAAGGCCTTTTTAACGTGGGCATTCCCGAGCCATTAGGCTCGTCCAAAAAAATAGTTCATTTGAACCCGTATAAACGGGTTCAGGGCCAATTTACCTCCCGAAGGAGACTCCGCCCTTTGGCGGAGCCTCCTTCAGTTAGAATATTACTTTATTTATTGTACTATGTACAAATGTGGCACAAGGCCGAAAAGGGGGCTGGGGAAAGGACGGTCATCACTTGTCTTAGAACAAAACTTAGCTAGCCACAACCACTGACCCTATCATACTAAACAATATTCCTATCACCAAAACAACACATTTATCCATACCTTTCTTACTACATCCACCAAAAATGCCTCTTTGACTCAATGTTCAACCCAAAAAAAATCAATATCCTTTGATGCCTAACCGACATCAAAAAAATGCCACCCAAGTCAGCCCCAAGCACACACATTCATACACGGCACAAACGCACAAACGATTCACCCCAGAGAACTTTGCTGAATTCCGATGAGGAGAAATACCGGACCAATTCAAACACACCTAATCTTTATCAGACTTTACAAACTCCTATTCTAACCTAATTTCGGGATGGGTTGCCCATGTTCAACCCAATAATATCCTGATGCCCAACCGACAAGATCAGCCCCTTTCACACGGCAAGAAACGCGAAGATTCTCCACCCTTGCTGAATTCATGAGAATCCTTTCTGACTTGACTTTAAGTCGTCCAAATGAACACGAATCCCTTCTAACGCGTCGTCCAAATCACGACTCTCAAACCCCTAGAACACATAGTGTTCAGCCTTCGTCAATTGCGGCACCACATTGCTACAAACAGAGCTAGCTTCAAGGACAAAAAACTTTCCCTGCAACATGCGAACCATGAGGCCTTCAACAAACCTGCACAACGGCACTACCGCCTTGCACCGAAAAAAGGCGTGACCAATGGTCTCGACTTCCCCAGTACAGCGACGACAGTTTGGATATTTCTCCAAGCCTGCTGAACAGAGTCTCTTGCCGACCCAGAGGGCTTCACGAATCACCAGCCAGGTGAGTGATGCCTCATTGTTATTGAGGCATTTCAACCCAGGCGCCCAAAGCCATATCGAGCGAGCCTCCCTGCTTCGTAAGACCGAGAGCTCGCCAATTAGATCATCTTGTGCGGCCCCCCTAACTAAAACTTGATACAATGCCTTACGAGACAACGCCTGGGCGTTGGAGAGGCCAACCGTAGCCCGCAAGAGGAGCTTCAGCGACGACATTCACGATAGAAGGAACACTCGGCACGTGGTGTACAGCCGGCCTCCTCTTCGCACGAGTGTACACTTCTCATGGACGGGAAATGTTTCTGGACGTCTTCTTTCCAAAAGGCGCCCTCCTCATTCGACCCGCGACACATTCGGTCTAGAAAGGTGATGCGAAGCATATGTTGACGAATCTCAATGCTAGGCATACCCAGACCGCCCTCCGAGGGATGAAGGCAAAAGATCTCGCGACATACCATATGGGCCTTGCCTCTCCACAAGAAAGAGAACAAGATCTTGACTAATGACATTAGTCGGGCAGACGGGAGTGGAAGCACAGAGAGTCGGTACAGGAGAATTGGATATATGTGTGAAACACATACTTCCGCCCTTACCTTCGGGGAAAGGCTCCTCCGAGACCACAGATTAACCGCGACCTCGGCCTTCCCTTGCACCTCCGACCAATTCATTTCCAACTGGAGATCAGGACCGAACCAGACGCCGAGTATCTTGATCGGCCCTCTCTTCCACGCACCCAACCGCAAGCCCACAGACTTATCGCGGTTGATCTTGGCCCCTGTCACCATCTCATACCCACTGATCTCCTTGCTGACTTCGTTAATCTCGGCTCTGCTCGACACAAGAACCGAAACGTCGTCAGCATAGGCTGAATACCTGGCCGAGGTGGAAGCACCAGGCAGCGAAATTCCGCGCAGGACCGGATTCACCTTTAACTTGCGAAGGAATGGTTCCAACGCAAGAACGTAAAGCATAGGTGAGAGCGGACAATCTTGACGAATGGAGCGAGACAATACAAAAGGCTTCGATCTTACCCCATTCACTTCCACCAGCGCACCGGGGGTCGCATACAAGAGTCGGATCCAGGAGCGAAAGTCGGCTCCGAAACCGGCCGCCGAAAGGACAGCCTCCAGAAATCGATGGTCAACCCTATCGAAGGCCTTGGACTGATCCAAATTGATCAGCGCGGCTTCACTGTCGACTTGTTCTAAGATCAAGCGTACCATGTGAAGGTTATCCTGAATAGTCCTGCCCTTCACAGCACAAGTCTGTTCGGGGCCAATCAGACGAGGCAGGAAAAGCTGCAGACGGTTGGCTAAGATCTTCGCCAAAATCTTTAAGTCCGTATTTAACATCGTTAAAGGGCGAAAGTTCCCTAACCCATCCCCACCGTTCTTGTCCTTAAGCAACTTGATCACACCCCTGGTGAAGCATTGAGGTAAAGACCCCTGCCTCATCCAGTGGTTGAAAATCAGCTGCAGCAAAGGAACAAAAATGGGCGACAGCCTCAAGTACACTTCATACGGAAGACCATCTAGTCCCGGAGACTTATCCAGGCCAACCTGCTTCAGCGCATCCCAGATTTCCGACTCTGTTATGGGACCCTCGCACCTAGCCGCTTCAGCTGCCTCAAGGCAGGGAAAGTCAGCCAAATAGGCGTCGAACTGAGCAGCGCTCAGACCGGGCTCCCTGGTGAAAAGATCTTGAAAGTAATCACGAAATGCCTCGCATATGCCTGCGTTTGTAGTCACGGTCCGCTTATCCGGCAATGTAACGCTCGCTATATGTCGCTTAGACGCGTTCCTATTCTCCTCTGCACGCAGTTCAGCGGCCATGTTCGTCGCCTCAGAAGACATTCTTTTTAGCCTAGCCCTAACTACCAGAGCTTGATCCTTCTTGAAAAGCAAGGAGGCCAACTCTGCCTTAGCTAATACTATGTCCCCACTAACACGGGATTTCACGGCCCGATCAACTTTATCTTCTAAAGCCGTTTGCGCCGCTAATCTATCTAGATTGAGTCGACGACTAAAATCAGGCAGCAAACGTTCTAATTTTGGATTTTAATTTGCCCCACCAGGCGTTTCCCACAACCGCCCCCGTCAATTCCCTTTGTATCATTAGTAACAGCTGGTCCCGGAAACCCTGATCACCAAAAAGTGAACAGTTCAATTTCCAGTAGCCAGCCAACCTAACCTTAGGCTTATCTAAGTTTACACGGACCCGGACAAGCCTATGATCCGAATAAACTATATAATGGAAACTTGGACACCCTAAGAGCCCTACATCGACTCTCCTAACTAACACTCGGTCCAGGTAGCTCGCAATCGAGCCAGGAGCCAAGTTGCCACTATTTGTCCAAGTCCATGCTACCTCCCTCCCGGGTGTTCATTCCGGTACTTATCGATGAGATCAAACTCATCGATAAAGTCCCGAAATGGTTTCACATCCGGGTTGTTAGTACCTTGTTTGTGCCCTATACGATCTATATCGGGGTCAAGGACGGCATTCCAATCCCCGCTAAAACTACCCGGACGAGACGTCGTCAAGTACGGCGCGATCTGCCGAAACAAGGCAGGCCGCTCGAATGGATATTGGGCGCATAAACCCCAATGAGACGTAGAGCCTTATCCTTTATGGTAACATCCAGCACGCAAAGCCTGCCCGCCGGATCCGCGAAGACAAGGGTACATGCAGCCTTCAAAGGCTTGCTAACTAGCCAAGAGACACCCCTCGAACGACCATCAAAACATGCTGAATAAAGGGCGAACCCCTTAGACAGTATGTCCTCACGATCATGAGAAGATAACTGGGTCTCTTGCACACAACACACATCCACCCCGAGGCGCTGAAGGTCACGAGAGAGCCTCGCCCTGCGAGACTCGGACCTCAGGCCTCGGACATTTATACTAGCTAACCAGAGAGCCATAGTGAAGCCTGATTAGGGTTGAACTACTGGTTTGAACATGGACGGGGTAAGGATACCGACCGCCTCTCCCATAGACCCATGGCCCATCTCAGTCTTGATGGTGCCGTCTTGGGAGATACCGCCGATATCTCAGGGGAAGGTCAATTTAAGTGCTCTATATAGGGAGGGGTGAACTAAAACGGGGACCCTCCCTGCACAGAACTGTTTTAACTTTTTCAATTGCTCATTTTCTACTATGGCAATGGGCAAAGCCATCTTGTAAGCATTAATGGCTTCGTCCACCATGGCCCAAGTTTGTTTTGCCGCAGGTCCTGATCTAATTACTGTCAGGACCCTCTGGGCATTTGGGAAGTTTTGAGGAACCTCAATGTCCAGGTCTGCAAACTGCTTGATTGAGAGCAGGTATTTAAGGTCTTTTACCCTGTTTCCATAGTCCCGGGCTCTCTCAGCCTGGACTGGGGAAATATGGCACACCTCCTCTCCAGCGTTGAAAAATAATCTTTTTTTTCTTTGTTCTTTTGCCTCTTGCGTGGGGCTTCTTTGACGCTTCGCAGCGGGAGGAGGCATATCAGCTTTTTTGACCGGTGATTGCCTGGGGGTATGGAGGGGGTGGATTTTTGTTTAACGGGGAAGGGAGTGGGTGTATGTAGAGGGGTATAAAAAGATCTATGTCTATAGGGGCTGGGATCTCTACTGTGGGGTGAGGCTTTGGATGGCGATATAGCAGGCGAAGGTGAAGGTTGTTTCTTCGGTGAAGGGGTGGGCTTAGCAGAGGACGTTGAAGGGATCGGGTCTTTTCTTTTGGCATCTAGTTGTTTTTTTAATTCTTTAATTTTCTCCGACTTTTCGTATCCGGGGTCAAATTTCTGTAGCTTTTCTTTGAGTGTCAGTTCTGAGACCGGGGCATCGCTCTCAACGTTGCTAGAGGGAGTGGGGCTGTAAGTGCCTTTCTTCCTTGGGGCTTCAGGGGACTGAGGACCCGCTGTCCGGCGCTTCCCTCTGGCCTTACCAGCAACCAGCCATTCCCCCCCTTCTCCACAACTGCACTGGCAGCGGGCGAAGGCTCTTTGGGGAATGTGGCTTTTGATGACACGCCAACCGGAAGATTAACCGACCCGGTCGCGGAGGCTGGTACGCCCATTACAGGCGAGGCGGAATTTAGAGACGCGATCAGAGGGGATCTTGAACAACTGGAGCTTGACTTCCAGAGGCCTTCTTCTCTGGGCAGGAGGAGGAGAGATGACCAGTCCTCCACACCTCCAGCATACCGGTCTTTGACCCGTCACAATGACCGGTAACTTCAAGCTACCAACATCCAGACAGTTGGGGATGGAGCGGAAGGCTTTCTCGTCCAGCATGATGTCAAAGCTCCACCCCCCGCTCAGGCTATCACAGGAAGCTCCCAGAATTTCGCCATACTGGGAGAAGAACGCGGCGAGATGTTCCCCGATAACCTGAGGAGGGACCTCGTATACCGTTACCCTGGTCTTTCGTCGGCCTTCGTACTCCGTACGCAGTATCAGATCTTTGTTTATTAGCTCGCGGCTAGCCGCGGCGACGCAGTCTTCTGATGTGGGCAACAGTACGTCCCACATGAAAAATTTAGCTCCCTTAACTATTCTAAGGGGCTTGAACCCGAAGGATTCTAGTGCTTTCAACACTGTGTTTTTCGTCGAGCGACAAATTTTGCGCGTACGCTTGTCCACGACGAAAACTGACACTATTCTTTTATCAATTTACTTTAATTCTTGGGGTCCACCAAAAAGTCCACCTTCTACAACAAGGTGGGCGTAACTCTTAACACGCTCCAAGAACTCCGCTAAATTGATTATGCACTTTTGGTGGGGACGACCAACAAGAGGCGATTCCCCGGCCTCAGGCTTAGCTTGCGGTTCATTTCCGGATTCTACAATATTTTCAGAATTTTGGCCATTATTGGCCTCCATAGGTATATCCTTTTCCTTGTTATTGCCTTTATTGGCTACCGTAGTAATAATTTTTTCCTTTTCTTTTTCTTTTTTCCCAGCAGTTTCAACATTGCTAGGGGAAGTAGTCTCAAGTGCAGGAAATTCATTTAGGTTGTCTTTGTCCGGGGGGGTCTTTTTTGGTAGGGTTAAATAGATGTTTACGTATTGTCTTTTTATAACCCGATAAATTGGGCTTTTTTTTTATAGCTAAAAAGGAAGGTGGTTTTTTTCCTTTTTTTTTTCCATTTTTAAATAATAAGAAGGAAGGGGAGGGGTAAATACGGGTGGGAGAGAAAAAAATAATAAAAGGGGAGGGTAAAAATAAAGTTTTGCTTATCAGCAAGACAACAATTTAAACTAGCAAACAAATATCAACAGACAAAAACAGAAGGACGTGTGCAAAAATTATAACCACAAATGTAAACAGGTAAAAATGAAAAACGCAAAACAAATGGACAGACGAGAAAATGTGAACAAGGTTCACAAAACGAAGAAAGAACAAAAATTAAAAGGACAACAGACAAGAAAGCCACAAATTACACAATAAAACTAATAGTTATAAACGGAAAAAAAACGAGAAAACGCTATACAAAATAAAGTACAAAACTAAAAATGTAACAATTTACAAAAATGGCTGCCGCTAAAAAAAACGGTCAACCCAACAAAGAAAACGTTAAATAAGGAGAAAAAAGAGGAGGGACAGAAATTACAATTTAAACACAAAAATTAAAAAACGTAATTAACAGATAAAACGTAGACTTTTTAACGGGTAAAAATAAAAAACACAGAAATAATTAACACGTAATAATTAAAAAAAGGTCGGACGAGACATGAAAAATAAACAGATAAACTCCGGGGTGTGGGCATGTAAAAGAAAATAAATTTAACAAGGAAAAAGTAGAAAATAAAAATTAAAAAAAGAAATAATTAATAACAAAAATGAAGTAACGGTAAATAAAAGGGAAAGGAAATGAAAAGGAAAAAACAAATGGTCAAAATAAGAAAGTTATGACAAATTTAACAAAAAAGTCAAAAAATCACGTTAAAAAAATGGTAAAAATAAATCAAAAAACTTAACTAAAATAAGGCAGTCAAAAAGTTCAAAAAGTAATCCTTTGGAAGACAGAAAAAATGTCTAACACCGGTCAGAGAGTGAGAATACGGCTACTCATCTGACTTGACAGTGGAAGTATACAGCTTTTATAACTTGGATTATCTAAGAGGAGATAATCCATATTCACAACAATATCATTGATATTCAAAATTTTATTGCCAACTTTATTGCATAAAATCCAGATTTGTCTTCTCAAAATGAAATTTAAAAAACCTCTGAAACATTAGTGTAAGTTTATAAAAAGTCAAGATGGATTATTTTGATTATTAATGAATGTATATACTAAAAAATACTGTGAACTTTGACACACAACTGATAAATTGAGTAATATTTACAGTATAATAATTTTCTAACAATATTTTTCTTCTTTTATGTGCTGTTTCCCCTCAGGATGAAGGCGATCATGATCCTCTACATTTTCATTTTCCTTGTAGTCTTAATAAGTTTTGTCTTTGTTATTTTTCCCAAACTCTGTACTACCATTCATTTGCTCATCATGTACATTACACACTGCTTTCCTCTGCCCCTCCTTCCCACAATCTGTCCTGTGAGCATCAGGTTTTCCAAGCCCTCCTTCCTCATCACATACCTCAGAGGTTTCATCTGCCTCTTCCTGATGTTAAGTATAAGTTTCCTTTTTGCTTCAATTTTCTCCAAAATGTCATTGTTGCTCACATGTTTGGTCCATGGTATCCTCAGCATCTTTCTATAGATCCATATTTTTGTTGCTTCAAGTCTCTTCATCTTTGAGCAGATTTTCCAGCATTCACTGACATGTTTTTTATCACCACCATTATTTAAAGTATAGAATTATTAGACAAGGTAGTAAATGAAAGCTATAAGGAAAGACAGTAAGTAGACATAATTCATGGTTGTCACAAAAAGAAACAACCCAGGATGTCAGATCTAAAAATTCAAGCAGGTAGAAAAATTTGTCAATGGAAAATGTGACACAAAAATCTGAAGATGGCTACAAATAACAAAAGTTGCCTTCCAAAAATTAAGCAAAGTATTAAGAGAAAAAAATGTCTTTAGAAACAAAAAAAATCAGTGCTGAACTTCTATGTAGCATCTAATTTCTTATATGGCAGTGTATATTGGACAATCTCCTCATACATGAAGAAGAGACTTGAAGTGACAGATGTCATTCTACCAATGAATGCTGAGAATACCATGGATAAAATATGTCAGCAATGAGGAATTTTTAAGGACTTATAGTTACAATCAGAAAGAAACAGTTGAAATTTCTGGAACACATAATGAGAAACAAAGACTTTGAAATTTTAACACTCACAGGACATGTTGAAGGCAAGAGAAGCAAGGGGAAACAGAAAATATTCTACCCTATGTGTTTGAGTGAATGGGTAACAAAACAAAGGCATAGTGGGATGGTAATGTGTGTAAAGTTACTTAGAGCAACAGAAGTTGTGGAGAGCCATGATCATTCCTGTCCTGAAACCTCATGACATATAAAAGATGAAAGAAAAAGTAGAATCAATTTACCAATTAGATTTGACCAATCAGTAGACTTATAAATTAATTCTCACTAAAAGGTCTGTAGTGTTTAAAAATGCTCTCACACCAAAAGTAGATTTAGAGTAGATCAAAAGTGTTTATTTCATATACCATTTATCAGTAGTAAAAATCATTGAGCCATAAAACAATTCTTTACTCTTCAAAATTCTATGAGGAATTCTGTGATTTATTAGAAAAAATGTTTTAAGGTAACAAAAGATCAAGAGAATTTGTATTTAGTTGTACTTTAAAATTTCAGACTTTGTGATGAGAGCATTTGAATGAATAAATATTATTACAGCTTTGGGTCTGTGTGTATATTTCTGTGTGTGGGTATGAGGAACAAAGAGGTATGTGTATGCAAGCAGATGTATGGGTATGTGGGAAATAATATATAATGGGTATGGGGAAGAGAAGAGTGGATATAATTACTTGTGTCAGAGCAAATGTAAATAACAGTATATATCCAGCTGAAAAAGATGAAATGTGTGTGAGCAAATACATGTGTAAGGAACATACATACAGACAAAAGAGATGAAACACATTCAAGTAAGGAAAGAAACAAAAAGGTTTATATGTGCATTCATCTGAAATCTGTAGAGATATTAAAGAAAAACAAAGTTATTTTTGTATGTATATCAAAGCTGATAATATGAGAAGATAAGTAATTATGACTCAGACAGACAATGTATGCAGGTGGTTGTGTGCTCGTATTATGATATCTATATATATATTTCAATACAGAAGAATGAAATAGAGACAGTGAAGTGTGTGCATATATGTGTGATAAAGAATCCATATGCCAAATTATGTCTATTTAAATAAATATATTGTAAAAACATGTGGGAGTGTCTCTCTATCTCTCATATATATATATATATATATATATATATATATATATATATATATATATAAGTGGATATTGAAGTCAACACCCAGAGGCAACAGTCTGTTTCATGCTAAACACAATCATCAGGTCATGGTTTAGCATGGCCTTATGATTTGTTTTCATGTCTGCATTTTGAAATGAGTTCTGATCATTTATTTAGTAGTTTGTCTTGGTCTGGTAAGGTAATTATAGCTATTTTTCCTCCAAGCAGAGTTTGCAGATTTTTGGATTGATTGTTGTAGGATGATGTTCTATTTCTTATTTTCCATGATATTTTTGGTATGATTTTCTTTTTGTTTTTAATTTCCCAGGTATACTTGGAAAGCATTGTGCTGTTCGTGTATTTACTATTTGTGAAAGATGTTTTGTTCGTGTAGTTCCTTTGCTTCAGGTTCCTTCAGTTACTCCTATGTATATTTTTCTTCATTATCTGATGATTTTGCCATGGCTTGGTATATTACATTGTTTTGTAAGCAATTACAAAAAATAAGCAATTAAAAGACATTCAATTCATTCATTCTGCAGTTACACATGGGTTTAATTTTATTTGGGTGGTTTGTTGATAGTTTTCCTGTCTCAAAATGCAGACATGAAAATAAATTTTTACTAGGTTACTTAAAAATCAAAAACTGAAAAGAATAAATAAAAATAAAAATAAATAAGCAAAAACAAGTAAAATAAATTAATCCAAATAAAGTAAATAATAAACAAATTAACTAATCCTTCCCACCAAAATAACCATTAGAATAGACTACCCACAAGGCATCACTGACCCATATGCATAAATACTCGAGAAAAAACACAATGCGTGTGGCCTTATGAGTGCATCTTGCATGAAACAGTCTGTCGCCTGTGAGAGTTGATTTCAATGTTAACTTTTACATTTATATATGCTCTATCTCAAATATTGAGCACTTTAACCCATAAATATAGCATACCTTAAGACTATATATATATATATATATATATATATATATATATGGAAAAAAATGATATCAAATTTTTATATACCAGAACAATGTTAGGAAAATTAATGACAAAGTAGAAAAGATGCATTTCGTCCTTTAGGATTTCATCAGACTAGAGGGATGTTTAAATTACATCTAATAATGCAAGTGGATTAATCTAGTAAGATTTAACTACACAAGCGCATGAAGATAAAAGTGTGCGGAAATTTTAAACTTTTAAATTAAATTTTTAAAAAAATATGTTTGGGTATATAGTCTATTTGATTTATTTTTTGTTTACATTTTTATCAATTTTGTTATTAAAAAATATGTGATATTGTGATAATAGGGGATAAAGAAAGGTTAAATGTTTAAGAGCCTGGATGCAAATTTACTGTGCCTAGAATCACAGTAAATTTAGTCTGATGAATGACAAAAATGATTAAATCCATCAAAGAAAAAAAACATTTTCCACTTTCTCATTAATTTTCCCAACATTGCATTGTTTTGTGAAAGTATGTATGAGTATATATATATATATATATATATATATATATATATATATATATATATATATATATGTGCGTGTGTGTATGTGCGTTTCTCAAGGCATTTATGGAAATATATGTAATATTTTCCTATATTTATGTACTTGACATGTTTTAGTATGTGTTCTTCAGTTATATACTTGTACATTCTTGCACAAATATGCATGTGCTTAGATATATAGCTACTGATACTGTACAAAAGTTTGTAATAAGTTGTATAGAGAAGCAAAAGACGTACTGAATTCTTTTAATAGAAATCTGGTAACTCATCTTTTACCAATCTACCAAACATTTGGTATGACAGATACAGTTTAGACAGCTTATAGCCATTTGAATCATTTGATTTAACATGTAAATTTTATTACTACAAATCTTTTTGCCCAAAATATGACCTCTTTGATCTCGTTCAAGACAGGCATTTTTCTCCTGTGAAGTGAATAAGAAAAAACTAATACAACCTGTTATCTCAGATGGTATATAAGTAAAAATGTCTCTGTATACATATACAGATATACATCGATGAATGCAAAAAATTTCAGAATTTTTGATTTTTAGAAATTGAAGCAAACAAATTGAAGTTTTGTATGATTTTTTTTTTATTCGCACCATAATTGTATTAAGACTTTGATAAAAAAATTCTGATTCTCTCCTACCCCATTCCATTATTTGTCCATCCTGACCTTGATTTGGGCTTTAAACTTTTCTTATAAACATTTTTGAGAACAACATTTTATCTATATTGATATATCAAATATAAACTACAGCTTTGAAATGAAGCCATAGAATTTGGCAGTTTTATTTCTTTCTCACTTTCTACTTCAAATTATCTCTATCAACAAATCATAATGTGTAGATATATATTTTTATGATTCAAGCATACTCTTATATCAGTATAGACATAAAAGTCTACTTGAATAAATTTTACCAGGTTTTTAGGTAAGACAGGTAAGTAATCAATCATCTTATGAAGCTGATCAATATTACGGAATAACATTTAGGTATAATTATACAGCATTATCTATTTGT
This sequence comes from Acanthosepion pharaonis, assembly GCA_903632075.3. Classification (NCBI taxonomy): domain Eukaryota; kingdom Metazoa; phylum Mollusca; class Cephalopoda; order Sepiida; family Sepiidae; genus Acanthosepion; species Acanthosepion pharaonis. The sequence goes on along the minus strand of CAHIKZ030005492.1, from coordinate 1,311,961 downwards.
ATACTATGTTAATCTCTTTCAATCCACTTTGCTGAGAGGTTAGAGAGTTCCTCAAAGGGCAGAGAACCCAACTCAAAATGTCCTTATATAAAGAGATAGACAACCAACCTCTGAGACTGACTATAAAAGTGTTAAATGGAGTAGTGCCATTACTGTAAATGCTTCCTTCTTTCTCTTCCCATAAATCCAGCTCCTTTTCAATTATCTCTCTGAGTCTGGCCACATCAACCTCCTGTCACTGATCACTTTTTTCAGAGTATCTACCAATGAATGATTATCAGTGTTGCAAAAGACCATTGGTGGTTTAGGCATATTGAAGATCTTTTTGACAAGGGATGGTACAAGAAAACCAGCATTGGCAGCCTCATCAAGAGAGAGCTTCAGAAACTGACAGGCACTTTGTCACTCTCACCAATCTCTTTGACTGCCAACTTATTGGCACAAACTTATTATTGCTTCCTTTTATAAAGATTATGTCCTCTATGTGATGTCCCATCTCCTATGCTTGCTTATGTGGAATCTGTATAAGCAATCACTTGTAGTCACCCAAAGTTTCACTCTATATGACTTCAATTTGGAAAGTGTCTTATTAGCCTTGATATTATAAACATGCATATGGTAGCACAAAAGAACCAAACTAAGCAACAAGTACTGTCATTAAAATGAAAGGAAAAAAGACAAAAATTCTCAATATAAAATTCTTTGTATAGCCAATACAGTGAATGTGAGTTGAATGTCTGTAATGTGGGTAAGGAGGCAACTTTTGAAAATGGTTAGAGTTAGAAGGCCTGGAGATAATGTGTTTGTCAGATCAGTTGACTAAGGTTACAGGTAGTGATGCTGAGAATTTGCTGGGTATCAACAATTGGCCTGTCTTTGGCGATACAGAGGATGCAAGCTGAATGTCTTCATATGAGCAAGGTGTAGCAATTTAGAGCAGGGCGGGTCTCAAGTGAATATGCATGTAGATTATCAAGTGGATAAGGGTATTGGATTGGTTGACTGAGGCCATGGTGGTGGTTGAGAGCTTGCCAGACATCAACAGTTGGTTATTGGCTATGATTCTGCTTCAGTCATTGATGAACGGCTTTCTTAAAAAGAAATTGTAGAGGCTCCAAAGCTCATTTTTTGTTCATGTTTTTTTTTTTCTGATGGAAATGCTTGTGTTTAGCTTATTTTATGATGCTAGTTTATATTTTTGTTGGAATTTGTTTTGTGGGCTGTATGTGATGCTTGGAGCCCCTGTGCAGAGGATGACATTTTTATTTTGGGGTTTTGCTTTCTTAGTTTTCACATCAGGCCGACATGTAGAGTGAATCAGAAAGAGATCTAATTTGAAGCAGAGTATAACAGCCTCAGGCAACATTTTAACCTTTGGTTGTTTATCAACGCTGCTCATTATATGTGCTTTGTAATATAAATTTGGTCAAGTTTGAGATGTAACCCAAAGCATCTGACCAGTAAGTCTTTTAAGATCAACTTTCTCTTCCACAGTAAGATTTTCATTCTTCATCAAACTCCAAGATCCTGAAATGGCTAATGGTGTAATACCATCATCTTACTTAATCAAAATGTTCTCTATGCTCTGAGAAACATTTAAACCTATATACTGAAATGTTCCATAATTATGTGTATTGACCAAAAATCTCTTCCTAAGTCCTGCTATGACTTTATTTTGGAAATGCTGATCACCACAGAAAGTAAAATCATTCACATATGATACTAACATCCCACTCAAATTCCAATCCTCATGACTCAATAAGAAAATTGCCTCCTAATATAAAGTGATAATGTCCACAAGTTCCTTTATTACCTCCAAGATCTAGGTGCATTTCTCAAGCCATATATGCAGATTAAATGGTACCAGGACCATTCATAGAGTAATCTGATATAAAATTTTATAACATAAAATTAGAAATTGCAAAATGCCATGGTTCTCTATTGTCTGGTCAATGACTCATGCTGGAATTTAAATTTGAGTTAAAATTTACATTCAATGTAAATAATCATATCTTTGTGGGTAAGGTTTTATTTAGAAAATTGTAAATAATAGATCATAATAATAATAATTGTAATAATAAATATAGATTCAACTTGTCACAATTAATTCACATATAACAAAAATATTTTCTAGTTGTTTTATCAGTTGAATTTTATATCACACGAGAATTTGATTTGATTTGTTTGTTTAACTGCATATCAACTCATGGGTCATTTAATGCCAAAATTTTATTTTCTTGGAAGCTTTGAAGCAATAAAAATATATGTTATTATGTTTTCTCAATTGAATATATGGTAGATGATACTCAGCTTTTGTGCAAATGTATATTTGTGTGAACATGATTATTAAGGGCAGTGATATGTGTGTTTTATCTTGTAGTTTTGTTGAAGTTATATTCTGGGATACAATTTTAAAAAATGTAAGATATTATATGGATTAATTCCATGAAAGAGTTCTTTCATGTTGGGTATTTGGTTGGTTGGTTTTGTTTCACTGTATATCAAACCTTTATGTGTTACTTAATGCCAAAATCGAAATATTTTGAACAAATTTTTATGGGTTGTACTACAGAAAAAATGTATTGTTGGTCATTTTGCTATAAAATGTATTGTTAGTTATTTTACTAGAAAAATGTACTGTAATTGTTTTATATAAAAACTAGCAGTAGAGCTCGGCGTTGCCCAGGGATGTAACAGTAAGAGATAGATCAAGTATCGACCATCATAAAGACTGAAAAATAAAATTGACAAAGATTATTGTTTAAGGTTGATGGACACGCATGTCTTAATTAGTTTTTTTTTTTTTTTTTTTACGAATTGGTCAAACCCAAACTCAAACAAAAACATTGTTTTCAATTGTTATGAGTCTATCTATTGAATAGAATTGTATTATAAACAATTGTCTTGTAAATGGAATTTTTAAAGCATTCTGAATGTAAAAATAAAGAAAAAGTGTGCAAGACAATAAGAAACACTACCTGCCAAAAAAAAGTGAAGTTTTGTTGAAATCGGTTGAAAAATATAGGAAATTCGATCCCATATATAAAAACACACACACACAAACAACGTGGGTTTTATAATAAGTATAACTCGATATGAGTTGTCTCCCTTTCATTCTGGCGACAGTTTTTTCAAATTGATTTCGTGCAAAAACAATTGTTTTTTTTTCCAATTTTGGTGATGTTAGAACCACCGCAAGGTAATTTTACACAGTCCTGTGAAGTTTTGTTGAAATTGGTTGAAAAATGTAGGAAATCCGATCCAATATATAAACGTACAGACACACACACACACACACACACACACACACATCTGCGTTTTAATCTGATGCATTGCTGGTATTAAACTATAAAATATATTTTTATGCTTTTATAGTTTTGTTTTTGTTTGTATTCATAACTACCACCCCAAAACCTATTAAGAGGTTTCCATTCTTCAAAACCAATTTTAAAAAGTAAAACCAATACAACCAATGTATTTCATGATATTCCCAAAGATGTATAACAAGATAACAATCAATTTAAGTCTATCTGAATTTCGAGGATGACCATATAATTTAAATTTGAACTAATGTCCTCAATTTTGTTGTTATTATCACAATGTTTTGATCAGTGGTACTTTCTTCAGTTCCTGGATATCATTTATCCATGTCTTCCACTATCCATGTCTCAGAATCTCTCATCCATTTTGGAATTGCACAACTATTGTTCACCCTGTTTCCACTAAGTCCATATTTATGCTAGCAAGTTCAGGAATTGAACACACTATGCAATAAAACCAAATTCATGAATCAGCTAGGTTAAATCCACTTGGCAGTTATTCCATGGGAACTGAGAACTTGGAGCCTTTAACTTAATGTTCTTATTGCTTGACATAGAGATGGACAGCGGAACAAGAATAATCTACTCCTGTGGAGTAATTGGCCATGATTTAGTGTAATTGGAAAAATGCTCAACAATCAGAATTTCCAATTAACAATAAAAAAAGGAAGAAAAGGAACAGGGCAAAATAATAATAAGAAGACAAACAAGGCAAAGCATTAGTAATAAGAAAAAAATTCGCAAAATAAGAGTGGTGTTCATGTTCAAAATGGAAGTCAAGTGACTGTAGCAGTCTGATTTCAAGAGAAAAAAGAATAAAAATATGGCAGATGAAACTGAGGTGTCCATTTTTAATGGTTAGGAAGAAATCCCAGCATGTATCTGTAGGATTTGTCTATATATTTGGGGAAGGAAGGTTTTTAGTGATCATTCCTAGCAAATTGGAACAACAACTCCCATAGATTAAATAAAGTGATTAGTTCAAAATTTCTTGAAGGTTATCTAGATTGACAGGCATCAAAAGAAGGTCAGAGGGTAAAATGACCAAAATGTTGTGATAATAAATACAAAGATAAGATTAGTTTCAATTTAAATAATGTAAATAATATTAGGTTAATACTGATAGGGAAATAAATTTAAATTATTTGAAGATCATTTCATAATTTTGCATAAAAATATTGATTATGTCTCTTGATGCAAATATGCATCTTGTTTACATTTCATGGTTTTATTGAAGGTAATATTACATTAATAACTGGCCACTTTTATTCAAGGATTTCTGTCTACTAGGGCAGCTAGCTAATCTCTATTGCAGATGCTTGCTCAGGTGCATTTTGTGTTTGTTCAAGACCCACAGAGCCCACCTGTGGTTCATACTGCAACTATGTTACAGTTTCTGGGAGAGAAGTGTGTTGTCTTGCATGATCAACAATCTGAACAAGGCCAGCATTCTCAAGTACTCAGTCACAATGACTTGTGACTTCATGCTAGCAGATTAAGGGTTCTGTCTACTCCATTTCACTCACAAGGCTTGGGTCAACCCTTGGTAGGGTTTTCATGCACTTTCCAAAGGTGCCACATGCTGGAATCACCTCCCCCAGGTCGATAACATCAATAAGTGACCTTCCTGACAAATTGACCATGGTGAGATTTAAACCCATATCTCATGGTCAGAAAGCAAATGTTCTAACCACTCAGCCACATGCTCATTGATGTTAAGATAAATAACCAAGTAATATGCAAAACTCATTTTCAGACTTCAGCAATAGACATTTGTTTATCCCTTAATTTGTTGCACTCCATGTTGTAAATTTATAGTAGAAGTAAATGAACTGAGTATTTTTCAATATTTCATTGAAAAATCACATGAATTATAGTGCAAGCTTTTTATTCAATATTGGCTGCAAGTACTGGTCTGCAACATTTTACCAATTTTCTTTTGAAAGAATTAGTTATGCAGATGGAATCAGTTTTAGAATTATTGCTATTGTTTTATATTTTGATCAATAATTTTAATCACAAAATTAGCCATGGGAAACCTTTATTAATCTTCTTAAATCAGTAATATTTATCCCACTTGTATCTTTATATAAATTCCATTGCTGTGATGGCATTTAAAAAAATAGTGCTACATCTGAAATTGAGTAGAAATTGTTCTAGAGGCAAAAAACTGCTCAAGGTTTAATGCTCCATGAATTTACATCTACAATATTGATTGTATAACTGCTGGTTATACAGCCAAAATGGATCTTTAAATTCTGTAGATAATGAGTGTGAAAAAAAATTTGTATTTACAGGTAAAAAATTATTTCAAATGAATCAGACAAATCAATAGAATACATGAATGAAAACTTCTTTTGAATGTATTTATATATTTAAAAAAAGATTAAGTCTTCATTAGGCTGCTTGAGAAGGGAATGCGGAAGAAGAAACAAATAGAAGAAAAACTAACTCGATTCACTGAAGAGTTACCACAAGCTGAAATTGAAAGAAAAGAGATGACAAAAAATTTAAGAGTAAAATGAAAATCCATTCAATTAATGATAGATAAAAAAAGAAAAACACAGCTATGTCCGCAGATTGTAAGTTAAAAAAGGAAGAAAAATTCATTGTCTGAGAAATCATGTTTTTACTTGAACTGAAGAACTTTTCATTTATCAGTATAGATAATTATTTCTTCAAAAGCAGAAAAAATAAAAGGAAATTAATAAAAAATAATTTCTTTCAAATCATCCTAAAATATAAGAGATTTGAGGAATAAGAGATAAGGCTTCCAATGGTTCTCTCACAGAAGAGTACAAAAATGGAGTCTTAAGCAGCCAATCAGACTTGATCATGAAACAGAAAAAATGCATTTATATTAGATGAAAATCAAAAGAAAAATATCATATTCCATTTTGTTCTATATAAAAGCAAGGTTCTAATAAATCATATTATATATATATATATATATATATATATATATATATATATATATATATATATATATATATATACATTTACATCTGGTTCAATAAGTCTGAATCTTTGTCAGTACTGTATAATTACTTTTTATATTTATTATATGAATGTTATAGAGACTTATTTTGTCGAAAACCTTGCTACTTAAACTATTATATGCATGTAAGATAATGAATCATGAAAAGTGATATTTGTTAAAGACTTCTCTCTTGATTTGAGCAGTTACAGCTGGTATGATAGAAAGATATCTATCTTATATTCAGTCAAGTTACATGATCAAAGGAAGATATAACATGTGACTAATTAAATATATATCAAGTGCTGCCAATGGGGAGTTGGCCATTGAGGCATATATTTGATGGCCAAAATGTTCAATTAATTTATTAAGTAAAATTAAATGACAATTTTTGGACATTAACTATTGAACATCATATTTACTGTTTTTGCTCCATTATCTTCTGCCATTTTTTGGGGCAACTTCATAATCCAAACTTTACAGAAGTTCTATTTTTCTTAGGAAAGAACTGTTCTAAGTTCCTTTCGCAGTATTCCAAGGAAATGCATTTTTTTCATTAAGAGAAAAAATAATCTGAAAGAATTTGGGGAATAAAATGCATGAGTTATAACTTTGCAGCCAAGCTGTAACAAACTTTGGCTGGTCACCAATAAAACGTGATCTGGAATAATCCTGATAGAATATTATGTTCATTTTATTAACTAATCATGGATTAATGCCTTCCGTTAGTCTAATCAGGAGTAGCACTTGTTCAAATCATTTCACTTCATATAATGACTGTCACAATAAAATCAGAAGTAATCTTTATGAATAAAGTTACTTGAAACTAAATGCCATCTGTTGACAAAAGTCTTTTTGACACAGATTATTTTAAACAAGAAATTTCAACCCTTCTTTGATATTAATAAAAACAAAAGAACCTTATCTTAACTCAGATGATCTAAAACAAGAAACATTATCCATTGTTTGACCCTGATGATTTAAAAGAAGAAACATTATTCTATGTTTGATACTGATGAAAGAAAAAACTTTTTGTTCTATCTTTTTATTCAAATTTTCTTTGATAGTAAAGCATAAATGATTTAAAATGCAAATATTTGAATACATTCTAATAAAATTCATTTGATTGGAAGAAAAATACAAGTGTTGCTTGCAGGTATACAATTTATGATAAAATTCAAAATCATTATAAAAATACATATAACGTCTATGGTTATTGGAAAAATGTTCTTTGTTAGATTAAATTTGTTAACAAAATGTAGCTGTAACTGTATGTAGTGAATATAGAAAAACTAATGTTTTAAATATTGTCTCATGTAGTAAAAGTGGCTTCTTTAAAGAGTGTATAAAAAAAAGTGGATTTATCTCATTGACAAATAGAAGTATATAAGTAATTTCACTGATTATTTAACTACCCATCACACATGCCTTTTTAATCCTCAAGATGAAAAGTTTTACCTTGTTAGTTCTCATTAATCTGAAAGTTCTTGGTTAAAAAGTTATTTGTACAACCGTACCAAAATTATGACTAAAAGTAATCACCACAACTATACTTTGTATGTTAAAAAATTCAAATAAATATTTTGTTTTGTTCGTGTAAGGATAGCTGTTATTAATTTATATGTATTTATAATAAATGTAAAAATAGAGTCAATTCCTGTGTTTATCTTCCATACTTTCTCAATATATTTAGATAATCTTTATGTAATATAGTCTGTTATTATTAAGATGGTACATCATGATCACTTATCATTTTATTATTACTGTTATATTTAAATATAATAAGATTGATATGTATAAAACTCGATCTGTTCTGATAATTACTCAAATATAAAATTTCCTAAAAACATAATAAATCATTGATATTTTCAGATATGGAAATCATGATATTATTCAAATAATGCTTCATCTCTTATATTAGCATATTTTGTGCTCAAAAATAGGATATGTTGATTTTAATAATCCAACAAATAATTAAAATGGTTTATTAACTTTCTAACTTTAAAATTGAGCAATATTTACAAATTCATTATGTTTAATTCATCTTTTAAAGAGAAAATTAAGGAAATTTTCTATTTTTCAAAATGACTTTATAATTAATAAGAACATTTGTAATTAACAATAAAATTATTTTCTACAGAAATAAGTCAATGAATTATTTGCTAGCAATGCATGCATATATGTATGATGTTTATTTATTGTCAGATATAATGCATTAATTGATGCAATGCTATTACATACACACAAGCTAATTTGCTCATCTAAGTTTATATAATTGACTTATATAAAAAATGTGATTCATTTTAGTATCAAAGATATTTTGCTTTATATTTTAACATGGGCGTCAAAATGCGTGTTGAGTTGTGAATGGAAAAATCTATAACTTTAAAATACTATAACTTCAAAATACCACCTACTTTAAAAGCCTACAAAATAATTCGATCACCTAAAACTTTAGATACAAGGTTAATTTGTTTGACCACAACAATAGCAATTCAGAGCATCTTTTCCATTGTTTCAATTTCTTTTTTAAACATTTATATATTTCTAAAGTACTATGGTATTTCAAGATGGTTATTTGACTTAATACAATCATTCCTGTCAAACCATGTAATAAAGGTCAACCTTAATGGATTCTCCTACAGTTGCTTTCTCATGAACGCAGGTGTTCCCCAAGGCTGTATCCTGGGTTCCACATGGTTCCTTATCTTCATAAACAATCTTCTCGATGTCATCAGTTCTGAAGCAGGCATCTATGCAGATGACACTATTATTTATTCCTGCCTAAATAGCAAATCTGGTATTGCTGATGAAACTAACCTAGCTGTTGGTCTCGAAAAAGACCTCCAATCAGTTGTTGACTGGGGCAGGAAATGGCTGGTTAACTTTAATGCCTCAAAAACAAAATGGCTCTCTATTACCCATGACAGAGAATGCTCCCTGCTCCCCATTAGAATGTCTGATGCCCAACTCTATGAGAGCACCTCTCTGCAACCTGAGATGGAACAAATACATTGAATCAATAGCTTCAACTACTGAAAAATACAGACCAAAAAAAACAAGCTTTTTGCTGTATCCCTACTTTGATATATATATATATATATATATATATATATATATATATATATAGACCGTCATCCACAGACAGACTGTTTTGCTGTATCATAGTTCATCAGTGTGGCTAGACATCCAAGCACTTCAAACTTTTTAGACTGAAACCCAAACAATTTGGCATCAGTTGGAGATCCTATTGGTGCCCAGCAGAGAGAAAGGCAAATTTTTGCATATTTATTTTTTCATAAACATGCCAGTGACCTAGAGAACTCAATTGGTTGGGAGAGTCTTGTATTTTCAACAGTAATAGTCACTGTTTATAAATTTGTGTTTTCTCCCCACAGTGCTCAACCAAATTAATTTCTTTTTGGGAGCTAATATCATAATTTTTTTTTCTCACTCATGAAATTATTTTTCCACCCAGAATTTTGTATTTGTGTTAAAAATTTCATATTTTACACACCATGTGCAAATTTTTCAGGATTTTAATTCAAGATGGTTGTAGCTTCTTCCTGACCTATTTTAAATTTGGTGCCTAACTTGCATGACATGTATAAGTCTTAACACCCCCTTCCTTGAAATGCCTGCAAAAATTAGAGGCAGCAGTATAGTTTACTACTACAATTCTCTAATATAGTCAATGTACAGATTGCTAAATATTTTTAAAAGACTATGATTATATCTCTTTTAAAATAAATGATATGAATTTTTCCGCATTTTCAATAGAATCCAACCCTGAATTATAATTTTGTTTGGAGAATGCTTTTGTAGGCAAAGGGATAAATTTCCCAAAAAGATAAAATTGCTAAAGTAGTTTCTTTGCTTCCAAATGACACTGTGAGGAATATTAGGAACATTACCATAAAACTGCCGTCTGAAAGTTTTAAAAAACAGTCAGAACAAAAAAAAGATTGCCCAATGCTTATCAGAAGAGAAACTAGGCAATTATAAGCCATCTCTCAATTTCTAAAAAGGCTAAAAGAATTAGCTGGAAATTATGACGATGATGCTATAATTCATCACATTTTTGAGTTGACTACCAGTTCTAGCCGCTGTTGGTGACTTGAAAAATTAACTGAAGCTGCTGACAACATGGCTGACATAACAATGTTTCCATATCTCAGGTAAAAATTGTGGAAACAGAATTAGAAAAATTAATCTAATTGAATTTAAAAATATTGGAGAAGTTGGACACTGATAGATATAGTAAAGGTTGGCTGTGCTCCAGCTTCTCCTATCCACAGAAGACATACTAAATCCAGTGATGGTCGAAGACACTCCCAGTCTACATCAAAAGATAGAAGAAATCCTTCCACATGCTATCCCCAATGGAAATTCAGTGATAAGTTTTAAGAGGCCGGAAAACTGTTAAACTAGCAATCCTCTGCAACTGCAGTTTAATAAAAAGTTGCCTCTTGCATATTTATGATGACTCCACAGGACTTAATATATAATGGTGCACAAATACTAATTCAGACAGACTTAAAGGAGTTGATAAATTAACATTGCAAGCAGTAAACAAGTCTGTCATCAAGACTTATGGCCAGAAACTTGATTTAGGCCTAAGGCAAAACTTTGGATGTTTTTTTTTTATTATTGCTGATAGTTTTAAACCAATTTTAGGAGCTGATTTCCTTGACTGCACAGTGTAAGAACACAACATTTTTCAAAGCTGAAACATGTACACATGTTTTTATGCATGACTCTGCTAGGACACATTCCCTACTACCACCTTATAGAGGACTTAACAAAATCCTTGAAAGACATAACAAATATTTCACCATATACATTAAGAATTCTGCACAGAACATTTCCTTGAATAGAATGAAACCTGTTTTTCTAGATACTACATGGCTCAATGTGAACCCACAAGTAACATTAACACCCACAGTTGTTACTAAATTCCCAAAACAGACAATGACAAGATCTGATTGTCATGTTCAATATCCCAAACATCTTCTATGTTGAACAGCTTTTTCCTTTTTTTCAGCATCAATTTACATGCTTTGTCATATCCTATATCTTATAGATATATATTCTCTTTCAGAAATTTGTGCTACATTTTAAAATGAACTTTTCAATGTATTTGTAATGTATTTTATTTTTCATATGTTCTGCATCTTGGCAGGGGGTATATCTGTTAGGTTTGTAAAATTCATCTTCTCCTATATATAGGGAGTGGTCATGTGACATTAGGTGGTCTCTCATTGGTTAATAAAACCATATGGGTTTAGAAAAAGCTGACCACCAGCAGAAGGGGATGGGCACAAGAAATTTGCTCCACTGTCAAAGGTACCAGGTGCCAAGGGTTTAAAGGTACAAACCATCTAGCTATATTTCCTTACACCAGATGGGTAAGTCTACCTGATATATTCTCTATATATAGGAGAGGACATTGTATTTATGTTAACTGTTACATTCATGTTTAGGTGTGTATAAATATCTTTATTATATGTTGATAAAGTATTCTTCTTATTTGTGTCAGTCCTAAAGTAAAGTGAGATTAGTGCAATAAGCTTAACAATTTATCAAAATATTGTAATAACAAGCATATGAAGTATGAATACAGATCATTCTTTATTAACAACTGACAAAGTTTTTCATTTCACTGAAGCAGGTGTTAAATGCCTAAGAGCATTGTGAGCTCCTCTATCTTCCTTTTCTTCTTTCTTTCTTCTTATATATACATTCTTTTTCTCACTAAAACCAAATAGCATCTCTGATATAACGTCTTTCATCTTTTTTTGTAATCAAAATGGAATGGTTCATAATTTATCTGAGGCAATGGCAGAGTAAAGTGCATGTTATAATTTACTAACTAATGGATGATCAAGCAGAGTTATAATATGATACTTTGCTTCCCGCAAATATACAGCGGGGAAAATAAGTATTTCATCCCCTGCTGATTTTCTGAGTTTGCCACCTTACAAAAATAAGAACAGTCTATAATTTTCAGGTTAGGTCCATCTTGAAAATGAAAGACAATATAAAAAAAATTCCAGAAAATCATATTATATTAATTTTTGAACATTTATTCCTTTTGCATTGAAAAAATAAGTATTTCACCCCATAGCAAAACATAACTCAGTATTTGATGAAGAAACCCTTGTTGGCAAGCACAGCAGCCAGACTTTTCCTGTAGTTGCTTACCAAGTTTTTATAGATCCCAAGGGGAATTTTGGCTCACTCCTTTTTGCAAATCCTCTCCAAATCCTTAAAGTTTATAGGTTGTCATTGGGCAACTTGAAGCTTCAGTTCCTTCCACAGATTCTCTAAAGGATTAAGGTCTGAAGACTGACCAGGCCACTCAATTACCTTAATGTGCTTCTTCTTGAGCCACTCCTTTGTTGCCTTAACCATATGCTTTGGGTCATTGTCATGCTGGAACACCCATCCATGACCCATCTTCAGTGTCTTGGCTGAGGCAAGGAGGTTTTCACTCAAGATTTCCCTGTACTTGACCCCATCTATCTTTCGCTCAACACAGTGTAGTAGTCTTGTCTCCTTAGCAGAGAAACAGCCCCAAAGCATAAAGTTTCCACCACCTTGCTTAATGGTTGGGATGCTGTTCTTGGGGTCCAAGTCAGCTTTTTCCCCTCCAAACATGGTAAGGAGTTGATGTCAAAAAGCTAAATTTTAGTCTCATTTAGCCACAGCACTTTCTCCCAACCCTCCTCTGAATTATCCAGGTACTTATTTGCAAACTTCTGACAGGCATGTACATGTGCCTTCTTGAGTAGAAGGACCTTGCAGGCACTACATGATTTCAGTCCACTACAATGTAGTGTGTTACTAATGGTAATCTTGGTGACTCTGGTCCCAGCTGCCTTGAGATCATCAACAACCTCTTGCCATGTGTAGTCCTGAGTTTTTTCCTTACATTTCTTCATGTTGGGAGATCTTGTGTGGAGCTCCAGACTGAGGGAAATCTATAGTCAATTGGTGTTTCTTTCATTTTCTTATTATCACACCTAGCTGCTTGCCAATCATCTTGTAGCCCATTCCAGTCTTGTGCAGGTATACAATTTTGTCCCAGATGTCCTTGGATAATTCTTTCGTCTTGCCCATTGTGGACATTAGATTCTGATTCATTGAAGGATTTTGTGAACTAGAGTCTTTTATACAGGTATGAGTACTTGATTAGGAGTAATAATTGAGTAATAGGACTAGTCTATATGCCTTCTGGTCACATAACTGGTCTGTGGGGTCTGAATCATTGCTGGTTGGTAGGGGGTGAAATATTTATTTTTTTAATAAAAAAGAAATAAATATTCAAAAATTAATGTAATGTGATTTCCTAAAATTTTTTTATATTCTATCTCTCTCTTTTAAGATAGACACACCCTGAAAATTATAGACTGTTCCCATTTTTGTAAGGTAGTAAACTCAGAAAATCAACAGTGGATGAAATACTTATTTTCCCCACTGTAAAGTCTCAAAATATAAACTGTCAACAACTTTTGCATATTTTGCTTTTGATTACTAATATGAACACTGACTTAAATTCTTTTAATTTAGGTTCTTTTATTTATTTAACGAACGTCTCCAAATTTATTATTCTAATTATTAACAATAATTAAACCAAATAATGATAATCACTCCAAATCATGGTGTAAATGAACAAAGTCTAACACTCAATGCTACTAGTAAAAATATTAACTTAGTTGTTCCACAGGAGAAATCCTATCCCTATAGTGACTATGAACATTATGATGATAATAAATCCTTTATATCCCATTCGTATTAAGTGAGTGTCATTCTTTTCTTGTTTTCATAATTTATTGGGACAAATATATTCAACTTTAGGGCTACAACTGATTCTATTATTATACTCAGAAACTAAATTATATCTTTTCAGATATGTAATCCAGTGGTAGAGAAATAAAATCTCTTTGATTTTATGAGTTTCTTCAAATGATCAATGACATTCTTGCAGTTTTTGAGGAGATATATTCAATTGGCAAAATGTCAGATGCTATAAAGGTGTTGACATGATCTTTTTGGGGAAATTCTTGTGGGGATTTAGTTGTCAGGAGTTTATTCCTGAAGAATATCAAGTAATACAATCATGAAAACACCGAAAAGAAAGCAGAGAAATAAAAAAAAATGTGAGAGAAAAATAAAAAGTGGGTATTGATTGAGATTAATTCATCCATGATCCTATTTCGCTGCTAATCATTCAGATTATGTAGGATTATGTGAAGATTTCTTTCTTTTTAATGGACATTATAAACAAGTACTAAAAGTCAGAAAGTTATATTTTTAAATTTTGAAAAAAGAAAAGTAGTACAAGTGAATAAATAGAATTAACCTAAAACCTACTAAAACTCAACAAAATAGTACAATTGATAAAAACATTATATCAAGGAAATGGTAGGTTGAATAAAGAGGCAAAAGAAAGAGAAACAAAGAAAATAGGATTAAAGATAAAAAAAAAACTTGAAGCTAGGGAAGAAAGAAAAGTATGGAAATATGAAATGAAAAATGAGAAAAATAAGATTATTAAAAAAAAGGGTCAAGAAAAAAAATCAGATTTGAAAATGCATAAAGTACAAAAGCACTGATTCTCAAACATACAGTATATGAAGATCAGCTGGAAATTTTTTTGATCCTTTGTATGGTTTTTCAGTATTTGATTCAAATTATTTTTGAACCAGAGATCAATTTTATTAATTTGCTTAATACAATAATTTTTTATTTGGTCTAAAATAATAAAAAAAGAACTTTCATGTTTTTTAATCTTAATCTTGTTTATTTGGTTTCAAATGTATTTAGTAAATTTGTCTTATCTTTCATTTTATTCATTTTAAGCTCATATAGGTGACAAAGATGAACTATTAGTTAAATATTAATCTAAATAATTGAAGAAAAAATAATGTTCTACTGAATTTACTATTTAATCTAAGAATTATAGACAAAGATTATTGATATCTTTGCAGTATATCCATACTAACAGTAGATTTTTCTTTTATGATGATAATTCATGTCCTTTCATCAACTTCCTTTGTTTTGTTGCACAAAGAAATTTTTAACTTTTAACCATTTCTCTTTGTTCGTTCTCTGTCGGCCGTTCACACAAGCTCATTATTCACTGACCATTTCCCTTGCCTTCAATATGCCCAGGGAGTATTAGATTCTCCAGGCCCTTTTTCCTTCTTATGCACCCAAAAGATTTCAGCTATCTCTTTCTGATTGTAAATATCTGTTTTTATGTAGTTTCTATTTTCCTTAACACTTTCTCATTACTCACATGTCCTATCCATGTTATTCTCAGTAGTCATCATGTCTGTCACTACAAGTTTCTTCTTTATTTGTGAGGGGATTCTAAAGGATTCAGTAGCATGTAGGAGATTAGATAATATATCGTCATTCATTTTTGTTGTTTCTAAGAACATTTTCCTATCTCTTAGTATTTACTTAGTTTCTGGAAGGTAACTTTCACTATTCTTATGGAATTTCAGATTTCTGTCACACTTTCTGTTATCTGATTGTATCTGCTTTAGTTTGACATTTTCACTATATAACTCATACCTAGGATTAATTGGGTAACAACCATGCATTCTGTAATAATTAGTCCTTTCTTCTTATTTCCTTTAACTAATTTAACAAAGAATTATTTTAGTTTTCTTCTTGTGTTTGCCTTCAACTCAGTGTCATCTGTATATGCTATGTTGTTCAGATTAGTACCACTGATAACCATTGTAGGTCTTTTTGTTCTAGAGAAAACACTCCCTTGTTTACTCCTTTTTCTATTCTTCTGTATTATTTGAACTCATTCTCTCTTTGCATGCAAGTTGGTTGTTCCCAGTAAATGTACAAAAGCTCACCCTGAGAGATAGCAAAGCAAGTTTTACACTCAGTGTCACATCTGAACATCAAATGAGTTAGCTGTATCAGAGGATTGACCTAGAAAAGTGACCTCATAGCAACCAAATACTGAGTTATGCCTCAAAGGTGTCAGTGACTCTTCTAATCTATAACTCACTCACTCACTCACTCACTCAAATTCTTGTGATGCCACTGAGGAGTATATGGGATCACAAATCTCATCATGCTAAGGTGTTGCTGCTGTACTTTCCATAGCAAGTAGGTGTTTATAGGATGGTGTTGCTAGAAACTAATTTCAAATTCAGTGTTGTCCTTCTCATAGACTGGTTGTAAAATAAGGCTGAAGATTCTAGTCTTTTCTACTGTTTAACCTATAACTGGGGAAAGAAGAGCTGGATTTATAACTTTCCCAAGGGCATTTGTACAAAAGTGAATGTAATGAAATTCAAACTCAACTTGGCAATTTTTCATTCTCAGCCACTAACCATTATAGCATCTGCACAAACTAGAAGTCAACTCACCTAAACTCAGAATATAATAGTTTATATAATAAGATGACCAGACAACAGAAAGTTATATAAATTTCTCACCTGTGTGGAAGAAATGAGTTCCTCACATCCTCATGAGATGATGATTTGAATGTTCATTCCTAAAATCAAACAACCTCATGGCGGATATTAATAATGATTATATATGAAAAATTTAGTTTTGTATTTTGAAAGAGATGTTACTAAGATAATTTTCAGTAAGATTTCATGTTAAAATATTCTTTTCAATTATAGGAATTGTTGAAAAGAGTTTTTTCTTTTTTTCTATGAAAAATTTTTTAACTATCAAAACAATGAAATATTTTCATTTTTTAAAAATTTTGAATTAACTACATCATTAGTATAATTACTGCATGTATACTTATGTACTAATATATAGGTATTATAGTTATTAGACAAATAATTAATTTTTGTTAATCCAACATTAACTATACATGTAACATTTAGTGGTACATGTATTTGAGCTGACATCTGTTTTTTTAAATAGTGAAATTCATGTCTACTGGCCAAGATATTGAAAGTGTGAATAAATGAAATATGCGCCCTGTCAGAAATCACATATCTACTCAAACACTTGTAACCAATAAATATAATGATTATAGTAATAATATACATTGTTTTTACAATGATATTCATTGTGTACAAGGCCCAAGGGCCACTTGAGGTTGAGAGTTACAGAGTAAAAGGCACAGATTATATGTGGGCCTTAGACTTGAACAGGTTAAGATTGTAGTGATCAAGGAAGTTCCACAGAGTAGTGGTTCATTAGAAGAAACTGCTTGAGTTCAACTCATGTCTCACCAAAAGGAATATGAAGGGAATGAGAATGGTTTGCCACAATGTGTATGCAATTATATATATATATATATATATATATATATATATATATATATATATATATATATAACTTCTTTCCAGCCAACATTAATATGCAACAAATTAAAAAGCAATATCAATTGCTATCTACTGTCCTTCTGATTACTCTTCTTGTTCATTATAAATGTTTCTGATCCTAATTTTTCTACACCCTGTAACCCCTTGTGTCTTAGTGGCTTTATTGTCTTTTGCATGGGGTGATACTGATTAATATATATATATATATATATATATATATATATATATATATACATATATAATGTTTGAGTGTGCATAACCAAACATGAAAATCAATTAATTGTTTAAAATAAGGATGACATTCTTTTTAATGCTTGTGATTAAACTTTAGTTACATTATTAAAGAGTCAGCATAATCACACTTTACAAAAAAGACATGTAAAAAACTAGGTAGGAAGCCAAAGATAACATAGGCACAATATAAAAAGTAATAACAAACTTTGTCACATGATGGAATGACAAAACTAAGAATATAAAGGTAAGAACTGTCAAAGTGTGAAGAACTTTTCAAAGAATCTCAGCATGAATAAGTAAAACTTGTTTCATAATAAGTGCCAAGTGCCATATTGATGTCAGCAAAATTGTACATGTATTTCATTATTTTGATCAAAAGAAAGACATCAGAAACATTAAGAATATCGTAATATTCATGTGATGATAGAGATATGAGGAGACGTAAGGAAAAGCTGTTTTAAGTAAAGCTTAAAAAGTAACATGAAGGCAACTGTCTTAGAATACTTTCAATAGAATGACAGATTGCATACTGGTAAATCAATGAGAACACACAGATGTTTGTTAATACTTTCTTTTATGTTCAGAAGATGGAAATATGGAGAATAGAGGAAGAAAGAACATGGAGATTAGAACAGAATTCTAGAATAAAAAATCAGAGAAAAAAATTAAAGTAAAATAGAAATAAAAAGTAAAGAAATAAAAGATGACCAAAATTTAAAAGAGAAAAAGAAAAAAAGCAAATTATGAAGAAGATGAAAGGCAAACAAGTTAGGAAATAAATAAAAAAAACTGAGATTCAGAAAAGAAGAAGGAATGTAATGTAAAAAAGAAAGAGTTCAGTAACAAATAAAAAAAACACATAGATAAGCAGAGAAAGAAGAAAAGAAAAATAATACAGAAAGAAATGAGAAAAGCAAGAGGTTTTATGACAAAGATATGTTACATTTTGACCAATTCCAATTGATACATTTATCCATGCTGCTTTCAAGTGATAAGAAGACCTGTTTTGTCTGAGGTAAAAGTTTTAGAGATTGAACAAGATTGTATACATCAAATAAATAAATGAATACCAGAACAAATATGACTTCAGATAATGTAAAAGAAAGGCTAAAGATGCATTGACACAATAATTAAGATAATAATGATAGAATCAAATAGAAAGGGGAGAAAAAACTATCAAGAAGAAATGCTTCTAGGTTAATACTGATAGGGAAAGCAATTTTAAATTATTTTGAAGATCATTTCATAATTTTGCATAAAAATATTGATTATGTCTCTTGATGCAAATATGCATCTTGTTTACATTTCATGGTTTTTGAAGGTACATTACATTAATAACTGGCCACTTTTTATTTGAGGATTTCTGTCTACTAGGGCAGCTAGCTAATCCCCTATTGCAGATGCTTGCTCAGGTGCATTTTTTGTGTTTGTTCAAGACCCACAGAGCCCACCTGTGGTTTATACTGCAACTATGTTACAGTTTCTGGGAGAGAAGTGTGTTGTCTGCATGATCAACAATCTGAACAAGGCCAGCATTCTCAAACTCTCCAGTCACAATGACTTGTGACTTCCATGCTAGCAGATTAAGGGTTCTGTCTACTCCATTTCACTCCACAAGGCTTGGGTCAACCATGGGTGTGGTTTTCCAAGGCACTTTCCAAAGGGGTGCCACATGCTGGAATCACCCCCAGGTCGATAACATCAATAAGACCTTTCCTGACAAATTGACCATGGGTGAGATTTAAAACCCATATCTCATGGTCAGAAAGCAAATGTTCTAACCACTCAGCCACATGCTCATTGATGTTAAGATAAATAACCAAGCACATGCAAAACTCATTTTCAGACTTGCAGCAATAGACATTTGTTTATCCTTAATTTGTTGCACTCCATGTTGTAAATTTATAGTAGAAGTAATGAACTGAGTATTTTCAATATTTCATTGAAAAATCACAAGAATTATAGTGCAAGCTTTTTATTCAATATTGGCTGTAAGTACTAGTCTGCAAATATTTTACCAATTTTTTGAAAGAATTAGTTGCGCAGATGGAATCAATTTTAGAATTATTGCTATTGTTTTTTTATATTTTGATCAATAATTTTAATCACAAAATTAGCCATGGGAAACCTTTATTAATCTTTAAATCAGTAATATTTATCCCACTTGTATCTTTATATAAATTCCATTGCTGTGATGGCATTTAAAAATAGTGCTACATCTGAAATTGAGAGTAGAAATTGTTGAGAGGCAAAAACTGCCAAGGTTTAATGCCCCATGAATTTACATCTACAATATTGATTGTATAACTGTTGGTTATACAGCCAAAAATGGATTCTTTAAATTTGTAGATACGAGTGGAAAAAATTTGTATTTACAGGTAAAAAATTATTTCAAATGAATCAGACAAATCAATAGAATACATGAATGAAAAACTTTTTTGAATGTATTTATATTTAAAAAAAGATTAAGTCTTCATTAGGCTGCTTGAGAAGGGAATGCGGAAGAAGAAACAAATAGAAGAAAACTAACCTCGATTCACTGAAGAGTTACTACAAGTTGAAATTGAAAGAAAAGAGATGACAAAAATTTAAGAGTAAAAATGAAAATCCATTCAATTAATGATAGATAAAAAAAAAAAACAGCTATGTCCAAGAGATTGTAAGTTAAAAAGGAAGAAAATTCATTGTCTGAGAAATCATGTTTTACTTGAACTGAAGAACTTTTCATTTATCAGTATAGATAATTATTTCTTCAGCAGAAAAATAAAAAGAAATTAATAAAATAATTTCTTTCAAATCATCCTAAATATAAGAGATTTGAGGAATAAGAGATAAGGCTTCCAATGGTTCTCTCACACAGAAGAGTACAAAAATGGAGTCTTAAGTTTTCAATCAGACTTGATCATGAAACAGAAAAAATGCATTTATATTAGATGAAATCAAAAGAAAATATCATATATATAAAAGCATTTTAAATATATAAAGCAAGGTTCTAATAAATATATATATATATATATATATATATATATATATACATTTACATCTGGTTCAATAAGTCTGAATCTTTGTCAGTACTGTATAATTACTTTTTATATTTATTATATGAATGTTATAGAGACTTATTTTGTCGAAAACCTTGCTACTTAAACTATTATATGCATAAGATAATGAATCATGAAAAAGTGATATTTGTTAAAGACTTCTCTTGATTTGAGTAGTTACAGCTGGTAAGGATAGAAAGATATCTATCTTATATTCAGTCAAGTTACATGATCAAAGGAAGATATAACATGACTAATTAAATATATATCAAGTGCTACCAATGGGGAGTTGGCCATTGAGGCATATATTTGATGGGCAAAAATGTTCAATTAATTTATTAAGTAAAATTAAATGACAATTTTGACATTAACTATTGAACATCATATTTACTGTTTTTGCTCCATTATCTTCTGCCATTTTTGGGGCAAATTCATAATCCAAACTTACAGAAGTTCTATTTTTCAGGAAAGAACTGTTCTAAGTTCTTTCGCAGTATTCCAAGGAAATGCATTTTTTTTTCATTAAGAGAAAAAAATAATCTGAAAGAATTTGGGAATAAAATGCATGAGTTATAACTTTGCAGCCAAGCTGTAATAAACTTTATTGGTCACCAATAAAACGTGATCTGAATAATCCTGATAGAATATTATGTTCATTTTATTAAATAATCATGGATTAATGCCTTCCGTTAGTCTAATCAGGAGTAGCACTTGTTCAAATCATTTCACTTCATATAATGACTGTCACAATAAAATCAGAAGTAATCTTTATGAATAAAGTTACTTGAAACTAAATGCCATCTGTTGACAAAAGTCTTTTTGACACAGATTATTTTAAACAAGAAATTTCAACCCTTCTTTGATATTAATAAAACAAAAGAACCTTTATCTTTAACTCAGATGATCTAAAACAAGAAACATTATCCATTGTTTGACCCTGATGATTTAAAAGAAGAAACATTATTCTATGTTTGATACTGATGAAAGAAAAAGCTTTTTTTGTTCTATCTTTTTATTCAAATTTTCTTTTTGATAGTAAAGCATAAATGATTTAAAATGCAAATATTTGAATACATTCTAATAAAATTCATTTGATTGGAAGAAAAATACAAGTGTTGCTTGCAGGCATACAATTTATGATAAAATTAAAAATCATTATAAAAATACATATAACGTCTATGGTTATTGGAAAATGTTCTTTGTTAGATTAAATTTGTTAACAAAATGTAGCTGTAACTGTATGTAGTGAATATAGAAAAACCAATGTTTTAAATATTGTCTCATGTAGTAAAAGTGGCTTCTTTAAAGAGTGTATAAAAAAAAAGTGGATTTATCTCATTGACAAATAGAAGTATATAAGTACTTTCACTGATTATTTAACTTTATCACATGCCTTTTTAATCCTCAAGATGAAAAAGTTTTTGCATGTTAGTTCTCATTAATCTGAAAGTTCTTGTTAAAAGTTATTTGTACAAAACGTACCAAATTATGACTAAAAGTAATCACTACAACTATATTTCTTTGTATGTTAAAAATTCAAATAAATATTTTGTTTTGTTCGTGTAAGGATAGCTGTTATTAATTTATATGTATTTATAATAAATGTAAAAAATAGAGTCAATTCTGTTTATCTTCCATACTTTCAATATATTTAGATAATCTTATGTAATATAGTCTGTTATTATTAAGATGGTACATCATGATCACTTATCATTTTATTATTACTGTTATATTTAAATATAATAAGATTGATATGTATAAAACTCAGATCTTGTTTCTGATAATTACTCAAATATAAAATTCCTAAAAACATAATAAATCATTGATATTTTGATATGGAAATTATGATATTATTCAAATAATGCTTCATCTCTTATATTAGCATATTTTGTGCTCCAAAATAGGATATAAGATTTTAATAATCCAACAAATAATTAAAATGGTTTATTAACTTTCTAACTTTAAAATTGAGCAATATTTACAAATTCATTATGTTTAATTTATCTTTTAAAAGAGAAAATTAAAAATTTTCTATTTTTCAAATGACTTTATAATTAATAAGAACATTTGTAATTCATAATAAAATTATTTCTACAGAAATAAGTCAATGAATTATTTGCTAGCACGCATGCATATATGTATGATGTTTTATTTATTGTCAGATATAATGTATTAATTGATGCAATGCTATTACATACACAAGCTAATTTTACCATCTAAGTTTATATAATTGACTTATATAAAAAAATGTGATTCATTTTAGTATCAAAGATATTTTGCTTATATTTTAACATGGGCGCTAAAATGTGTTTGAGTTGTGAATGGAAAAAATCTAACTTTAAAATACTATAACTTCAAAATACCACCCACTTTAAAAGCCTACAAAATAATTCGATCCCCAAAACTTTAGATACAAAAGTTAATTTGTTTGACCACAACAATAGTAATTAGAGCATCTTTTTCCATTGTTTCAATTTCTTTTTAAACATTTATATATTTTAAAGTACTATGGTATTTCAAGATGGTTGTTGACTTAATACAATCATTCCTGTTAAACCATGTAATAAAGGTCAACCTTAATGGATTCTCCAGTTGTTTTCTCATGAATGCAGGTGTCTTCAAGGTTGCATCCCTGGGTCCCACATGGTTCCTTATCTTCATAAACAATCTTCTCGATGTCATCAGTTCTAGAAGCAGGTATCTATGCAGATGACACTATTATTTATTCCCTGCCTAAATAGCAAATCTGGTATTGCTGATGAAACTAACCCAGCTGTTGGTCTCGAAAAAGACCTCCAATCAGTTGTTGACTGGGGCAGAAATGGTTGGTTAACTTTAATGCCTCAAAACAAAATGGCTCTATTACCCATGACAGAGAATGCCCCCTGCTCCCCATTAGAATGTCTGATGCCCAACTCTATGAGAGCACCTCTCTGCAACCTGAGATGGAACAAATACATTGAATCAATAGTTTCAACTACTGAAAAATACAGGACCAAAAACAAGCTTTTGCTGTATCCCTATTTTGATATATATATATATATATATATATATATATATAGATATATAGTCATGTCATCCACAGACAGACTGTTTTGCTGTATCATAGTTCATCAGTGTGTGGCTAGACATCCAAGCACTTCAAACTTTTTAGACTGAAACCCAAACAATTTGGCATCAGTTAAGATCCCATTGGTGCCCAGCAGAGAGAAAGGGCAAATTTTTGCATATTTATTTTTTCATAAATATGCAAGTGACCTAGAGAACTAATTGCTTGGGAGAGTCTTGGTATTTTCAACAGTAATAGTAATACTGTTTATAAATTTGTGTGTTTTCCCCCACAGTGCTCAAACCAAATTAATTTTTTTTGGGAGCTAATATCATAATTTTTTTTTTTCACTCATGAAATTATTTTTCCACCCAGAATTTTGTATTTGTGTTAAAAATTTCTACATTTTACACAATTATGTGCAAATTTTTCAGGATTTTAATTCAAGATGGTTGTAGTTTTTCCTGACCTATTTTAAATTTGGTGCCTAACTTGCATGACATGTATAAGTCTTAACACCCCTTCCTTTGAATGCCTGCAAAAATTAGAGGAAGCAGTATAGTTTACTACTACAATTTTCTAATATAGTCAATGTAATAGATTGCAAATATTTTTAAAGACTATGATTATATCTCTTTTAAAATAAATGATATGAATTTTCCGATTTTCAATAGAATCCAACCCTGAATTATAATTTTGTTTGAGAATGCTTTTGTAGGCAAAGGGACAAATTTAAAAGATAAAAAATTGCAAAGTAGTTTTTTGCTTCCAAATGACACTGTGAGGAATATTAGGAACATTACCATAAAACTGCTGTCTGAAAGTTTTAAAAACAGTCAGAACAAAAAAAAAGATTGCCCAATGCTTATCAGAAGAGAAAACTAGGCAATTATAAGCCATCTCAATTTCTAAAAAGGCTAAAAGAATTAGCTGAAATTATGACGATGATGCTATAATTCATCACATTTTTGAGTTGACTACCAGTTCTAGCCGCTGTTGGTGACTTGAAAAATTAACTGAAGCTGCTGACAACATGGCTGACATAACAATGTTTCCATATCTCAGGTAAAATTGTGGAAACAGAATTAGAAAAATTAATCTAATTGAATTTAAAAAAATATTGGAGAAGTTGGACACTGATAGATATAGTAAAGGCTGGCTGTGCTCCAGCTTCTCCTATCCACAGAAGACATACTAAATCCAGTGATGGTCGAAGACACCCAGTCTACATCAAAAGATAGAAGAAATCCTTCCACATGCTATCCCCAATGGAAATTCAGTGATAAGTTTTAAGAGGCCGGAAAACTGTTAAACTAGCAATCCTCTGCAACTGCAGTTTAATAAAAGTTGCCTTTGCATATTTATGATGACTCCACAGGACTTAATATATAATGGTGCACAAATACTAATTCAGACAGACTTAAAGGAGTTGATAAATTAACATTGCAAGCAGTAAACAAGTCTGTCATCAAGACTTATGGCCAGAAACTTGATTTAGCCTAAGGCAAAACTTTGATGTTTTTTTTATTATTGCTGATAGTTTTAAACCAATTTTAGAGCTGATTTCCTTGACTGCACAGTGTAAGAACACAACATTTTTTCAAAGCTGAAACATGTACACATGTTTTTATGCATGACTCTGCTAGGACACATTCCCTACTACCACCTTTATAGAGGACTTAACAAAACCTTGAAAGACATAACAAATATTTCACCATATACATTAAGAATTCTGCACAGAACATTTCCTTGAATAGAATGAAACCTGTTTTTCTAGATACTACATGGCTCAATGTGAACCCATTGCAACATTAACACCCTCACAGTTGTTACTAAATTCCAAAACAGACAATGACAAGATCTGATTGTCATGTTCAATATCCCAAACATCTTCTATGTTGAACAGCTTTTTCCTTTTTTTTCAGCATCAATTACATGCTTTGTCATATCCTATATCTTATAGATATATATTCTCTTCAGAAATTTGTGCTACATTTTAAAAAATGAACTTTTCAATGTATTTGTAATGTATTTTATTTTCATATGTTCTGCATCTTGGCAGGGGGGTATATCTGTTAGGTTTGTAAAATTCATCTTCTCCTATATATAGGGAGTGGTCATGTGACATTAGGTGGTCTCTCATTGGTTAATAAAACCATATGGGTTTAGAAAAAGCTGACCACCAGCAGAAGGATGGCACAAGAAATTTGTTCCACTGTCAAAGTACCAGGTGCCAAGGGTTTAAAGGTACAAACCATCTAGCTATATTTCCTTACACCAGATGGGTAAGTCTACCTGATATATTCTCTATATATAGGAGAGGACATTGTATTTATGTTAACTGTTACATTCATGTTTAGGTGTGTATAAATATCTTTATTATATGTTGATAAAGTATTCTTCTTATTTGTGTCAGTCCTAAAGTAAAGTGAGATTAGTGCAATAAGCTTAACAATTTATCAAAATATTGTAATAACAAGCTTATGAAGTATGAATACAGATCATTCTTTATTAACAACTGACAAAGTTTTTCATTTCACTGAAGCAGGTGTTAAATGCCTAAGAGCATTGTGAGCTCCTCTATCTTCCTTTTCTTTTTCTTTTCTTCTTATATATACATTCTTTTTCTCACTAAAACCAAATAGCATCTCTGATATAACGTCTTTCATCTTTTTTTTGTAATCAAATGGAATGGTTCATAATTTATCTGAGGCAATGGCAGAGTAAAGTGCATGTTATAATTTACTAACTAATGGATGATCAAGCAGAGTTATAATATGATACTTTTGCTTCCTGCAAATATACAGCGGGGAAAATAAGTATTTCATCCCCTGCTGATTTTCTGAGTTTGCCACCTTACAAAATAAGAACAGTCTATAATTTTCAGGTTAGGTCCATCTTGAAAATGAAAGACAATATAAAAAAAAATTCCAGAAAATCATATTATATTAATTTTTGAACATTTATTCCTTTTGCATTGAAAAATAAGTATTTCAATTCCCATAGCAAAACATAACTCAGTATTTGATGAAGAAACCTTGTTGGCATGCTACAGCAGCCAGATTCTTTTCCCTGTAGTTGCTTACCAAGTTTTTATAGATCCCAAGGGGAATTTTTGCTCACTCCTTTTGCAAATCCTTCCAAATCCTTAAAGTTTATAGGTTGTCATTGGGGCAACTTGAAGCTTCAGTTCCTTCCACAGATTCTCTAAAGGATTAAGGTCTGAAGACTGACCAGGCCACTCAATTACCTTAATGTGCTTCTTCTGAGCCACCCCTTTGTTGCCTTAACCATATGCTTTGGGTCATTGTCGTGTTGGAACACCCATCCATGACCCATCTTCAGTGTCTTGGTTGAGGCAAGGAGGTTTTCACTCAAGATTTCCCTGTACTTGACCCCCATCTATCTTTCGCTCAACACAGTGTAGTAGTCTTGTCTCCTTAGCAGAGAAACAGCCCCAAAAGCATAAAGTTTCCACCACCTTGCTTAATGGTTGGGATGCTGTTCTTGGGGTCCAAGTCAGCTTTTTCCCTCCAAACATGGTAAGGAGTTGATGTCAAAAAAGCTAAATTTTTAGTCTCATTTAGCCACAGCACTTTCTCCCAACCCTCCTCTGAATTATCCAGGTACTTATTTGCAAACTTCTGACAGGCATGTACATGTGCCTTCTGAGTAGAAGGACCTTGCAGGCACTACATGATTTCAGTCCACTACAATGTAGTGTGTTACTAATGGTAATCTTGGTGACTCTGGTCCCAGCTGCCTTGAGATCATCAACAACCTCTTGCCATGTGTCCTGAGTTTTTCCTTACATTTCTTTCATGTTGGGAGATCTGTGTGAGCTCCAGACTGAGGGAAATCTATAGTCAATTGGTGTTTCTTTCATTTTCTTATTATCACACCTAGCTGCTTGCCAATCATCTTGTAGCCCATTCCAGTCTTGTGCAGGTATACAATTTTGTCCCAGATGTCCTTGGATAATTCTTTTCTGTCTTGCCCATTGTGACATTAGATTCTGATTCATTGAAGGATTTTGTGAACCAGAGTCTTTATACAGGTATGAGTACTTGATTAGAGTAATAATTGAGTAATAGGACCAGTCTATATGCCTTCTGGTCACATAACTGGTCTGTGGGGTCTGAATCATTGCTGGTTGGTAGTGAAATATTTATTTTTAATAAAAAAGAAATAAATATTCAAAAATTAATGTAATGTGATTTCCTAAAATTTTTATATTCTATCTCTCTTTTTTAAGATAGACACACCCTGAAAATTATAGACTGTTCCCATTTTTGTAAGGTAGAAACTCAGAAAATCAACAGGGATGAAATACTTATTTTCCCCATCAAAGTCTCAAAATATAAACTGTCAACAACTTTTTGCATATTTTGCTTTTGATTACTAATATGAACACTGACTTAAATTTTTTTAATTTAGGTTCTTTTATTTATTTAACGAACGTCTCCAAATTTATTATTCTAATTATTAACAATAATTAAACCAAATAATGATAATCACCCAAATCATGGTGTAAATGAACAAAGTCTAACACTCAATGCTACTAGTAAAAATATTAACTTAGTTGTTCCACAGAGAAATCCTATCCCTATAGTGACTATGAACATTATGATGATAATAAACTTTATATCCCATTCGTATTAAGTGAGTGTCATTCTTTTCTTGTTTTTCATAATTTATTGGGACAAATATATTCAACTTTAGGGCTACAACTGATTCTATTATTATACTAGAAATTAAATTATATCTTTTCAGATATGTAATCCAGTGGTAGAGAAATAAAATCTCTTTGATTTTATGAGTTTCTTCAAATGATCAATGACATTCTTGCAGTTTTTGAGAAGATATATTCAATTGGCAAAATGTCAGATGCTATAAAGGTGTTGACATGATCTTTTTGGGGAAATTCTTGTGGGGATTTAGTTGTCAGGAGTTTATTCCTGAAGAATATCAAGTAATACAATCATGAAAACACCGAAAAGAAAGCAGAGAAATAAAAAAAAAAGTGAGAGAAAAAAAAAAGTGGGTATTGATTGAGATTAATTCATCCATGATCCTATTTCGCTGCTAATCATTCAGATTATGTAGGATTATGAAGATTTTTTCTTTTAATGGACATTATAAACAAGTACTAAAAGTCAGAAAGTTATATTTTTAAATTTTGAAAAAAAAAAGTAGTACAAGTGAATAAATAGAATTAACCTAAAACCTACTAAAACTCAACAAAATAGTACAATTGATAAAACATTATATCAAGGAAATGGTAGGTTGAATAAAGAGGCAAAAGAAAGAGAAACAAAGAAAATAGGATTAAAGATAAAAAAAACTTGAAGCTAGGAAGAAAGAAAAGTATGGAAATATGAAATGAAAAATGAGAAAATAAGATTATTAAAAAAAAAAGGTCAAGAAAAAAAATCAGATTTGAAAATGCATAAAGTACAAAAAGCACTGATTCTCAAACATACAGTATATGAAGATCAGCTGGAAATTTTTTTTGATCCTTTGTATG
Source organism: Acanthosepion pharaonis (assembly GCA_903632075.3). Lineage (NCBI taxonomy): Eukaryota > Metazoa > Mollusca > Cephalopoda > Sepiida > Sepiidae > Acanthosepion > Acanthosepion pharaonis. The sequence continues at coordinate 1,282,489 of CAHIKZ030005492.1, read as the reverse complement.
GTTTTTCAGTATTTGATTCAAATTATTTTTGAACCAGAGATCAATTTTATTCATTTGCTTAATACAATAATTTTTTTATTTGGTCTAAAATAATAAAAAAGAACTTTCATGTTTTTTAATCTTAATCTTGTTTATTTGGTTTCAAATGTATTTAGTAAATTTGTCTTATCTTTCATTTTATTCATTTTAAGCTCATATAGGTGACAAAGATGCACTATTAGTTAAATATTAATCTAAATAATTGAAGAAAAAAATAATGTTCTACTGAATTTACTATTTAATCTAAGAATTATAGACAAAGATTATTGATATCTTTGCAGTATATCCATACTAACAGTAGATTTTTTCTTTATGATGATAATTCATGTCCTTTCATCAACTTCCTTTGTTTTGTTGCACAAAGAAATTTTTAACTTTTAACCATTTCTCTTTGTTCGTTCTCTCGGCTGTTCACACAAGCTCATTATTCACTGACCATTTCCCTTGCCTTCAATATGCCCAGGGGAGTATTAGATTCTCCAGGCCCTTTTTCCTTCTTATGCACCCAAAAGATTTCAGCTATCTCTTTCTGATTGTAAATATCTGTTTTTATGTAGTTTCTATTTTCCTTAACACTTTCTCATTACTCACATGTCCTATCCATGTTATTCTCAGTAGTCATCATGTCTGTCACTACAAGTTTCTTCTTTATTTGTGAGGGGATTCTAAAGGATTCAGTAGCATGTAGAGATTAGATAATATATCGTCATTCATTTTTGTTGTTTCTAAGAACATTTTCCTATCTCTTAGTATTTACTTAGTTTCTGGAAGGTAACTTTCACTATTCTTATGGAATTTCAGATTTCTGTCACACTTTCTGTTATCTGATTGTATCTGCTTTAGTTTGACATTTTCACTATATAACTCATACCTAGGATTAATTGGGTAACAACTATGCATTCTGTAATAATTAGTCCTTTCTTCTTATTTCCTTTAACTAATTTAACAAAAAGAATTATTTTAGTTTTCTTCTTGTGTTTGCCTTCAACTCAGTGTCATCTGTATATGCTATGTTGTTCAGATTAGTACCACTGATAACCATTGTAGGTCTTTTTGTTCTAGAGAAAACACTCCCTTGTTTACTCCTTTTTCTATTCTTCTGTATTATTTGAACTCATTCTCTCTTTGCATGCAAGTTGGTTGTTCCCAGTAAATGTACAAAGCTCACCCTGAGAGATAGCAAAGCAAGTTTTACACTCAGTGTCACATCTGAACATCAAATGAGTTAGCTGTATCAGAGGATTGACCTAGAAAGTGACCTCATAGCAACCAAATACTGAGTTATGCCTCAAAGGTGTCAGTGACTCTTCTAATCTATAACTCACTCACTCACTCACTCACTCAAATTCTTGTGATGCCACTGAGGAGTATATGGGATCACAAATCTCATCATGCTAAGGTGTTGCTGCTGTACTTTCCATAGCAAGTAGGTGTTTATAGGATGGTGTTGCTAGAAACTAATTTCAAATTCAGTGTTGTCCTTCTCATAGACTGGTTGTAAAATAAGGCTGAAGATTCTAGTCTTTTCTACTGTTTAACCTATAACTGGGGAAAGAAGAGCTGGATTTATAACTTTCCCAAGGGCATTTGTACAAAAGTGAATGTAATGAAATTCAAACTCAACTTGGCAATTTTTCATTCTCAGCCACTAACCATTATAGCATCTGCACAAACTAGAAGTCAACTCACCTAAACTCAGAATATAATAGTTTATATAATAAGATGACCAGACAACAGAAAGTTATATAAATTTCTCACCTGTGTGGAAGAAATGAGAGTTCCTCACATCCTCATGAGATGATGATTTGAATGTTCATTCCTAAAATCAAACAACCTCATGGCGGATATTAATAATGATTATATATGAAAAATTTAGTTTTGTATTTTGAAGAGATGTTACTAAGATAATTTTCAGTAAGATTTCATGTTAAAATATTCTTTTCAATTATAGGAATTGTTGAAAAAGAGTTTTTCTAATTTTTTTCTATGAAAAATTTTTAACTATCAAAACAATGAAATATTTTCATTTTTTAAAAATTTTGAAATAACTACATCATTAGTATAATTACTGCATGTATACTTATGTACTAATATATAGGTATTATAGTTATTAGACAAATAATTAATTTTTGTTAATCCAACATTAACTATACATGTAACATTTAGTGGTACATGTATTTGAGCTGACATCTGTTTTTTTTTAAATAGTGAAATTCATGTCTACTGGCCAAGATATTGAAAGTGTGAATAAATGAAATATGCGCCCTGTCAGAAATCACATATCTACTCAAACACTTATAACCAATAAATATAATGATTATAGTAATAATATACATTGTTTTTACAATGATATTCATTGTGTACAAGGCCCAAGGGCCACTTGAGGTTGAGAGTTACAGAGTAAAAGGCACAGATTATATGTGGGCCTTTAGACTTGAAACAGGTTAAGATTGTAGTGATCAAGGAAGTTCCACAGAGTAGTGGTTCATTAGAAGAAACTGCTTGAGTTGAACTCATGTCTCACCAAAGGAATATGAAGGAATGAGAATGGTTTGCCACAATGTGTATGCAATTATATATATATATATATATATATATATATATATATATATATATATATATATAACTCTTTCCAGCCAACATTAATATGCAACAAATTAAAAGCAATATCAATTGCTATCTACTGTCCTTCTGATTACTCTTCTTGTTCATTATAAATGTTTCTGATCCTAATTTTTCTACACCCTGTAACCCCTTGTGTCTTAGTGGCTTTATTGTCTTTGCATGGGGTGATACTGATTAATATATATATATATATATATATATATATATATACATATATAATGTTTGAGTGTGCATAACCAAACATGAAAATCAATTAATTGTTTAAAATAAGGATAACATTCTTTTTAATGCTTGTGATTAAACTTTAGTTACATTATTAAAGAGTCAGCATAATCACACTTTACAAAAGACATGTAAAAACTAGGTAGGAAGCCAAAGATAACATAGGCACAATATAAAGTAATAACAAACTTTGTCACATGATGGAATGACAAAACTAAGAATATAAAGGTAAGAACTGTCAAAGTGTGAAGAACTTTTCAAAGAATCTCAGCATGAATAAGTAAAACTTGTTTCATAATAAGTGCCAAGTGCCATATTGATGTCAGCAAAATTGTACATGTATTTCATTATTTTGATCAAAAGAAAGACATCAGAAACATTAAGAATATCGTAATATTCATGTGATGATAGAGATATGAGGAGACGTAAGGAAAAGCTGTTTTAAGTAAAGCTTAAAAGTAACATGAAGGCAACTGTCTTAGAATACTTTCAATAGAATGACAGATTGCATACTGGTAAATCAATGAGAACACACAGATGTTTGTTAATACTTTCTTTATGTTCAGAAGATGGAAATATGGAGAATAGAGGAAGAAAGAACATGGAGATTAGAACAGAATTCTAGAATAAAAAATCAGAGAAAAAATTAAAGTAAAATAGAAATAAAAAGTAAAGAAATAAAAGATGACCAAAATTTAAAAGAGAAAAAGAAAAAAAGCAAATTATGAAGAAGATGAAAGGCAAACAAGTTAGGAAATAAATAAAAAAAACTGAGATTCAGAAAAAAGAAGAAGGAATGTAAAAAAAAGAAAGAGTTCAGTAACAAATAAAAAAAAACACATAGATAAGCAGAGAAAGAAGAAAAGAAAATAATACAGAAAGAAATGAGAAAAGCAAGAGGTTTTATGACAAAGATATGTTACATTTTGACCAATTCCAATTGATACATTTATCCATGCTGCTTTCAAGTGATAAGAAGACCTGTTTTGTCTGAGGTAAAAGTTTTAGAGATTGAACAAGATTGTATACATCAAATAAATAAATGAATACCAGAACAAATATGACTTCAGATAATGTAAAGAAAGGCTAAAGATGCATTGACACAATAATTAAGATAATAATGATAGAATCAAATAGAAAGGGGAGAAAAAACTATCAAGAAGAAATGCTTCAAAGTTATTCCCACTTCTTGTCTCATTGCCAAGGGCCAAAAAGTAAGTAGAAATTCTTCTATGTCACAAACCTCATCAAAGCTATATAAACTGAGCTTTGAAGTCTCTCACTGCCAATCAAATAAGCAAAAGCAACTTGTCTCATCGACCAAGGGTGAAGAAAAAGTTAAATGTTTTACATTAAACAAACTTATGTATGATGTTACAAAAAGTTAAAACATACAAGAAAACAAAAACTCACACTCTTTATTGTAAAAGAAAAGTTGTTTTTTTACCATGTTACTTGATGCATTTCAGATATAAAAGTTAAATTTTGAATAAAAATAAAATAAAATTTGGGATAAATATCTTTATTTAATATCTTAAGCATATATAATACTTTAAACCACAAAAGGTTTTTATGATAAAATGTTCTGTTTGTAGCTGCACCTACAGAGTTATTACCTTTCCACATTGTCTTCTGCTACCTCAGACATCAGCAGCACTTCCATCTCTTCTAGTCTAAGCATTAATTTGGTGGGTGGTTAGAATTGGTATTCTCTTATCTTCTAATTAAGAATACAATGCAAGGACTCAAAGGACATAAAGAGATAAACTGCGTTTAAGAAATAACTGCTCACAGGCAGGTAAAAGTGGTATGTACATATTTGCATTAGATGTTGAATTTATTGTAATTTGATTTTGTTTTTTTTGTGGAATTGAATGTTCTACTTACTGCTGCCCAATCTGGTCTAGTGTTCCCACTATATATCCAGAAATTCTTGACAAAATCCAAAAAGGGTCCTAGCCTGGCGTCTTAGCTTCAGACACTTTCCCACTGCCATGATGTGGCTTCCCTCTGCTTTTTTTCTCTAAATAATTTCATGGGATTTGTTCAAATGAGATCTTCTCCTTGGTACCTTGACTGCATGAATTTAAGCTTACTACTAGATAAGCAACTATGTCTCATTGTTTTACTGTTGGAATAGTTAGATATAAATTTAAGTTCTATTCTAATAGCTTCTTTTCTTGAACTTCTCACCTGTGGAACTCTTCTGATTTCTTACTTCCCAGCCACCTACAATCATCAAAAATTTAAATGCAATACCAAATACAATCTTTTGTCTTTCTGAATCCTGTTCTTTAATTGTTCTTTCTCCTCACTAAAGTTTTCTCATTCTCTTTCACTCCCAATAACCTCTTGCGTCTTAGTGGCATTATCACCTTGCTCAGGGTGAAATGATTAAACAAATGTTCGATTCTTTATCTAGTTCTGCAATGTTGAAAGAGTGTGACTGTATCAGCATCTAATAAACATCAGGAAAAGGAACACAGTTTTTTTACTTTGTCACTAAAGAAAGCCAACTGTTAACTATGAATAAGAGACATCTGCTGGTATCTTCTTATTACTTACTGCTTGTGTTTTTATTTCACATTTCCTCAGCTAAGTTTTAGAATTTTTTAATTTATCCTGCCAAGTTGTATTGCTTCTGTATAATCTTATATCTATACATTTTTTTTTACTTTCCATTTAAAAAAATAATTTGTATTACATTTGTTAAAATTATATTAAGGAAACATCAATTGTCTTAATTGAACTTCCTAAATATCAATTGTAAGAAGACAGAATATATGGTTGTCAGCAAGATACAAACTACAAATTGGACATGTCAAACATTTAGGTATCTGGAAAGGTGACAGAAAATGTGACACTGAATTCTGAAGGCACATTGGAATAGTGAAAGATGCTTTCTAAAAACTAAATAAAGTATTAAGAAACAGGAAAATTTTATTAGAAACAAAAAAAGAGTGCTGAACTGCTATGTAATATAGATCTTTCTACATGGTAGTGAATACTAGACAATTTCCTCACAGATGAAGAGGAGAATTGAGGTAATAGAAATGTGGTTCTACAGAAGGATACTGAGAATTACATAGCTGGAACATGTGAGCAATGTGGAAGTTTTAAGGAAAATAGAAACAAAAATAACACATATTTAGAATCAGAAAGAGATAGTTAAAATGTCTGGAACACATAATGAAGAAAGAGGGCTGGGAGAATTTGATACTCACAGCTACAAAAAAATGAATGTTACAGTGTTATCCAGATTGACAAGCATTTGATGAAAGCTGGCTGAAACATTGTGATAACAACAAAGATGAGGGCAATATTCGATGTATAAATAATAAGTCCTCATCTCAAAAATTTAAACAAAAATATTAAAGATAATATTTGTTAAAAAATTCACTCCTGGTTTGACCAAAGGCAAGAGAGGCAGAAGGAAACAGCAAGCAACCAGCTTAATGAGTTTGTTTAAATAGACAACAGAACAGGTAGGGAGACGGATAGTAAAAATAGATATGCATAGCTAAGAACTATAAAAGATAGGATATTGTGGAGAGCCATGATCACCCATGTACTGAAGGAACACTACAAATAGAAGAGGAAGAAGTTGTCTTTTGAATTATGATTATCATTCTAAGCTTAGCTAAATTTATCAAAAATTCACAGGCATGGTGAAATTTCTGTGAGGAGTGAACTCCATTTAAAAGCAAATTAGTCTGTGAGACTATTCTACTAAGCACCATTGAGATTTACTAAATTTAGTATAGCAAATCACCAAAGATGGCCTTGTTGCACTAATAATAATATTTAGGTATAAAACAGCAACTATTTTTAAGGTATATCATTAATTTATCATTTAGTCCCATTTGTCAAAATTTGAAAATATTCTCGGATGATGTCATTTTTATACAAGTAAAATACTATTACTCTCTGTCTGCACTTTATAATGCATCATTACTTATTTAATATTTCATGAATGTTACAGTGAATTATTTTGTCAAATTACTTGTCTCCTTGAAATCTTTGCTACTTAAGTTATTATGTGTATATAAATCATGAAATATGGTTATTTACATGCAGGCTATTATCCTCATCTTTGTTGTTATTATCATAATGGGATAAACAATAACTGAGTTGTACTAAATAGGAATTAGGCAAGATATCCCTAGACATGGGCAGTGGAATGAAAACAATTTAATTTGTAGATTAAATAAAGGGTTCAGTTTGAAATTTCCTGAAGGTTATCCAGATTGACGAGCATTTGATGACAGCTGTACAAAGCAAGGGCTGAAACATTGTGATAACAACAAAGATGAGGGCAATATTCGATGTATAAATAATAAGTCCTCATCTCAAAAATTTAAACAAAAATATTAAAGATAATATTATTAAAAAATTCTCTCCTGGTTTGACCAAAAACAGTTACAGCTGGTATGATAGAAAGATCTTATATTCAGTCAAATGACATGATTAAAGGAAGATATAACATGTGACTAATTATCAAGTGCTGCTGATGGAGAGTGAGCTATAGTAAGCATATATTTGATGACCAAAATGTTGCATTTGATTTATTATATTTATTAATGACAATTTTTGAACTTTAACTATTGAACATCATATTTACTGTTTTTATTCCATTATCTTCTGCCATTTTTCAACGTCATCATTTCATCTTTTCAATACTATTTTTCTCAGGAAAGAAATATTCTAAGTGCCTTTATTTGGTGGATATAATGAATGAGCTATAATTTTGCAGCCAAGCTGTAACAAACTTTGCCTGATCACCAAAAAACGTGATCTGGAATAATGCTGATGGAATATTATGTTTATTTTATTAATTAATACAACATGTGATCAATTAAATGACCAATTAAATATACACCAATTACTACTGATAGAGAGCTGGTGATGGTAGATGTATAGTGCGTAAGCAAAATGTGTGTATGACATATTAAGTTAAAATAAAAGACTAATTTTCATTTTTGGCATTAGTTTTATTGTAGAACATATTTACCATTATTGTTCCATTATCTTTCAGGCACCTTCATAATTCAAGCTTTCCAGAAGATTTTATCTCTCTCAGTAAACATTTGTTCAAGGTGACTTATGCAGTCCTTTAGGGAATTGGATTTTTTTCATCAAGAGAATCCTTTAAAGATTAGAATAAAAGATAACTTGAAAATGTAAGTTCTGGTGCATATGATGCATGAATGAAAATTTCCCAGCCAAACTGTAACAATTTTTGCCTGAACACCAAAAAAACATGATGTTTATGATTATTGATGGGAAATTAAACACTTTCTATTAAGCAATCCTGGATGCTTTTCATTGATTACTGTCTTCAACTGGTCTAACTGGGAACAGTACTTGTTCAACTGTTTTCTTTGCCAGAAGGTCCTTTCCTATTCTATTTGTACATGGCAGAACCTTCTTTGGATAAAAATTGGCTTTTAATATGGTTATTGGTAGTTCATTTAATTTAACCTATAATCTCTTGTAGTCCACATTATTATACAGTATCTACATTTTAATGCAAATGTGCCTGTAAGCTGCATAATAAAGTGGTTAACATACACAAAATGTTGGAAATAATTTTCAATGCTTGAATCTCTTCTTGAATTTATTGTATTTGAAGGTGCAGTGGGATATTGAAATATTAATGGTAATGGTAGCCATTACATTTGGCATTCATTGACTAAGCTGCCAATACAGCTTTCAGCTGAAATTTATAAAATCTTTCTCAAGTCCAGTAGCTATTATCACTCTTTCCAGTATTGATGAAGGTTTCCTTCCTAACATTTTATTTGAAGTAGTGTGAAATATCATCATCTTTATTATATCATTATTTTCTCTTTGATATCTATTTTCATTGTTGCTGCTGTCGGTAGTCCTCAAGTGAAGTGGTTTCTGTTACTTGGTACAATTCTAAATTTGTGATTCTGCAGCTTCAGTCAACAATGTTCAAAGAATGATAATCTTTTGAGAAAAGCCTCAGGCTTCACTTGCTCAAAGTTTAACCATTTATCTTAGAAAATGTTGTATACAGCTGACAGTTTAGATATTTCTAAATGGGTTTAGCATTATGCATGACAAAGATATTTAAAAATATGACTTGAGATTTTAGCATTTTCAGGTTTTGTAGCATTTTGTAGTAAGCAAAGCTACCTCCTATGCAGCCTATTGAATATTTAATTTCTTTTTCTCCTATATTAAATTTATTATAACTGATTCATATGCCAAAATATCTGAGGTGTTTAATATTTACTAATTCCACATCCTGAACTGCTTTCATTCCAATTCCAGATCCTAGTTTCCGTTTTGAAAAGGTTTATCATGAATCCGATTTCTTGGATCACTTAATAGTGGATGTTGATTTTCTGTTCAAGATTATTCTTATCATTTTTATGAATACCTATGTCATCAGCATAGATCCACCTCATCATCAGTACATTGGACTTGGGAGGGAATGCAGGATCTTTGTCTTCTATTGGTATATTCTTTTGGGATGTGCTATGCAATGCTGAAATGGTCAATGTACCTCACATCACATCTGTGTTTGTAAATGCACAGTGCATACTCTAGGAAGAGGTTAAATAGACTGGGGCTCTCATTTCTTCTTTGTCTTAGGTTTGAAATGTTTCCATATTTTGGTCTTTGTCAGACATATAAGATTCTGTAGATCAATGCAGTTCCACTAATGCATTTAGTGGATTTGGAGTTTGGAAGGCCCTGTCTAAAGGAAGAGAATAGGAAACCTCTATTGATGTGGCCATATACAATTGTGAGATTGATAAAGCAGGTGTACAGTTTCCTATTAGAGAGGTAAGCAATTTCTTGGAGTTGTTTGATGACATACATGTCATCATTGCATCACTTACTAGAATGAAAATCAAACTGGGTTGTGAGGAGTTAACTTTCATAAAATGATGAGAGCCTATATCTATGTATATATTCATTTATACTTTCACTATAATGGATCCAATTGAAATACCTCTATATCTGTGAGGATCATGAGGTTACCTTTCTATTTCTATAATGCATTAATGTGTGATAAAAACCATATTTTGGCAAGATGCCTTCCAAAAGCTAAGCAAAGTATGAAGAAAAAGAAAATGTAATATCAGTTCTCCGATATGATGGTGAATGCTGGACAATCACATCACAGATGAAGAAGAGATTTGAGGATCCATAAATATGGTTCTATAGAAGGATGCTGAAAATACCATAAATGGAACATGTGAGCAATGAAAAAGCTTTAAAGAAAATGGAGACATAAAGAATTCTTTTATTTAGTATCAGAAAGAGTTGAAATTTATAGGGCACATCATGCAGAAAGTGGACATAGATAATTTGATATCCATTTTATATATTTAAGGCAAGAGGGATAGAAGCATAACTTACCTGACTTGCCTGTGTAAATTGATAGCAGAACAGAGATTAGGAGAGATAGCAAAAAGACAAACATTACAAAGATCTACAAAAGACAGGGAATTCTGGAGAGTCATTATCATCCACGTCCTGACATGGCACATAGAAAAAGAAGTCTGTCATCTGTGCTGTAACTAAATAATGGCTCCATTATTCTTTTATTATAAAATTGATCACCTTGTTATTTTATCTAAAGGTGGTCAAGAAATAAACAACAAAAGTAATGATTTAAAAAAGTAAAATTGAAATTCATCTTAATGACTAAAATCTAAAAGTGAATCAGCCATGATCATTTTTTTCAGACTTTGTTTAATAAAAGGGACATTAATTTATACAGAATTATTTTGCATTAAAACATAAAATTTGATTTCACCACTTCCTTCACTGTATTTAGTTTTCTGTTGCTACCCTCAAAATAAAGACATAATAAATGTTCTCTTTATTTTATATGGTTATTAATATTTATTTAATTGCTATATTTAAACTTTTATATTTTATTTTAGTTTTTTTTTCAAGGCGAATTAATTCTTTATTCTTTTTATTACATTATCAAATCTTTAGACATTAGAGTTACCTGTTTATTATTTCCCTTTGTTAGCAAGTCCTATCACATGATTATCTCCTTATCACATTCTCTTTATATACTTGCATCCCTTTAATATTATCTTTGTTGAAAAGTTCTCTCATTATAACACAAGTTTATTGTATAGTTATCATTTTCATATACTTTTCTCTTCCTATTGTTATATATCTGATTATTTATTTTTTCTTGGCACAGTTTATCTTTTTATAGTCATATTTTCATTGTTAACATCCTTTTTACAGTTTTACCTTGAGTATATCTTCTGAACAGTTTATTGTTTTCCTTCAGTTTTGCCTCTATCAAATCATTTTCTATTCAAGTCCAGAATTCATTCCTATCATCCCATTCAATCATAGGGTTTTCTTAGAGAAAGCCAATACAAAATAAAACAAATTACCATAAACATTCAAAGAATTCTTACTTCCTTTCTGTGATTTCTTCTGATTTTTGTATGAGTATTTTGTTTTATGACTTGGCTTACCCATATTTTAATTCATGAATATTAAGTTTATTGTGAGGAATTAAAAAAGAATATTTTTTTCGTTGCTGTCATAAGGTGATTGCTGTATTTTGGACAACTTTGAGCAAGTATGAATTTTTATCAAATTCTTATTCATGAGTTTTAACAATTCTGTTTCCTTGAGCAGGCAAAAATCATAAATGATGAACAAATTAGAATTCCTGAATTTCTTTTAGCTTTATCAAAATGCAAAGAAATGGGAATTTAGAGAGAAAAATAAATTAAAGAACATTTTCTTTTGGTTCTATAATAAATACTGGTCTTGCAAAAAATCAAACAAAAAAAACAACCAAACAAACAAACAAACAAGAAAAACAAAAAATTGATTTCCAATAAAGGATAAACATCAAGAATTATTCATTAAAATATTCCAGATTTCTTATTTTCCCATAAAAAGTTTGAAAAAAAAAAAAAGAGAAATTATTTAAAATGGGAAGATTTTCCAACAAAGGAAACATTTCTATGAAGGAAAAGAAAACTTAAAATATTTTAAGTACAAAATCATATATATAAATAAAACTCAAATTTGTTTCAGTAAAAATAAAAACTTTGAAAATAAAATTTAATGAAGAGTTTAAAAAGTTATATACAGCCAAAGTCTTAATAATTATAGTTACTAAATAGTAATACTAAATATACAAAGAAATAAAGTATACTTTTATCTTTCAAGAAGGAAAACATTGATTAAAATGACAAGAAATTAAATCTGTCTAGGATGAGGTATTGTAATTATTTACATTGTTTGGGCTGTTGTACTCATCTTTATTGCCATATTCAAGACGTTTCAAGCATTGTACACTCTGGCCTTCTTCAGGTGATTGGAATTTCGACTTGAACCCTTTATTTTGTCCACTGGAGTAGATTGTTTTAGTTCCACATGTCATGCCTCTTCCAGATATCTCAGTTATCTCCCTTTAACTCAAATATCCAAGTTTTTGTTGACTACTGCAGTAACTAGGCATTGAAATCTTTGGGCCAAGTCATTTATCTTATTCCCTTTATATACTTGCAACCTTTTAATATTATCTTTCTTGAAAAGTTCTCTCATTATAACACAATAGTATAGTTATCATTTTTATATACTTTTCTCTTTCTATTGTTATATGTCATCTGCTTATTTGTTTTTTCTTGGCACAGTTATATTTTTATAGAAATTAAAAATTGCATATTAATTTTGAAATAATAATCTGTCTAAGCCTGTATCAAATTCAACAAATAATATATTTTAACTTTTTAAATAGATTTCAACAACAGATTATAAGCTTTAAAGAAATAAAAACTGATTAACAGTTGAATATTAATATTTACTAAATATAAAATTTAATATTTGGATTTAAAGTCATAAGTGTAGAGGATCAAATGGCCTCAATTCAATTCCTACTATTTTTACTTTCAGCAAATATGCCAAGAAACAATGAACAACAAGAGAAATAATACAAAAATCAGTTTTTGAATAATAAACAATATTTTGATTTATATAGCATGAAAAATACAATGCATTATGTTGAAATGAGTAAAGATTTGTGAGTGAAATCTTGATGATGTTTGTTATTTTAATTATATGTGTAAACTCTCATTTTGGTGTTTGGAGTTATGGTATGTGAGTTTACTTCAAGAAATATTTGTTGTAATTGTGGTTATGTAAGTTTCACAGAGAAAGAATAATATTGTTTATGAGGTAATTAAACAGTGTTTGTGAAATATAAATTTCCAGTGTAAATTAGGAAAAAACTTAGTTGTTCTAAAGTTGTCTTTCTTTGACCATAATGTTGTCAAGAAGTAAATAAATTCTAGATGAAATAATGTTCTGTAATTGAGAACTTCTGTTATGTAATAATAATGTTCTGCGGTTGAGAACTTTGCTGTGTAATAATAATGTCCTATGGTTGAGAACTTCTTGTGTGTAATAATAATGTTCTGTGGTTGACATCTTCTGTGGGTAAATGAAATCCAGTGTGATGTGAGTGAGTGAATTCTGAAAGTATATTTTTCTGCTATCAAAGAAACTTTTAAACTTCAGATAGTTGATTGACAAGAATTCATTTGGCAACTTGATTCTCGCTGTTGAAGTTGAGTAATTAGATGTTAATTCACTTGCAGGAATGAATGAAAGCTGCTATGTGAACGACTTGAGTGAGTGAAATATTCTGGAAGGCTGAGATTATGTAAATGGGTAACTTTTAGCCTCAGAATGCATGACATAGTTTTTAGTAGGTGATTACATTTACTGTCATGATGCACACTAGAGAGATTTGGTAGGTGGTCCATATTTATTTACTTGTTGATCATGTGATAGACTTGAAAATATCTTTTCTTAATTTTGGCAGTTCTCTGGTTTGAACACATGTGCATAGGTGTAAATATGACCTTGGTATTTATTAACCAATCAGAATAAGTTTATTGTTGTACTTTTAGCTTGCAGCCTAAAAGTGTTTAGCTTGCACAATATTTAGATCTTGCACGTGAAAAATACATAAGATATTATTTTAATATTTGTTGTCCAATCAGCACATTGTTAAATAGCCTCCTTATGGAAATTAGGTGCGATCTATGAAATGTAGAAGTCAGATTCTACATAAGGATGTTGACTTAAATGGATAAAATACAGCAAATGCTAAAGATTTACCATTAAGCCAAATTGATTTTCAAGTATTCTTTCATTTTTAAAATGAATATAAATCTTTGAAAAACCTTGGTATATAAAAATTCGATAATGTGTAAGTTTCCTTAAATATCAAATCTGAACATTGATATATTATATGATATAAGCTAATGAATAAAAATTAAATTTGAATTTTATATGATCTTTTGATTTTATATGCAGAAATAATAGACTAGAGCTGTATGAAAAGAGATCAAATTTTAAATTATCAAATCTGAACATCAAAAAGTGTTCTTAAATCATGTAAAATATACAGATTATCTATAGAAAGATATATATATATATATATATATATATATATATATATATTTCATCATTTCACCTGAAGCAAGGCAGGAATGTCACTAGTATGCAGTAGATTCCAGAGAGTGAAAATGAGAGAAAAGACTAGGTATAGTGGAGATTGAGGAAAGGATAAAAGATGAACACGATTCAAGATGACAAAAAATAGCGATTGATGTTGCATGTAAATTTTTGAAGATTGTAGTTTTCAGGGAAGTAAGTAAAAAGAAGGGAGTTCCACAGGAAAGAAGTGCAAAAAAACCCAACTGTTCCCAAAAAACTGTTCGACTAGAAGTGGTGCTTGCATTTAAATATTTCAACAGTAAATGGGTGTAAATCTAGATGCCAATCTATTGGCATGCTTAAATTCACATAGACGAGGCATCAGGGAAAAAAGCTTGTCAGAGCATCTGCCATGAAAATATTTGCACAAACGACAGAGGGAAGCCATGCCACATCAATGAGAAAGTGACTGAAGTGGAGTTGCCAAGTCAGGATTGATTACATTGCAGATCCTTCTTTGGATTTTGTCAAGAACCTCAAAATAAATAGCAGGAGCACCAGACCAGATACAGCAATAGTAAGTTTGATTAGAAAATTAGCTAGATCTTTAACCTTTTTTTCAAATTAATGAAAGTAGTGACCAAGAATTCATAAATACATAATATATTACTTATGCCATAGAATGTAAAATAGTTCTATCTAAATTTATATTTACATTTTATTTACTATATATGAGGTAACATGTTTATAATATTTTCAGTAAGATTCTTTGCAATAGAAAGTGCAGCATCAGTTTATTTTCATTACTGAGTTATATATTTTTAATATATTAACCAAATAGGTACCATTTATATGATGTTCACAAATTTACCCTATTTCTATTTTAAATTGAACAATTGTTTTTGTTATATGATTTCTTTAAATTGATTTTTAGTAATATCAAAAATAATAATCATTTTTTTAGAATTGGTGAAGCATGAGATAGAGGAAAATATTTATCTATTTTTAACATTTTCTAGATCATCTTTTCACATAAATGACATGTTTAAAATATACATTAAAGATATAAATATATGTCTAATATAAACTGATTGATTGATTATTCTGTTTTAGCAGCAAATCAACTCAGTTACATAATGCCTATATATATATATATATATATATATATATATTTTATATATTCCTTTGGGTCACTGGTTGCATCATTCCCCAGTTATGTCTTTAGGACAGAGTTATTTTGTGTTATAATTTTTAAGATAAACATTTAAAATATATGTATCAAGTTTGGAATATGTTATTTCTTGAATAACATTTGAATATATAATATTTTCTTTTTTTTATTGCATGTTCTTATATTAAGTTTTATGTTAGCTGAACTTATTGCTGTTTTTCAAAAATATTTATAAAAAGATGTTTATTAATGTTTTACATTGAGACTTTGCTTCCAGCACTGTTTGAACTCGAAACCTCTTGCTTGAGAGTTGGTAACATGTGTTTTCAGTGATTATTTGAGGCCATATGCATATGTCAAACAAATTAGCATATCTGTTGTTTTGTTCAATTTGGCAATTTCTTATTCAGAAGTTATACACACACACATATATATGCATATATCTGTATTCCTGGAAAAAGGAAACTTTCTTGGTTGTCTAACAGAACTTTGTCACTTTTGAGGAAAAATATTTGTTTGTTCAATTTTCTTTTTCAACCAGCAAAATTAAGTTTTTTGTATTTTGTTGTTCAATATTCCTTTTGCTATATTTTGGACATTACTTTACTAGTATAATCTTTGACTCAAGTACAGTTGAAAACCTGGAAGAAAATGAGGGAATAAGAATAGTCAGCCAGAAAATAAATTATTGTTCCTTCAAAAAATAAACAGTAAGATTAGCTGGTTTTAAACAAACCAGAAGAAAATAAATGTCTACTAGAAAAAAAGCTGAGGTGGTGTAAACAAAGAAATTCTCAATGAAACAAAATGGATACAAACAGTCAATAGGAGAAGTGGGTATCCCAATAAATCAAGAAATGCCCCCAGGGACCATGGAATGAAGCATAAAAATATGAAGATAACAAGCTTTTGATAGTTTTGGAGACATCAAATATAAAGACATGGAAGCTTGTTCAAGAGATCAGAGACACAATTGAGGAGGTACTGAAGACAACATTCCAGAGCAATACATGTGCTGGAGTAGTTTAGTTATGTGGCATGTGCTGTTATCTAATGATAAAACAACTGTTTTGATGATAAGGAGAAAATTTTTGAAAAAGACATTAAAATTCCAAATGGAATATATGAGGGGAAGAATAACAAAAGTCTTTTTCCATAATATCCACCCAATATACAGTGAAGACAATCATCTGGGTGCTTTCTTTATGAGGTTTGACTATGTGTCTTTGTTTCTAATGGTATCTTCTTGTTTTTTAATACTATTTTTAAGCTTTTTGAAGGTTTATTTCTCTTTTTGAATGTGCCTTCGACTTTGCCGTGTCACATTTTACTTCATTTGTTAAAAGACTTTTCAGATATTTAAATTTCTATATTTGCTTGATTTTGACATCTCCAACTGATAGTTTGCATCATAGGCTCTTCCACTTACTGACAACAACCATACATTCTGTCTTCTTACAACTGATGGTTAATCATATCACTCTTAAAATGTGTATAAATTATTTTTGGAAGTTAATTATTCAAGAAAAGTTTTTAAAAACTCCTCAAATAATTTGGTAAGTATTGGGTTAACTTGTTATAATTTTTGTCATCCCAAAACATCAATAATTTTTTTAATTTTACAAAGTTACATTCAGTTTGTGAAAAAAAATGATACAAAGATCCAAAATTCATTAAAAATTTTAAGCAAAAATAAAAAAAAATGAAAATGTGATTGCAAAGTTGCAACACCAAACTCACAGGGTCATAAACTACACAGATTTTATAGACAAAGAAAGACAGGCAATTTTAATAGAATGGAAAAAATTGATATACATTCATTTTCAGTAAAAAAAAAAATTCCACAAATAAAGCCCAACTCAACCATTGGGGACACTAAATGTTGAAAGCTAAGTGCTGTTCAACAAGAATGAAAACCTCAAGAGAAGAAAAAGCATTACTACAGAATAAATCTACAAGGCTTATAGGCAAGCGACAGTTTGCATTGTACACTTTCTTTAATGAAAAATGTCAAGTGAGGTGGAAAGTAAAACATTTTTTTATCTGTTTCTTTTTGTCATTGAAGCTTCAAGTTTTTGTCGCAGTATAGCTTATTCTTAAGTGAAAGTTGTAATTCTTCAAGTTTGATTTTCCATGCACTGAAATATATTTCAGGATTTTCTGTATATTCATCTGATGAATTTACATTTATTGAACAACAGATAAGTTCTGATCATATAAAATCTATGTATGATTTGTATCAATGTAACTAACTTACTGGCATCTCTTCTTCTTTCACACATATATCTGTACATGTAAATATATTTTGCTCATAATCTATTTGTTATATTTAATTTTTTTCCCCAGCACTATTTCCCAGACATAATATACAAAAAACACAATCATATATTCAACCTGCTTTTCAGGACTTTTACTATTTTAAAACTTCTGGTCTGAAATTTTCTTTCTTGTAAGGTGCTGTCTAATAAAATCAAACCAATGAAATATATTTATTTGTTCTTTCTTATGTTTTCTTACTTTCAAAGGCTTTCCCTACAGATAATACTGCCTTGCACTTTCCACCAGAAAAGAAGTAAAAGTCACATTTTTATAGAAAAATGTGACTTTTACTTCCTCTGTTATACCTTATACTAATAATCTTCTTTGTAAAATATTGTGGGAAATTTAATGACTCCCCAAATTGATTTGTGGCTGAATAACAAAGATGAGACAATTGAACAGTTTAAAAAACATACTTTATATAAGAAATAGAGGATTGCCAAAAATGTATTTTTTAGCAGTTATAGCATCAGGGTTGAAATCCAAATACATGTATCTGTTTGAAATTGATTGAAACTTATTTGATGCTGCTCTTATTCTCATCCCAATCACTGCTTGTTCTTGCATTATTCGCATTTGTTTGTGGCCAGCATCGCATCTTTTTGGAGTAGGCTTTGGCACCTTAATTCAATTTGGTACCTAATTTTGGGTCTTACTGATTATTATCAGAAAAATGGACCCTATATTTCTATCAGCAGGTGTTATCAACCAAAGGGAGAAAACCTATATTTTTTTATAATATTACTAGTATTAATTTCAGCACTTTGCTATAGAGCAGGAGTCAGTAACCTTTTGGAGAGAGTGAGCCAGACAGCTATGCAGTGTTTCAGAAGAGGGCCATGAATATTAAATTTTCTATAATAAATTGTCTCAACCTCAGACTGCTACATCCAGAAGGCTGCCTTGGTAATGAAGGTTTAAAGAAAAACCAACAAAGTTAATGTTATATGATTTAAACAGGTTACTTATTTTACTGAAAGAATAACAAGATAATAACTAACAGAATCAACAAAAATGCAAATTCCTTACTACAATTAAGCCAGAAAAAAATCCTCTTGGGGCTGGGGGTTGCCGACCATTGCTACAGTGTACTGTTTAGCAACCACAATTTCTGTACTCATTTAGGGCCCTACATCTGTTTCTAGTCAGTATCAGTGGTTTTTGGAAGGAAGACACTAAGAAAGCCTTGCTTGCTTTGAGAACTGTGCACTTGGATGAATGGGAAGCCTGTCATGTGCCCTGAAGTGCATACTTCTATCATGAGTGAAGTTCTTTGGACACCTGATTGTTGTTGAGGAAAGCATTATATCAAGGGAGGATTGTTTGAGATGATTTCATTGACAAGCTCACTCTGACAATGACTCTTAGTGGTTAGTAACCATGAGTTTAATTCTACATCTGTGACCATGAATCAGACTTAGAAAAGTTTAGTAAATACATATTTCTATTCCCAATTTAAACTCTTTTATTTAATATTGTTGGTACTTATAGTTATAGCAAAGCCTACAAACAAAAACTGACTAAATATAACTTTTGTATTCACATTAATTACATTCAGACTAATGTCCTTATTTTTATTGTTGGACATTTTTAATAAAACAGCTTTTTCAGAAAAATAGTTTTCTTAAATCAACTGTTATTTCTCTTCCCTTGTATTAGTGGGGGGGCTTTCTTTTTAATTTTTTGTTTAAAGTAGTGTGGAAAAAAACAACATTGTGATTATATTATTTTCCCTTCTAGTTACATATGCTATTCATTTTAGTTATTGTTGCTGTCTTCAAGAGATATGGTTTCTGTTATTTGGTAAACTTCTTTGTGATTCTCTATTGCCAGTCCATGTATATTAAGATTAACAAATCAGCCTGATGTTCAAGATAATATTTCCTGAACAAATCTAAATTTGTCATTCATTTTTAACATAGTAAAATAATAGATTGGAACTGTTTACTAATACTGCCAAGGAAAATATTTACAAAACTAGAATTCTACAGTCATTTTATGTTCCAGACATTAATATTATGTTTACTTCTAGGTTCTAATAAAATCAGGAAAAGTATGGAAAAAAGAAAAACAAATATTTCTGAAGAGGTGATTAATTTATAATCAATAAGGTTTGCTATTAAAATATTCATAATGAAATTAAGCTTATGCTGCATTTTCTGTGGCAAAGGACATAATTGAAAATAACTTATAATCACTTTAACCTATGTACACTGATTACATTCTGAATAAAACTTAGGATTGAGGCAATAGCAACTATTTTATAATTTATGCTATGAGACTGTATATGAGAAGATGAAAGAGAGTTTTTCTGGTTAGCAAATTGTAATGCTAGCTATTTCCACATATGGAAACATTTGGCATTCACTAAGTGAACAGCCATTGCCACTATTAGTTGAAATTTATAAATTCTTTCTATTAAAACAATTTTTAAGGACAATAACGTTCTCAAATCCATTAATTATTATTGCTCTTTCCTTGTATTGATTGGGGTTTTCTTCTTAACCTTTTGTTCTAAGTAGTGTGTGCAGTATTTGGTCCTTTAGTCAGGAAAATGAATGCAGATGGCTTTGATTAGTGATCCATGATATTATATTTTTTTCTGCCCGGATGTTGAATGTTCAGTTTTCTCTTCACCAGTCCTCAATATAGTCTTGCTTTTTAACTGGGTTTAGTTATACACTACAGTTTAGAAAATTATATTTGTGATTATGTCATTATTTTCCTTCTATTTACATGGACTATCCATTTTAATTGTTGCCACTGTTGGTAGTTTTCAATAAATGTATTTTTTATTATATGGTAGAAATCTTTGTGGATCTGAGTGCCAGTCCATGAAGTTTGAAGAAGGATGACCCTCACTAAAATTGGCATGGTTCAAGGCATTTTAACCACTGATCTGAGAAAGCATCTGTATGCAACTGACAGTTTAAACATTTCTGAGCAGCTTGAGTGCCATGCATGATATCCATATGAAAGTTTCAATCTGACAAAGTTATTTAAGAATATAATTAGAGTTTTGAGGTTAATGTTTTGCTTTAGTAGTATCTTGCAGTTTGGGACAAAATTACACCATGGGCAGTGTATTCTGTGATCAATTTTCTTATTTCCTACATGAAATTTGTATAACTGATCCATGCACTAAGTTATTTTGAAGTGTTTAATATTTATTAATTCCAAATTCTAAATATTTATGATGGATTCAATGCATGTGTAGTCATTCCTTTTATTTCAATTCTTGATCATAGCTTCTGTTTTGAAAATGTTTCAGTCTAACATCAAATTTTGTAATAGAATTACTGCCTAAAAATTTAATTTTATTATCACAAACAACAATTGAATGAAAGTTGCAGACAGAGAAAGAGAATTGTTAATATCTATTTAGTTTAATATTTAATGTATTTCCATGATGGAGGTCTCATGGATTTTACAAATAAAGATAGGAAGGAATGTTTGCTCTGATTTCAACTCAAGAATTTTTCGACACTTCTTATAGAATCTCTACCTGGCACGAGAGAAAAACATTAAGGTATGGAATCAGTTCTATCCCTGAATTAATCTTATAACCAAAAATTTTATTTTAATGTGCAAAAATTTCAGTGAAATTCAGTTAAATTTATACTGATTAAAAAATGAGCAATCTTTTCATAAAACATATAAAATATATATAAAAAAAAGATCTAATAGTTTTAGAGATGTAATTTTCCCAGAGATGTACTAAAAACAAATTTTATGTTTCTGCTGAATTTGTAATGAAGCATCTTGAAAGCTTAGATACTAAAGACTAGAACTAGGAAGATTAAAATGCTCTTTCCATATTTTAATGACTATTCTTTAAAAGCTATTAGTATCATAATTTATAATTGCATTAATTTAAAGAATGGTAATTTAATGATGAAATATCAGAAATTTTAGAATTCTTTACTGGCTGCAAGATAATTAATTGCTTTAATATCAATTTTCATTAAGTCTAATATTTGCTTGTTTCAGAAAGAACACAGAAAATTTGGTCAAAGAAGTTGTGCATGGAGAAAAAAGAATAACAAATTTAACAAAAATTTAAGAAATTACTTCCAGACATTAAAGGAATTCAGTTTAGTACAAAGTCTATGTCTATAAGATTTCCAAATGACAGATATATTGAATGTAATAGGAATTCAAATAGTTGATAAATTAATACTTATGTCTGTAGAAAACTATTTCAGAGGAATACCTAGAGGATAGAAATTAAGAATTTGTAATAGGCCACTCTTGGTAAATGTTACTTTTCATGAAGATCATTTACAGTAAGATGCAAGTTACAAATAAAATAAACATTTAAAAGTGCAATTTAATTATTTATCAACAAAATTCTACAAATTTTTTTACTGAAAATCTGTTTGGTAGAGTTTCAACATTGAATTTATATATTGTACAGTAAAAATCAAGAAAAAAGTGGTTAGGGATGCAAATCTGACAGAATAGGTCTACTATTTATCTCTCTCTCTCTCTACGTATATATATATATATATATATATATATATATATATATATATATATATATATATATATATATATATATATATATATATATATATATATATATACAAATGAGAGAAAGAACAAATGGAGTAAAGATCCACAGTTTGCAGCATTTACTTTTAAAAAAGTGCTCAATACAAAGTAGAGCAAAACAATATTATTATATTTTTATTATAAGAGATTATCATAAAAACATTTTAAATTGCTACACAAAAGCTTTCATGTTTCAATACTATGATTGTACTTCATAAGGCAATGATTGGTAACTGGTAATAAAATGATTTTTTAGGGAAATTTAAAAAGAAATCATTATCTCTTTTCTGAAATTTAAAAATGGGGGCATAAGGTCAGAATTAAAAATATACTTGTGGGTATATCTAAATTAACCAATTATCAATTATATATATATATATATATATATATATATATATATATATATATATATATATATATATATATAATTATTTATTTAAAAATATGATTCCAACTCGCAACATGAGAGGTCTCATGTTTCAAAACAAGAGACGAAAACTTCAATATAATTATTTGAATTAAATTGAGTTAAAGTAAGCTCTGTTCCATCTTCAAGCGAAATTTTTTTTGGAATAACTTATTTCTGAAATTTACGTGTTTTAATAGTATATTCATAATTGAAATCAAAATTTTCATGGTAACAGCCAGGGCGATTGTTTAAATAGGAGGGGGGGTGTTGGGTGTTAATAATAAGTATCAGTATAGAGTTACTCTTATGTCGTGAGTTGGAATCATATTTTTAAATAAATAATTATATTTATGCTCTACTTTTGTATCGAGCACTATTTTTTAAAAATAATAACAAAAATACTAAGGAACTTTGGATTATTTACCTAACCAGTTCTTTTCTATTATTCTATATATTTTCACACACACACATATATATATATATATATATATATATATATATATATATATATGGGGAAATTGCATGACAAAGTGGAAAATGTTTATTTGTGATGTGTTTCGTCCTTCAGGACTTCATCAGACTAAATTTGTTGTGTTGGTATGACTACATTTCCTCAATATTGTTTTGTTTATTTGGTTTGGTGTATTTTTTTTTTGTCATATCAACCTCAATCGGTTATTTAATACTGACAAAATTTTTAGGATAAGTTTGTAAGAAATCGGTTTGTAGGAGATCAGGTTTCATTGGCATATTTTTGTAAACAGGGTTTTGTATTGCGGGAAATATTTTCTTTTTTCAAAAATATATTGCTGGTAATATATTTTGTTTTTCAAGTTTCCAAAAATGTATTGGTGGTATTTTTACTATAAAAATCTATTTTTATACTTTCATAGTGTTTTAACCACTGTTTGTGGGGTTAACTATTTACCCTGGGACCCTAACATTTGCTACCACCCCTGGGTCAGGATGTAACTGGGAACAACAGCAATTAAGAGATGGTTTCATGCTCTTCAAAACCTCCTGATCAGAGGCTTTGCTGCTGAATGCAGTTTATCGTTGTACCCAGGACACCCCAATATTTCTTGATATATAAAAATACATTATTTTGTGTGTGTATGTGCATGTATATATATATATATATATATGCACACACATAAATATATATATATATATATATATATATATATATATATATATATACACACAATTTTTATACAAATCAAGCAAGTACATAAATATTTTAAATGACAGAAAATATGATACTGAAAACCAAAGAGGAATTGAAATAGCAAAAGACCCCTTACAAAAAAATCCCTCTAAAAGACTAAACAAGGTATTAAGAGACAGGAAAATTTTGTAAGAAACAAAGTAAAGAATGCCAAACTACTATTTAATATCAATCCTCCTATCTGACAGTGACTATGTAATATCAATCCTCCTATCTGACAGTGACTATGTAATATCAATCCTGCTATCTGACAGTGATTATGTAATATCAATCCTCCTATCTGACAGTGACTATGTAATATCAATCCTCCTATATGACAGTGACTATGTAATATCAATCCTGCTATCTGACAGTGATTATGTAATATCAATCCTCCTATCTGACAGTGAATACTGGACAATTTATTACATTATTATTGAAATGCCATATAAATTTTGCTTATTCCTAGTTATCATTAAATTTTGTACCATAAAAAAACTTATATATATATATATATATATAAAGGAAAGAGGTTATAGTTGTTCCAACAAGAGAAAAGTTTATATATGAAAAAAGAAGAGAGAAACCACAAACACTTGTGGTTGTAATGTGCATGTTTTTAAAAAATATATTATGCTTTATTTTCCATAATTTTGCTACATGCGTTTCTGGTCTTGTGACCTTAATCAGGCAAAGAGTGGATATTTCCACATATTAAAAGGAATTAATTTTTCCCATGTTTTTTGATGTTAAAAATTCTCTTTTTTGTGTGTTAGTGACACAAATGTCTTCCTTAAATAAAATTTTATTGATTTTGGTGTGTTCATTTTTTATGGTTAAGGATTCTATAATTTGTATTCTTTTTATTATTATTTGTGTAGAGACACAAAACATCAGC
The DNA here is from genome assembly GCA_903632075.3 of Acanthosepion pharaonis. Lineage (NCBI taxonomy): Eukaryota > Metazoa > Mollusca > Cephalopoda > Sepiida > Sepiidae > Acanthosepion > Acanthosepion pharaonis. The sequence continues at coordinate 1,257,570 of CAHIKZ030005492.1, read as the reverse complement.
AGCTACTCATACTTTGTAGCAAAAAGCTGATCACATGAGTTTTCTCAAAATCCATTGGAAACATGATGACTAAAGGATAACATGTGTGAATAAATTAAGAGGTCTTTTCCAACTTCTTTTTCTTTAATATTTAGTTAAGTATTATATATTAGATGATGAACCTGCATGAGGTTAGTTACAAAAGAAGTGTCTGTAAGTACATTCAATTTTATATCATGTGTACAAGCATATTGTTTTTGACTTTTGTAACTTGTGTTGAAATAGTTTCTTCATATACACCTAGGCTCATGTTTAATTCAAACTCTTTTTGTTGGGGATAATCACCAAAGTGTCAAGTCCAGCAATAGCCAACACCTCTAGCGTACTCTGTTGGAGCACCAGTTCTTTAACTCAAATGGAAATGCTCACTTTGATGTTCCTAAGTGATATGGCTAAAACAGAGCTTAATTTTGTCCAGTTCCATGAACCCACACCTGGAATACCATCCAAAAATGCTAGGTTCATGAAGCAGCTTTCCTAACTAATCAGAAAAGACTGACATGCTAATGAAGGCAGCTCCAACCTGGCTGGTACTAGTGACAGGCCCCATGGCAGGCAAACCTAACCCGTCTACCAGAAGTGACACCAAGGTATTTCCATCAACAGCAATGCCTTCCTTTGGCCAATGACAAAACCAACTGCAGTAGAACAACTCTCAACTATTACAATGCAATAATTTGTGGAATATTTATCCCATGAGCTATTTCAATTCATCTACATATGTGTGTTGATTTTTCCATGTATCTATCTTGACTACTATGTTATGTTACATCCTGAACAAATTCTTAGTCTTTCATGACTGACATAACACCAGAACAAGCAAGCTATCAAACCATGTAAATCACAGGAAATAAAAATGCTCATTTATCTTAACCATATTTTATGTTCATTTCTTGTTAATGGTATGGCTTCAATTACATCACCATACCTGGAAACTGTTTCAGATTGAAATCATTTTTCTCTGTGGGTTGCTTTAATATACAAACTTATTTAAATTATGAACTATAAATGTGAAACATCACATGAATCTGTATGATTTACTTGGAAAAGACCTTTTCCTTTTATTTTAATCACCATAAAATACAATGGGCCCATAAATCATTACAATATCTATCAGCTAATTTTATTCTGAAAATTATAAATAAAAACTTAAATATTAATTACAAATAAATAACTTTAATACAAGAAAATAATTAGTTCTAATTATGAAATTCAACAGACTTAATAAATCTATAAAATCAAACCATCTAATTACAAGTTAAAGTCTATTAGCATGCAATAAGATAATTAATTTTACTTAAGTAAATTTTCTGTTGCAATTATCAGGCAGATGTTTTATTAATTTAAGAAATAAATGTTTCTACAAAGTTTTAACTGAGGTCCACTTATGCAACTCTTTAGTTTTTCATGTGTAATTAATTTTCAGCATGTTTTCTAATTATATATTAACTAAAACAATGTGACTTTGTGGGTGTAGCTAATAATGAAGCAGTTGATACTGCATTTGTTTTAGTTTATTCTTCAATTTAAAATACAACAAAAGTCATGCTGTATGTTTGTAAATATAATTTAACCATGGCACTCAGACATATTTAAACTTATCCATATATTGAAATCTTCACATTGAAGTATACATTAATAGATAGAAAGTGGATAACCAACATTTTTCAACAGGTAAGATTAAATATTCAGATTAAGAGAAATGTTATGAAATCATCTAATAAGGTAATTTACACAACATGCACACATCTTTGCATGTCTAAACATCTAAGTTAGTTTTAAGCTGCACAAATCTTTATTTCATTATGTAATTAATACACCTACATACATATATACCATATTTCTTACTATATAAAGTATACTGTTTTTCTACATTTTCTTGAAAGAATTTCTATTATATACGCCATTAGTACTGGTACTAGACAAATATTGAAACACAGGAGTGTTTCAATATTTGTGACACACTAGTTTCATAATGATTCCTAGAATGAAATATAAAATTATAAATGAGTGAATTATGACCACAAATAAAAATAATGATCTTCTTAAATATCATTTTAGATGTTATTTTTGGTGGATACTCATATTTGAGTAGACATTCTATTTATTTATTAAACAGTTTATTTATTTATTTTAGTTTATCTACCTGAATATTTAAAAAATCTTATTAAAGAAAAATATGAACTCTATGGAAGGTTTCAAACATACTTCCTCCTGGGAAGAAGGAAACTGTTGTTAGATCTGATGTACCTTAACTAACTCAGTCACAATGAAGCCTTACCAATCAAGCAAGGTCCAAACAGTGCCATTAAACAAAATCTTTTTTATCATAGATTCCTTTAAATTATCATATCTGCTTAGTTTCATATCTGAACATAAACAAAGTAACATTTTTAAGATTTAATGGATATTTTATTTATTAATCTGATTAGATTTTTATCAATTTAAATGTTATTTATTAAACAGTATATTTATATTTGTCTACTGGCCTGAATATTCCAGAAATCTTGTTAAATAAAAATATGTATTCTCCATTTAAAGTGATAAAAAAATCTGTTTGTGTGTGTTTATATATATATATATATATATATATATATATATATATATATATATATATATATATATATATATATATATATATATATATATAAGCAATTAATGTTTTTTAATCTGACCTTATTTTTTTATCATGAATATTATATTTAGTTGGCACACAATTTTTAGTTAGCAGACATAGATTTTGAAAGGTTTCAATGAGAGATAACTTTCTTAAATTGTAATTAAGCCTTGCTTTGCTGCAAAAAAACTTCTCATGGATTAATAGTAAAGCATACTTATCTTGAAAGTGGTTTCCTAGCTAAAATCCTGCAAAGTTGTACATTTTCATTCATAAGATTTTTTGATTTTGAGGCTGTTAGATATTAATTTTTTTAAGCAATACACTCCAACCAAGGTGGCAGTGTTGCTAGTATACAAGGTGATACAGTGTAAGTAAGGGGAAAAACTGGCTATAGGGGGTGTTGAGGAAAGGCTAGAAAGAAGAACAGAGAAGGATAAAAACAGGGGATCAAGGTAACAGAAGATGTCGATTGACATTACATTTAAATTTTTGAAGATTATAATTATCAAAGAAGCAAGTAAGAGGAAGGGAGTTCCATTGATAGGAAGTATGAGAGAAGAAACTGTTGGAGTAGAAGAATTCCACTGTTTATTTTTTTTATTCAATTCACCCAAGCAAGGCAGTAGAGCCACTAAAACAAGGGATTACTCGGTTGTTTAAGAATAAGAAAAAAAGAGAAGCATTATTAAGGAGCAAGAACAATAGAAGAAGAGTCATCAAGAAGACAGAAAATAAAAATTGACATTGCATTTAAATTTTTGAAGATCAAAATTGTTTGCAAAGCATGTAGCCAGAAGAGAATTCCACAAGTGAGAAGTGTGAGAAAAGAAACTGTTAGCATAGAACTTATGGTTACATCTAGTCAATTCAACTGTAAATTGATAAGACCTCATTGCCAATCTAGTACTGCATGAATTCATAAAGTTTAGGTACCATAGAGGAAAGTATATCAAAACAATAAGAAAGTATTTATAGAAAAGGCACAGGGAAGCTACATTATGTTGGTAGGAAAGTGACTGAAGATGAGATTCCAGGTAATACCAATAATATTGTGATTCTTTGGATTTTTTCAAAAATCTCTAAATATATAACAGAAGCACTGGACCATATGTGGCCTCAATATTCAAAGCATGGATGAATGGAAGCCTTCTAGATATGTAATATAGATTCTGGAGAGAAAAATTGTCAAGCATGACACAATGAACCAACTTTCTTAGCAGCTGACCTAACAATGGATTCAATACACTTTTTCCATGTCAGAGAACGTTAACCCAAGAAGGCATAATGAGTTACTCTCCTGAAGTTTAGCTTCAGCCATACTGATAGGAGGCAGAAAGGGTCTCTTAGATGATAAATAAAGAGAAGTCTTGTTTTGGAGACATTAAAATTAAAAAGTCATTCCTTGTTCCAGTTAACAACAGATTGTAGGCCATTTTTGAGATCAGCTGCCAATTTGACCTTATGGAACTGATTAGACTTACTATTAAGAGTAAATAGTTGTGTCATCTGCATAGATACTGAGTTGAGAAATGATGCCATCAGGAAGGTCATTGATAAAAATTAAGTACAATGTAGGTCCGAGGATAGAGCCCTAGGGGACACATGCATTAGTACAAAAAGATCTAGAAGATTGGCCATTCAGGATAACTTTCATTTCATGATTTAGTAAGAATGAATGAATCAGTTTAAAATTTTGTCCAGAAATACCATAACTTTTCAACTTGGGAAGAAGACAGGTATGCCAAACCCTATCAAATGCATTGGAGATGTCCAAAGCAACAGCCTGAGCTTCACTATTCTTATCTAAAGCTTGAAAAAAAAAGAGATCTCTACTCAAACACATGTACTCACTAAATATAATATTTATAATAATAAGAAATACATATAAGAGTATATAATTCCTTAGTTGAATATTATTATTTTTTATAAAAATATTCCTTGCTAAACTATAAGTGCATGTTATATGGTGGAAAAATGTATTGGTTTTAACTTTTGCTACACAATTAATGATGATTTACTAAAGAACATAGACTTTTTCTTACAAGACGTAAGCAGATTTAGAGAATTACTTTTTACAATAATGAAAGTCTAAATTTATCGGCTTGGCAAGCAGTTTACTTAAAATGAACATTTTAGAAAGACCAACAGAAATAAGGTTTGCAAAGGAATTAAAAAGAAAGCATAGTGAGTGGGAAAGTACAGATGCAAAAGAAAAAGAAATTAGTAACAAATTTTGTGCTTCTTTGGTACCTCTGTCTCCAAGTCATGCAATCAGTTTGTTTTCATTGGTTAGCTTGCTTGTGGTCATGTGATCTCCAAAAATATCTCAAGACATGCAGTTAACAAGATTGTGTAGCCAGATAACAAGATACACCCATGGCATCTGATGAAGAATCATATGATATTAGAGATGTCTTACAGGTCCACTGGTTGCCTTCTTGATAATTCACTTTGTAAGATGAAAATTGCAGATTGAATGAGGCAGGAGAATCCAGAGTATGGGGGAGTAAAAGAATCAAACAAGCAAGAAGACAAGATATGAACAAAAAATGGGTGAAAGAGAAATGGAGAGGAAAATGAAAAAAAAAATGGTATGCTGATTAGAAAAAGTGTTAAAAATACCTGTGTTGTCTTTTTATTTTATATTTTTTTTCTTTTTATCCCTGCTTAGGTTTTTATTTTTTCTTTCATTCAAGGCAACCATGCAGAGTTACCTTAAAATAATCACACAAGAGTGGACAGTTTGCCACCAAACAGCTATCAACACCAAAGCACAGTATAATTTTAACTACCATTTCTTCCCCATGAGTTGTGAATTTTAAGAAAAGTGAATTTTATACTTTTTCTTTCATCCAATTTTACAATTTTATTTTAATTCTCCCAAGCCTGCCTTAATCTAAATATTTCCATGTCATGAAATTCCGATTCTGTGAAGTAAGTACACATTACATTAAATTTTGAATATTTTATAACTGTATGAAATAGGTTTGCTTAAGTATGTTAAAACATAATATAGAGATTTCTAAATGGAGAATATCACAGAGTAGTCTTTGTTATTTATATTTAATTTCCAAAGGTTTTTGTGATGACAATTTTTTTTATTTCTTTAGAATAAAGTAAATAAACATTCAATTTACAATAAAAATGTCTGTTCCATTTTTATTTAAATTTTTTATGTGCTGAGTGATTAAAAGAGTATTTTTTACAAAGAGGTGATAATGAATTCTCAACCTGACTCACTTCCCAAAACCTAAGCAAATGACAAAACAATGGAATTTCTTTAAATTTTTTCTCAGCTAAGTCAACAGCTTATTAGCACCGTTTTTGGCAGTAAAGCCACTAAAAGACAAGGGGTTACTGGGTGTGGAAGAATTAGGAACAGAAACATTCCTAATGAGCAGAAAGAGAAAAGAGTAATCATGAAGACAGTAATTAGAGATTAATATTGCATTTAAATTCTTTGAGATTAAAGTTGGCTGGAAATCATAAAGATGGAAGGGAGTTCCACAAGTGAGAATTGCAAGAAAAAATGTGTTATCATAGAATTTACTCTTAGATCTAGCCAGTGCAACTGTAAATTGATGAGATTTCAATACCAGTCTATGACCTCTCTTTTCTCCTCCCTTTATAATGTTGATCAGAATGGTGATACCATTTTACTTTTGGTATGGTAAATTTCTTAAAAAAACAATTTAACCAATGTCAAGTAACAACATATGTGAAATGTGAAAGATATAATCCAAACAGATGTGAAAAATCATAAAAGCATAAAATTAATAATGACAGTATTGTTTGTTATAGGTTTTAACTTTTTGGGCATTTTGGGGTACTTCAAAACCCATGATTCTTAATATTAAAATAATGGAGCCTATAACCCCCAATTTAACAAAAATTAAATGCATGTATCTAATTAGACAAAAGTAATCCTTTAATATATTAATTTCCACCAATTTAGTAATGATTTACATCATTATGAAACTACCACAACTATAAAATTTTTTTTACAACATTCAGGTATCAATTAAAATATAAAATGGTCAGATAAAATAGATATGAAGAGCATGGCAGTTAATATTCAAACAATGTTGCAAATTATTAGACTGATGCAAAGATACACAACATCATTATTGTTTGCAGAATGTGGAAATCTCATATGCGTCTTTAACTTTATTTTGGTGGAATCATTACTGAATATAAAATATGTATTTTATCCTGTTTAATCTTTGTGTTTAAAATATTAAGAAGTGGATCCCTGAAGCTTATTATAAAGATGCAGTAGATGAAAACACATCTTGGAAATTATCTATTTCTGAGATGAGGTATTGTAATTATTTGCACTATTTACATTGTTCAGACTGTTGTCTTCAGCTTTGTTGCCATATTCATGATGTTTTGTATGCTCTGACCTTTTTCCATTGATTGGAATTTTGAACAAAACCCTTTATTTCATCCCCTGGATTAGATTGTTCTAGTTCCACATGCTATACCTCTTCCAGATTTCTCAGATTCAGTTTTAGTTATTTCCCTTTAACTCAACTCCCAAAGTTTTTGTTCACCTTTGTTGTGACCAAGTATTGAATTCACAACTCTTAGACATTACATTTAAAAGCATTGTTTGAGTAATCCAGTGACACAAGTCACTGGATTATTCAAACAATGCTTTTATGCACTGGGCCATGTGTCCTAGTGGACGAAATAAATGGTTCAGTTTGAAATTCCAATCACCATAGCAACTGCTCTGATGAGCTATTTTCAGTGATGCCCCAACTGCATGAATTTAAGCATGCTACTAGATGGTATCTTGGTCCCACCTTTTCACTGTCGGAAAAATTAAATGTAACTGCCTTTTCTACTCTAACAGCTTCTTCTCTTCACTTCTAGACAGTTGAACTCTCTTCCTCTTACTTGCTTCCCTGATAACTATAATCTTGAAATATTCAAATGTAATGTCAATTGACTTCTTCTGATTCTTTGATCTAGATCCCGTCCTTCTCTTTATCCCTTCCATAAACATTTCTCTTTACTCTTACTTTCACTATTTGTAACCCCTTGTGTGCTGGTGGCACTCCTGCCTTGCTTGGAGTGAAATGCCTAAAAAAAAAAAACCCTGAAGAAGGCTGGAGTGTACAATGGTTGAAATGTCGTGAATATGGCAACAACAGTTTGAACAATCTAAATAGTGTAAATAATGATATGTGAAGTTTTTAAAAAAAGGATATTTAAAGTCAAACCTGAGTGTTTTGAGAAGTGCTGCCTTTAAGTTAATGGGGGCATGAGTAAGCTAAAGTTAATTTGTATTATTTTCACAGGAGCAAATGATTTGCTGTTGATCAGATCTCCAAACACAAATTGGTAATGATTTTATTTAGAATTAAGAGCAGAAACATTTATGGGAAACCTGAAATCTTAAAAATAAATTGGAGATACTGTTGCAAGAAGATGCAACACAATGCATAAAATTGTTAAAATATTAGAAATGATTCAGTCAATATCATTTTAATAATGTACTGGAATAGATGAGAGATTTTTGCTGGGGAAGAAAGGTGATTGGTGATTGTGCTGCATGACAACACCTAATATGAAGTTGCAAATAGAACACAGTAGGTAACTAAGACAGGAAGTTCTACATGGGGCAGATTTTCAGGGCTGTTATCTTCAGATTCTCTTTGTTTCATTAGTTGGCTGTTAAAATTTGTATGTGTATCAATATATCCTCCACTGTATATACACCCTTAATTAATTGAAACAACCACTTTTTTTTTTTCACTATACAGTTTTTAAACCCACTGGAGTGACAGTGTAATCAATTTCTATTTTTATCTCTGATTAGGTTATTTGATTAAAAAATTTATTTGTTTGTGATTGCATCAGATTTTATCATGCCCAGACACTATTGTCTTGACTTTTGATTATATGTTTCCCTCCATTACTGTATATGAAAATTGTAATGCTACATTAACACACTGGTAATCCTTACAAGTGAACAAATCAAAGTACTATAGACTGTCCCAAAACTTAATTGAAACAATCTGCAAAGAATGACTTTAATGGACATTTCTTTTCATTGGAAAATTCACTAAAATACATTTTGGATTTTAACCCCATATGGATATATATATACAGTGTAATCAATTTTTTAAGACATTTTTTTATTTTTAGAATGTCTCTGATTATGTGACGTCATTTGTTTACATTTGGATATGCACCGAACAGATAATTTTGTTATTATTAGATTCATATTACTGCTCACCACTGCAAATAACCTAATCAGAGACAAAAATAGAAATTGATTACACTGTCACTCCATTGGGTTTAAAACCCACTGGATAGTGAAAGAAAGGAAACTAAAGTGGTTGTTTCAATTAATTTGCACAAGGGTGTATATACAGTGGGGGGAAACAAAAAATGTCTTTATATATATATATATGTGGGAGAATATGATATTTAAAATTCTATATATCACATCAATGTTAGGAAAATTAATGACAAATACACCCAGAAGAAGAAGAAGAAGAAAAAAAAAAAAAAAAAAAAAACAACAACAACAACTTCTTCTTCTTCTTCTTGTCTCTTTAGAATGTTGACCATCATGGCTCTCTGCAATTTCCTGCCCTCTATAGCTCTTATTAAATTTTATATTTTTGTTATCTCTCCAAAACCTTGTTATGCCTTATATTTACCCAAACTTGCTAGATAGGTTATGCATTGTTTTCCTCTATCCCTCTGGCCTTCAATATGTCCTGGGAGTATAAAATTTTCCAGTCCCTCTTTCCTCATTATGTGCCTAAGAAATCTCTTCCTGATGTTAAGTAAAAGTGTCTTTCTATTTGCATTTTCTCTAAAAGTTTGTTGTTACTCACATGCTTGATCCATGTTATTTTCTCAGCATCCTTCTGTAGAACCATGTTTCTGCTGTTTCCAATTTCTGTGAAGAGATTGTCCAGCATTCACTGATATTACTTAACAGTTCAGTACTCTCATTTTTGCTTCAGCATTTCCTGCCTATGCATAATTACAACCTATGTTTACATTTTTATATCCCATCTCCCTTTCCTATGCATATTACATCAACAAAAACATTACTTTAGTCCAATGAAGTCCTACAGGATGAAACAAATCATGAAAAAAGAAAACTCCCACACTGTCATTCACATATATATATATATATATATATATATATATATATATAATGTGAGTAAAAATATGTCACTTAGTAGTTGATTGACATTACCTTCAGCATCCTGACTTATAGATGGACCTGTTCATCCACTCTTCAGGGGGTATCAGTAATTTACTGCTTATATTTTGGGGAATTTTTCCTTTTATGCATATTTAACATTGGTGTAAGTTTTCTTCTGTATTCTCTGTGTTATGCATGCACATACATAAAACAAAGGTGGTTTAATTTTTTAATGGAATTATGGAGTAAAAATCAACTCAGGAAATAAGTTCTTTGAAAACAAGGAAAATAAAATTTTATTTATGTCATTTTCTTTTGCTTTTTACCAAAACATTCAGAATATAGATTATATATCTAATACATGTTATATATATTCTTAACTGATGTATGTAATATTATTTCCTGCCTATAAGTCTGTAATATTAAATCCTCAAACATTAAATGTTTATTGTTTCATAAAAATTTACGGAGAGAAATATTTTATGGAAATAGGGTTCAGAGATGTCTTTTATAAAACTAAACTCCACCGTTTTTAGTTTAAGACAAAAATTGTGGAAAAGATTTAAATATATCTCCAGGTTCTATTCTTGGTTACCTCAGTTCATAGCATCTGATTTCAATTTTTATATATAGCCTTAAGACCAAATCTGCAGGAATAAAATTTATAGTAAAGGTCAATGAGGGTTTATATATATATATATATATATATGTGTGTGTGTGTGTGTGTGTGTGTGTGTGTTATCCATATTTACTTGTTCCATACATCCAAACATATCTTGCAGGTCTTAATGCAACTGAAATTAATTTTTACTGGTTTTCCTACTTTCTACTGTGGTGAGGTACCTAAATGTATCTTTTGACTGAAAATTGACAAGCAAGGCAGGGAAGGAATTTAAGGTAAGCAAGCAAAAAAAGAGTATGAATAGATTTTTTTTAATTGCCTATTTGACAAAGATTTTTTAAAAATTAGGTAAATAGAGTGAAAACAAGAATAAGAAGCTATTTACACTATTTACATTATTTGGACTGAGATATCCAGAAAAGGCATGACATGTGGAACTAGAACAATGTATTCCAGTGCAAAAAATAAAAGGGTTTGGTTTGAAATTCAGCTATTACTCAAGAACTGACATATTGTGGAACTGACTTCTGTGTGAATACTTAAGCTCTTCAAGTGAAGGGTCAATGATTATTTATTCTTGCTATCTTCATAATTTCCACTGCCTACTGCTTTCTCTTTTTCTTAATCATTTCACCCTAAGCAAGGTGGTAATATCACCAAGATGCAAGGGATTACTGAATGTGAAAGAAGATGAGGAATATCTCACATCTCATTCATCATTACCATTTCAACAGTAAGCCTCTACTTTCAGCGGCTCTCAAGTTTTGTATTGGGTGAAATTTAGTAAAAAATTAGTAATATGTCAATTTTCATGTCGACATATTGCCAAAAACCTTACATTTAATAAGTTATGTAATGAAACTGTCAATGAAATATATTAAAACAGTTAAAATTTTATCCCATTCAGTCATTATTTTTATCATTTATATAAGTCATATGTTTTATAAGAAAATTTCAGAATATTATCAATTATAACATCTGAAATCCTTACATTTTACTGCAAATGAAAATATATGATAAATTTACACTGAATTTTGAATCCCAACGGTTTGTTTTAAAAATATTTAACAGCAGTGTAAAGTATTTGAAATAAAGTAAAAATAATTAAATAATGTATGTAAGGTTCATTCATCAACATTAATAACAATGCAGAAATCAATGGATGGAAGCAATATTTAATCAGATAAAAAGGAGAGGAAAATGCCTGTTGTTTTATTTGCTTTTAATATTTTTACATGGGGAAATGAAAGAATTCCTCAATCACTGCATCATTTCATATTTCTCATGAGGACAAAAATTTCATTCAAAATGCTGAGACCAAATCTTTTGAATGGTAAATAAAAAAAAAAACAGCAGGAAAATCGAAACTTCTGCAAACTCAATCCATAGAAAAATAATACACAACTCGATTTTACAACATCCCAAAATAACCAAAAGAAAGCAAATGATTAAACATTAGAAAAAGAGAAAAAAAAAGGAAGCCTAAAATGATAATAAAATTGCCAAAATCATATTTGATTATGATTCTCCACTTGATTAATGAGTGGGAAATGAAGAAGCCCTTTCTCCTAAAAAGGATTGTACAAGGGAATAATTGAATGCATAATTCATTTCAAAATGCTTCTTGTGCTTTTTGTTTCTGGCTATGGAGGTTAAGGTGTGAGTTTTATGACAGAGAATGGAACCTTGCTTTGTCAAGCTGAAAACACCTTTGTGGTTGTTATATGATTTCCTTTGCAATCAGAGATCTCATTCATAACATCAACTGTGTAAAAATTAATCATGCTTCTTTTATTGTTTACCTGCAGGAATCCTGAACAGAAACAGTTTTTATTTATACATAGTGTGGCAGAAATACCTCCCACATATACCTCCCAGAAATACTTCCTACATAATGGTAAGATATTAGTGGCAATGGTATCTTCATCTAGCTAATGTCTTACCAATATGTGGGAGCTATTTCTGCAGCACCCTGTATTTCAGTCTCTATGACAATATATTACTGTATATATTCATGGATAGATCACACCAGTAGATAGCTTGCATCCTTAATTTGAGGTTGTCAAAATGGGTATTTGTGGTTGACCCACAGATAGGTTGCACTATAATCTGGAGAGTTACATGGCCCTTTTTTAATGTAAATAAAATTAATGTTCATTAAGTGTTCATTCATTTAGACATAATTATTAAACTTCATCAGGACTGAAACCCTAAAATTCATGACTTTCTTTACATAATCTGGATGTAACACACTTAAAACACTAGTGCCATTTTTTCCATTCACATATTTTGGTAACATCAGAAACCTTGGATTAATGTAATTTGAACATGACAGCAGTTGGGACAGAATTTTTTTATGGCAGTTTTGTGCTAGCTTAATATCCCATTCCCAACATCATGTTTCATCTTATTCCTATCATGAAAATATAAAATATATTTTGGGGATGATAGTTAGTTAATGGTGGTAATAATGACACATGAAGAAGTCAACAGCACATGCATCCTGTATAAGTCAATTTATTCAGCTTTTTAAACTGTTACAAAATGTCGTTTCAGAATACTTTACAAACTGGAAATAAACAAACAACAATAATCAATAGCATCAATGCTAACCTGATGCAACAGATGTAGCCAACAAAATCTAGTCTCCCTCATTGACAACATCTAGTTCTTGATAAGGACTGAAAATCTCAAAAATTCTTGTTCAAAAACAATACAAAATGTGAAGTTCTAAGAGTTTATCCACAATTTTGATCCTGACATCAAACACCTTATTTGAAAATTGGAAAAATACAAAATACAATAGGACAGGATAAGGAACAAATAGGAAACATTTATAAATTTAATATGCTTTACTTTTATTTAAGCTTCATTAGAAAATGAAATATGGAAGAGAAAGGAAAAATCTGGTATCTTTATTTTTATACTATTTCCATTGTTCAGACTGTTGCCCTCATCTTTATTGTCATAATCACAACGTTTTGGCCATTGTATGCTTTGGCCTTATTCAGTTGATATATGTTATAATTTCAAACCAAAATTCCAATGTATATCACCTGAAGAAATACAATGGCTGAAATGTGAAGATGAGAACAACAGTGCAAACAATGTTAATATTGTAAATAAGTACAATACCTTATCTCAAAAATATCTTTACCTTTGTGTTGTTTGTTTTTCATTGGCTTCTTATCTTATCATTCTGTCAGATTATAATCTATATTTGATCCAAATTCATATATATATATATATATATATATATATATTTAAATCTAGAGAGCCAGACAAACCTACCAAGGTTTCACCTAAGCAGATCGTCAGGGAAGGCTGGCTAAAAAGATAAACAAAAGAACAGAATATTTATAGTCTATAAACAAAAAATCATAACCACATGACCAAAAAAAAAAAACAAAACCCCAAACAATGGTGGGGTTGAGGGAGAAACATTTATTCAAATCGAGATAAAACTACAACAAAAAAAAAGGGGAAAGAGGGAGAGAAACTTAGACAACAGGGGGTGGTAAACCATTTATTCAATTATTTGGGTTTTTTTTTTTTTTGGAAACATCCTCTATAAACAAAAAATCATAACCATGTGACTCTTTAGGTTTAACTAGGTTTGCTCTACTTACTGTATTGAACATGTTATTTAGTTATTTTGCTTACTCGTATCAGGGTTTTTTCTTTGGACTTCGGACTTGCATGCTAGATGATTATTTTCAGCTATTGTACATGTTCTTGGTTCTTTCTTTTTTTATACTTTTTTTTCCCTTTGGTATTGGTTTGATTATTCACAAATCAAGATACCGAAGGTTTTCTGGACAGTATATTTTCTTATACTTATAAGATTATTACTACTACTAATATATATATATATATATATATATATATATATATATATATATATATATATATATATATACTGCTTTTTTATATATGTGAGCATCAAAATAGTAATGAAATATAATGAATGTTTAAAATCAGAGAACAAAACCTTTTCTGTAATCCATGAAATATAGTAACTTTTAAAAGCTGATACTGAAGATTAACCTCTGATATAAAGAAATGTCCCAAAGCCTTTTTCTCTTATGCTCAGTTTTACATTTCTAAATTTTATTATTCTCAGGCATACTTTTTACATGCCAAAATCTTTCAGGATGTAGATGAACATGCCTATTCACAACATCCTGCCTTTTGTTGCTTTAAACATTTTTTATTTACATTATTCCGACTATTGTCCTCATCTTTGTCACCATATTTATTATGTTTCAGCAGTTGTATGTTCTGGCCTTCTTCAGGTGGTTGGAATGTTGAACTGAACCCTTTATTTTGTTCACTGGGGTAGACTATTCTAGTTCCACGTGCCATGTTTTAATGGATGTCAGTTATCCAGTGGATAAAGGCGTTGGTTAGATCCAGTGACAGGACCCAAAGAGTGTGAGTTCAATACCTGGTTAAGGCAGTGGAGAACTTTCAGAGGGAAAATTAACAGGAGATAACTGATAACTGACATCCATTAAAACATGGCACGTGGAACTAGAACAGTCTACCCCAGTGAGTGAAATAAAGGGTTCAGTTCAAAATTCCAACCACCTGAAGAAGGCCAGAGCATACAACGTCCGAAATGTTGTAATAAATATGGTGACAATAGTATGAATAATGTAAATAATGTACATAATACCTCATCTCAGAAATATAGACAGATATTTTTTTATTATTTACCATACCACTTTGTTCCTATTCTGCCATCCATTGACACACTCATTAAACATGTTTCATACTTGCTTGTGTATAAATCTTTCAAGCCCTAGTGTTGGGATACAGCACAATCTTTCAAGTAGCCCTAAACCAGTATAAAAGGGTAAAATGGTGAAACTAACATGAAAATGTTAAACCAAAAATATGCAAAACAATGATAGGTAATGAGATGAGGAGAGCAGATCAGCAGCCCTGGAGTGTCATGACAGCAGCAATCAAGGCATCAAACCAACAGCCTGAGAGCTTACATGCAAACAGAGGAAAATATAGCTTTTCAAATATGAGCTCTTTGGAGATAATGATTACATGTTAGTGTATATTCTGCCATAGATGGAGATCATCAAAAGATGATTAATTTAAATTATTTAAAATATTTTGCATTAATCTTAATTTTATAGCCATAGAATAGAAACATAGTTTTTAAAGGGAGTCTTAATTTTTAATTGAATTTTAATTAGTATTTTATTTATTGCTAAATATCAATCATTAATAAATAAATCATCATAATCTGGTCTTGCTCAGATTTGCTTGACTTGACACCATCCTTCCCATTCACCCATGACAGTTGGTATTTCATCCATATTGTACACAGCATCCTGAGTGTGTTGGTCAATGTACATTTTTATAGACCATCCAATACTGTTATGCCTATGAGATGGTTTTTACAAAAGTTCATTGTTAATAAGCTCTCTTTTGCTTTTCTAGCATATCTGAGAAGGTTGTGTCATCAACATAAATATTTATTTTGGAACTGATGACATTGAGAAGGTTGCTTTTCTTAGCATATCTGAGTCTCCTTCCTTTTATTACATCTGATATGGGAGTAAGTTTTCTCTTTTTTCAGGTGGTCTCTCCATGATATTTTGAGAATGGATTGTAGTATACTTGTCACTATAAAATTTTTTTAATCATTTCACCTCAAGAAAGGTGATAATGCCACTAAAACAAAAGGGGTTACTGGGTGGGAAAGACAATAAGAAAATTTTAGTGAAAAGAAAGGATAATAAAAGAACATGATTCAGGAATACAGAAAAACAATGGAAGGTAGTACTTAGAAAGACAGTAAATGGTGATCAATGTTGCATTTAAATCTTTGAAGGTTGGAAGTGGCATGGAAGCAAGAAACCAGAAGAGAATTACATATGCAAGAAAGAAAACAATCAGAATAGAAGTTAGTTACATCTAGCTAGTTCAACAGTAAAATTTATTCAATATAATCACTCCACTTCATATCTGGAAAATATGAGCCTAAGATGGCATGAAGAGTTGCTCTCCAGGAGGTTAGCATCCGCCATGCTAAAGAAAGAAGGTAGAAAAAGTTCTCTATGGGGATTAAATGATAGCAGTTTTGTTATAGAAGCATTAAAATTTACAAGCCATTCCTTGTCCCAGTTAACCACTGATTGAAGATAATTTTTTAGAGCAGCTGCCACTTTTACTTTGTCAGACCTATTGAACTTGCTACTAAGACAAGGGTAAATTGTTATGTCATCAACATAAATACTTATTTTGGAACTGATGACATTGAGAAGGTTGTTGCTGAAGATAAGAAACAACATAGGTCCAAGGATAGACCCCCTGAGAGACACCAGCATTAATGTGAAATGGATTAAAAGTGTGTTCATTCAACACATCCTTCATTACACAATGAAAGTGTTATTATCTAATGTCATGTAAGAAAGCAAATGAAAACTGCTTAACTTTACATTTCCACCTGAAAATGCATACACTACTTAGTTTAAAATTACCTGAGACATTTCATGTGCATACTTTCCCACTTTTTACTATCATGTAATAACCTGTTGGTTATACAGAAAAATAGATTGTAATTGACAAATAAGTTAAATAGGTAAGCTATTTCATAGATAAATAGGGACAACTGGACAACAAGATGAGCAAAATGAAGTTAATTGATGTTTGGAGAAAGAGAAAGAAACTAGTGTAGGTGTCGTTTTTATTTATCTCTAGCTGAAAGTGATGTTGTCATTGACAGATATTCCATATTGTTGTCAATCTAGCAGCAGAGTTAAATTCATCAGGGCACCAGAGAAAAAAGCTCATCAGAACAGTTGCCATGAAAATATTTTTAAAAAAGACAGACGGAAGCTATATCATATCAGTGTGAAAGTTACTAAAGTTGAGATGCCTGATCAGGAGCAATAACATTACAGCACGGGTGGAGAGCAGACCCAAAAAGAAAGTGCCAGAGTTCATGGAAAGCTATGAAGAGTTCATAGCTGGAAATGAACTGCTGCTTGTGCCCTTGATAATGGAAGTTATGAACACCAGGACCATCTCCCTGTTTACAAATGATGTGAAATCAAGGAAGTTTATTGGTGTCAGCAGGGAAGGAATGGAAGAAGCCTTAAAGAGCCCTATCATTGGTGTAAAGGTTTTGGGCAGAAGGAGTAATACAATGTAGGACATATTGCTGGCATTTGAAGAAGAGGCTGGATAAATCCTCACCACAAAGGTAATAAGATTGCAAACAGAGTACATGGACACCCAAAAGATCTGGATTACCTTACATGGGGTGCCCATGTACATCTTTCAGGACCATCTGAGTGCCTTTGTGGCAAAATATGGTCATGTAGAGTAGGTGTTGTCAGTGAAAAGCCAAGTGGTCAGTGCTACCATTGATTTCAAAGTAATGGTGACAATAACCAACAAATGTTTTAATGAGATCCCCAATGTGCTGACTTATGATGGATAGTTATTGTGGTAGAGAGCTGTCATTCCTTTTGTAGAGCATGCAGTGTAGGGCATCAGGCAAAGTCATATCATGGCAAAAATTCAAAATCAGCAACAAGCTCATCAGTGATGCCACCAGCACCCAAACTAGTAGAAGGGGAGGAAAATTCTAGCCAGGCATTCAGCAATTGGAAAGAGGTGTTAAAGAGAGGGAAGAAGTCTGTTTCCCCCACCTCCCTTGCAGAATGTCCCACTCAAAAATGTCTCTCGATTAGAGCAGCCAAAGGAGTGGCCAAACGAGCAGCAAAAGAGATCTCCTGCAAAAGAGCACCAACAAAAATTTTTAGCAGCCACAGCAGCAGCAGAATTTGGAACAACAACCCTGACAGGAACCGCAGCATCAGCAGTCAGAACAACAACAACACCCCCAAGTAGGAACTGCAGCAGCAGAAGCAGTCGGAGCAGCAACAAACATTGGAGCTGCTGCAACTGGACTTTTCATGGAGGTGGAGGAAGTACCTCTTTGTTGAAAAGGGGTAGGGAGGAAGAAGTAGATGAGAAAAAAATTACCAAGAAGGCCAGGCAAGTAGGGCAGAGAAGGCCCTGGAGTTTGCTATGACCCAATCTGCCCTGATTTCATCAACAAGAACCAGCATGAACCAGACACCAGGTTAGGCAACAAACTTTTCTTTATCCCTGGCTAGGGCTTTGTCTTCTCCTTCTCCTTCCTCCAATCCATCTCAAGGAAAAAGGGATAGGTAAAAGAAAAAAACATTGCCCTAGAGGCAACAAATTTTTTTGTGTGGATAGGAAAGCCCTTGAGAGGGACCATTCATCCCTGAATGTTTAAATGGTAGAGCAGAGACATCTGCTGTATATATCTTTCCTTTTATTCTTAATCAATTGACATTACTTCCTCCCTGTAAGAACAGAAAGAAGGCACTCTATCACTTGTTGTCCACCTTCATGTAGGGTGGTTACAAGCATCTAGTCTGCAGAGAGACTGTTGCCCAATGTCCATATTATGAGGGACTGGGAATGCCACACTTGTTCTGTCATTGGCATGCTTTGAGGTTGGCTTTCCTACAAAGTGTATTGACAGAGGACTTGATTTTGTGAGGGGAGTGTTAAGGGCACCTTCCCTAACCTTACTATCAATGCCATTGTTTCGGAGGCTGAGTGCCATCATAAGCCTCAAAATCAATCAAGATACCTGTGAGAGTGTCGGACAGCCTTGAAAGTCATTCCTCCACCCAGTGACCTTTCATAGCCTTGTAGGCTATTATTGTATTGTGAATTAGTGGAGGGGTGCATGATGGACCTCTTTGTGGCCAGCTCAGGTTGTCAGCATCAGAGTTGCACTGTTTCTGGTGTTGGGCACCAGTGGCAGATTATCTCAGCAACCATGAGTTTTCACTTACCTGGCAATTGATTAAGGAATATCTCTCAATGATGTAGCCTTCAGAGGGAAGATTTGCCGACTGCCATTATTGTAACCTTGATTTAGAAGAAACAACTTCACATGCCTTCTCCCTCAGGTGCTCCCTTTCTGGGATTATGTCAGCAAGCTGACAGCATGTATTGCTCTCGATCAGCTAGTTTCCATCAAACTGGTGTATGCATGTGATAATGTGCTGTCTCATTTTCCAAGTGGAAACAGATGGTGTTTCTCATGTTGCTAGTCGTAACAAGAATCATGGTATGGACATTGCAAATAGAGGGAATCTTGTGATATAAATACTATTCTTATCAGGATCCGGTCAAATTCTTTGGGCACCAGCGCAGGATGAAAATCAGAATTGATAGAAAGCATTTGATATTGAGAGATTTAAATTAAAGGTGGGTGACTTTGCAAGCCTGGTTCACATGAACAAGGCTAGCCTTGATTTTCTCTTTTAAGACCCCTTGTCACAACGGGGCAGTTTCCTGTGAAATATCCCCCTGATTAAGTTAGACACCATTTGTTTCCCTAGTTAATATGAGTAAGTGTTATTTCTGGCCTGTTCCTGGCATTCTCTTTTGTTATGATCCATGTCAAGATTCCCAACCTCCCCAATTTGTTTTCGTTCCCTTTTTATCTTAGCTGGATCAGCCTTTGATTTTCCTACCCTATCATTGAATTTTTCCTTTCTGTTCCATTAGTGAGTGTGCTTCTTGATTCTGTCAAATGGCAGAATACAGTGGCCACTCTTATTATTTTGAGGGGTGGATGGGTCCTACTAACATATGTTTTGTTTTAGTTTGATTATTTTGTTGTATTTTGAGTTGTTTTGGAGTTCATCCCCTCCCTTCTCATTTCATGAATCATGAAATTTTTATATAATTTTATATATATATATACAAATGAGAGAAAGAACAGATGGAGACAAAAATCCACTGTTCATAGCATTTACTTTTTAAAAAAGTGCTCAATACAAAGTAGAGCAATATATTTTTATTTTATTAATAAAATAATATATATATATATATATATATATATATATATATATATATAATAATTTATATATTATAATTATTTTCTTTTTAAAATTATGATTCCATTGCAACACAGAAATTTCTGTTTCAAAACTGAAACTAAATTTGTAAATTTAATTACAAAAATTAAATTTCAAATCCAGAGTTTCATTCTATTGTCAAGCAATGTTAAGAATAACTTTCTAAGAAATATTACTTAACTTATAAGCACAGACAATCTTAATATTTTGAGTTGTTAAGGTTAAGGAAAATTCAATCTGTTTCAATTAGGGGTGGTTGGGTTTTAATTTCCCTATACAACTTATGTACCAAATATATGTTGCTTACAAAGTCAGGTTAAGTTTAGGTAGGGTGGAGGTGCTTGTCAACAAACATAGACATCCATTATTCAATGTGTCGTCTGAGTTTTCAATGACAAAAAAGTTTTGGTATTTTTATTTGTCTGCTTAATTTATATTTTTATACACATTTTCTGAAAGGGTCATAAGTCATATTTTTAATATTTAAATTTTATTCCTACAGATTTAAAGTGCCATTCCTCCTTTTAATAACTAATAGATTATACAGTATTTTTACAAATAAATATATTGTATTGTGGTGAATGAGTAAATTGTAATGAATGAATGGGTCGTGAATGTGATTAACTAGGACTAGGATAGTTATTGACAACCAGCATTATCCCACTTCCCCTTTGACCTTGTGCCACAATTTCTGTAAAAATGGAAATAAATAATCATTCCCTATGGACATTGAAATCAACAAAGATAGATTCTGCTGAGAAAAATTAACTGGCATGACATAGTTAACTAACTTTCCAAGCAGCAGACATTACAACTGATTCTTTCTACTTCATAAACATCATGATTTTATGAAGCTGAAAATAATAAATGCTCACAATACTTAACACTGCTAAACTTTAGTAGCAGTTATTTGAAAATAATATAGTACATGGCAGATTTGGTTTGTCAAGTATTCATCATAGATAAGCAGAAAATCTGTAAAAAAAATATAACAGAAAACAAAAAACTGGGCCTTTATATGTGCCTTTTCTTTCTTAAGAGGCCATTACTGACACTGATTATTGATAGGTTAGCACCAATAGTTTAAAAAAGCAGAAATGTTTTCTTTTTAAAGATCATTTTGGTAGAGTGCTATTCATATAATATGACGAAGGGAATCTTCATTGTATAGAAGAAACCTTACTTTCTCTGCAAGCTATGGCTAAAAAGTCAAGGAAATTTGAGGGTAATGTTACAAAGATGGATACCACAAAGATGTGCAAAAGAAGGAGAAAATATGAAAAAGAAGAAGATGGCTGGCTACAGCTCAAGAGTCTTGGGTGTGCAATTTTCATACCAGGAACCAAATTATTGCTTTAAGGCTGGCTTGGCATGACATACAGCCTTGTGTTTGTGCAAAGATTATAAGGGTCATCTTTCCCTTGGAATAATTGCTTCACAGGATTGAATTACATATAAGCAGGGTGAGGGTGGATTATTTTATATAAAGAAACAGATCAGCCAAAAATCTACCAGGTAAGAAATGGAAAGCTGAAAAGGTTAAAGGGTATTGAAGTGGTTGGGAAGAAGTGAGATATGATGTGAGTAGAGTTGCATAAAAACAGGGCATTCATTGTCTGAAAAGAAATACAATGTCCAGTGTGGCTAGAATTTGTGAATAGGACAAGAATATATAAGGAAAAAGGAGAAAATTGTGTTGCAATATAAAGGGTCAGGAAAGAAAGTGTTAATTTATACTTGGAGCAAGAGATTTTTGGTCACAAAAGATGGGGAAAATAAACAAACTCAATTTATGCCCTTGAAATACAAATGGCTGCATCTTTTTATATGTTCTTTGTCACTGTAGGTCTGCAATAGACAAAGCAGAGTTATTTTGTCTGTGGAGAAATAAGTGAATGTTGATAAAAAATAGTTATTATTTTTATGAGAGAATAAGGTGGAATAGTGGCAATAAAACAGCTAAAAGGCAAGAAGGTAAAAATGATGTTAATGATAATATAAGTAAGAATATCAGGAACAGAAAGTTTAGTTATATTGATGCTAATAGTGAGACAAATAAGATATTTCGGTAAATGTTCAAGCAAAGAGGAAAAAGTATACATAATAAATATAAAAATTGAAGAAACAAAGGTTGAGATAAATAAATAAGACAGAAGCCATTGACAAGAAACATGAATAACTACAAGTTTGAAAGCATAGACAAATGTTTCAACTGCCTATATCTATGACTGATGATAAAAACAAACAGAAGGAAAAGAGAGAAAACACAGGATATTTAAAATATCATTTACCTTATTTTCTGTATTTTAAATAGATAGAAATATACTAAACTAAGAAAGGCTTGAAATCAAAGTATGAGAAAAGCCACTGTGAAGAAATGTATATTTATAGAGGTTTTCTTTCTATTCAGCCAAACTGACCAATACTTAAACCTTTTTTTTCTTTTTTCTATTCTTCTTTATTAATCAGTTATTTCTTAGACTGTACAAGTATTTTCTCAACATTAACATATATTTTAAAGACTATGAATATTCTCAGGCCTCATTACATCTTAGATTAAAATGGTTAATGCAAAATGGCTGACAAGCAGGTAAAATTTAATTCATCAAAAATCCATATCATTACCTGATCTGTCAAACGTTGCTATACTTACAGCAGAATACTTTTATGAAAAATAATATGAAGCAATGAACATTTAAAATTTTTTCCCCATGCTAAGTAGTCAAATATACAACTAAGCACTAAAAATAATTTTATTATTCACTCAAAGAAACTTTAAGGTAAATTGTAAGTCTAGCAGGCTCTGTTAAAATTATGTAACATGTAGGAAATTTTGTGAAAATTTGGAAAAATTAAAATACTTTTCTTATTTGTGAGAACTGATTTTATATTAGCTTATATAAAACCTATAAATATTAAAGATTTTTATGTCAGAGGACAGTAAAGTGCTCAGAGTAGAAGACAATGTTAAACACAATGTTTACCTTCTATAATGCTATTTGATAGCATGCCTGTGAAAATAAACAAGAATCACATATATATTCATATATATATATATATATATATACTGCTTTCTTGGATTTTTTGTTATGTGCATGAAGTATTTTGGAGGATCATTTTTCTAGTGTTTTCTGTCAGTATCAGGATATATATATATATATATATATATATATATATATATATATATATATATACTCACTGGAACTGAAAATAACACTGGCAATTCATTTTAGCAGAGTAAATTTATTTAATAAAATCGCCATTGTCTTCAACCACAGCATCCAGAGAACTTCGGAATCTCCTGCAACACTTCAGGACAGTAGGCTTCTTTAGGTTGGGGAATGGTGCTATAATCCTTGCCTTCAGTTCATCTTTGGTGTTACAAGGAGTTTTGTTGGTCTCTTGCTCAACTGCACCCACATATAGTAATCTAGAGGGGCTGCAGTCTGGGGAGTTAGGTGGCCAGATAAAACAGGTGATGTGGCTGTAGAAATTGTCTGACAGCCATGTCTGGGTTCTCCTGCTTGTATGGCATAGTGCAGAGTCCTGTTGCCAGAAATAGGGTCTTGATGTAGGCATCTGTGTTGAGTCTGAGGCCATGTGGCAAGATGAATGGAGGCATAATATTGCCATCACTAGTGATTACTCCAAACACCATAATCTTAACTGGATATATCATCCAACTTCTTCTGAATCCTCTGCACTGTCCTCAGATTGATACCTAAATACTCTGAAATACTTTTATTGGAGTTTCCGGTATGAATGCTAAGCAGCACAGCATGCTTCTCTTTTTCTCACAGATGGTGCCCAGCTGATTCTACTATACTGTGTCAGTGACAAAATCAAAAACAAACAGTGCACATGCTTGAAATTAAAAATATAGAATGGCAACAATTTACCCATCGCACCCTGCACACAAACACACACATATACACATATATAGTCATCCACAGACAGACTGTTTCACTGTATCACAGCTCATCAGTGTGTCTTGACATCTGATCACTTCAGGCCAGGACCAAAATCCAACTGATTTGGTATCAGTCAGAGATTCTAACCCCAAGGCCATTGACACCTGGCAGGTGATTTTTTGCGTATTTATTTTTTCATAAGCACACCAGTCACTCGAAGAACTCAATCACTAGGAGAAACTTTCATTATCAGCAGTAATAGTGACTGTTTACAAATTTGTTCCTTACTCCCCACAGTGCTTGACCGATTATGTGTATGTACACGTATGTCTGGGTGTGTGTGTGAGTACATGCCTAAGTGTATGTACCTACTTGTATTGTTTTTTTGTGTGTATTAGTATGTGTTTTAAACATAGAAATATTTGGTCCTTGCTAAATAAGACAATCTTTATATTCACCTTCATATATTTATATTTGATTTCTAACCTGGAGTCTATACTAATTTTCTCAATTACAAAGCGGCCCTTTAAGTAAACACAATTTTATTTTCCTTCGTCCCATCTCTCTCCCCACCTCTTCTCTTTCTTTTCCCCTACCTCCTATCCTAACTTCTAATTGTCTGTGATGTATGTATGTCACCACGAAATGTATCTTTATGCATTAGACATCCGTCGACTTTCTTTCTCTCCTCTTTTAAATTCCCCCACCCACCTACATCTCCTAAAATTCTCTCTGTTAAGGTTTCATGTCCCTCCTCCTCATACTTACTCTTTCTCTAAATTCGTTTTTGATTTCCGGAGTTGTTTTTTTCTGTTTTCTTTTTGAATTTGTAGGTCTGATGATTTGGATCGTATTTACGATTCCAATGGAATAAATTATGACCATGGAATATTAGTGTTTAAGCCTTTTTATTATATCCTTACTCTGTCCTAGACATTGAGTTCTACCTGGATCCTTCCTCTTGGAAAAATTTTTTTCTGAAAATATACATGTATGGGAATTTTTTAGATATATTTTTCATATGTATGTATATTTTCCACTAATATTATCTCTCTCTCTCTCTCTCTCTCTATATATATATATATATATATATGTGTGTGTGTGTGTGTGTGTGTGTGTGTGTGTGTGTGTGTGTGTGTAATCACACACACTCTATGATACTCCAAAATTAGACTTGAACAAATAAAGTTAAAATTTTTAAAAAATGCTTCTAGAAATGTTTCTGAAGAAAAAGCAAAATAAAAATATCAGAAATAATTTTTTTAGATTTGTTTTTTCTGTGATATTTCGATTTAAAAAACAGAAATTGTCAATAAACATTTTTGTAAATCTTTTGATGTTTAAACCTTTAAAATTAGATAATGCTTTAATGATGTAATTTTATTAACAGAATTAGAAAACTGAAAAAAGTTTTTTTCAATATTTATTTTATAATGCAAAAATGATTAAACCCATATGCTCAGAAACTTCATATCCAACTTTTTCATTTAAAAACAATGAACATTTATATATTTGCTGTTATTGATGGTGTTCATCCTTTGTTGTTGAATATGATCAGAACTTCAGTTTTGGATACTGCTACAGCTGCAGTGAATCCAGAGGTGCCTAATGAGACTGATTATAATGGATGGATTGATTACTGCATGAGGTTTGAATGATCCAGTAATAGACTAAATATTTGCTTGGAGATTTTGAAACATGCTAGCTAGTTAAAGAATATATTCACCGTACAATGGCAATGCATGATATATAGCTAACCCTTAATGATAATTATAATATTCTACATACAATGTGTGAGAGCATGTGTGATACCCTGCTTTCATCAGCTGACAATCAGAGGAGGTAACACTTTTTCAGTGGCTAAGGTGATACTGCCACCTCTGGCACCATCAGCACCTTTTGCCACCAGACAGGGTATTGTTTTTTGTGTAGACATGTCAGTTTTTGTGATTTTTTTTCAACAGCAAATCAGTTGTGTTAAAAGCATTTGCTTATGATCATTAACTAATACAGAAAGTGCTCATAGCAACCATTATCAATGATATAGAATGGAAGGTAAATAAATATGTTTTATATCAGAAGTAGCATTGTGTTATGAGCATGGTTTTAATTAACTTTGTGTATTTTGGATCAAAACCAACTCAATGCCTGATGAGGTGTGGTCTGGAGACAATTTGAAGCATGCTTCAGGCACCAGCCAGTAAGTCCCACCTTCAATAGGAAGCAATTCTTGGCTTGCTTGGAATTTCTCCAGGGTGTTGATGCTCAGCAATGGGATCCTGAACACCGTGGGTGTAATCTGGATTCATAATCCCATCATTTGATTTACATTCTCTAATAGGGGAATCATGCCTCCTGCACCAGCATGCTGTATGGATGCATAAACCTCACAAGTTGTTGACTTTCCTGCTGCAATCATATGTTTTAGCCAGTTTCAAGTCCATGTCATTGTCATTTGAAACATTCAGATGCATGATGTATTCTCCTTCCCTGCTACAGACACCCAGAGGACTTTTTTTTTTATTAGAAAGGAAGCAAAACACATTACTCATGTCACACACACACACACACACACACATCTCTCTCTCTCTCTCTCTATATATATATATATATATAGAGAGAGAGAGATATGTATATATGCATAAATATACATATATTTATACGCAGATGGGGAGATCAGTAAGTCCTTAGCATAATGATGAAAAAAAAAAACATTTTTACACAACAAATATTTCTTTTGCAACATAATCTTCTTCCTTGTCAATACACTTAATTCAGTGGTGAATATTAATCACAGCAATTATACATTATGCAGTGAAAATTTCAGATCAAAATTCTAGGTCTGAACAATTTTTCAAAATCTACTCAAATAATCAGACATTTGAATTTACAGGATGCTTGGTCATATAACGGAAAGGAGAATTAAATTCCAGGTCAGTTTGTTGCATTCACTTTCACACAAATGTACTTAGAAAAAGCATGAATACATATCCTCTCCCCACAGTTATGGGTTAAATAGAAGATCAGACTAGAATCTCTGGCTTTGGTTGGCAACTAGTCTAGAGAAGACAACTCTGAATTCAAAACTGGCCATGAAGAGGGATGGGTTTTATTACTTCACATGTAGAAAATCTTTTCCCCATATATATTAGAGCATTTATTGTATCAACAAACCCTACAAAGAAAATACAAGAGACAATTTTTCCTGAAAACATGTGTTTGCTTGCTTTTCCAACATAATGGTAACAAAAAAAATAAAACAATTAAAAGATAAAAGAAAAAAAAGGAACAGATGGCTCGATGTTTTTTATAATGTGAACAATTCACAATATAATAATTCAAGTATAAAAATAGTTACAATAGAATCAATGCAGACTTTTACACAATGAATAAAATTAATATTGAGTCAAATCCCAAAATTTTTATTGTGCTGAAGATTCTTAGTCTATCAAGTGTTTTAATAAATTATTTTCAATTTAATTGGTTTTACAGCTATTTTGAAATAAAATAAAAATGATTTCAAACTCCTACATGTTAGAAATGTTAGACAAACATTGATTATATACCCACAGATGCACTAATCTGGGACCTTACAAAAATGTTTTTTACATACCTTTCAATATTTGGTAGGTATACCAAAATCATTGCATAACTTGGCACTAAAAAGAGCCGGTTATCTAAATTAAGGACAATGTTAATTAAGATTCTTAATGAACTGAATATATACTTCTTTAAATATACACTTTCTCTTGTTGATGATTTTCTTGGTGTCATTGGATTGGAAGAATCGATATCTGGCTGGATCTCATTTACTTTTTCAAACCCAAGAAGATTTCTCTTGTTGGTGAATTTATTTGTTTTTTTGCAATTTTTTTTTGTCTAAGGGTTACAACTGCATTAAATCTTCTATCTTCATATATTCAGCTGGCTAGCAGAAAAAAAAAATCATGTATGAAAATTCTCTTGTAATATTTTGGTATTGTGGCCCTTCCCACAAGAAAATAAAGGAAAAGATGAGTTTATACACAATCATCATCAGATCGAAGAACAAATATAAACAAAACCAATTTCCTTTTTTTGGTTTATATAACATAGAATGAGGAAACATGCAGCATTTGTTTATTGCTTTTCTTCTTTCTTTCCTCCTTCTCAAATATTCTAAGAAAACAGGCATTAATATTGTCTGCTTTTGAAATTGGCAGCAAATTAATTTTTAATCAATACTTTTGCTAATGATAACTAAATATTTTTAAACAAATCTACCATTTATTTTATTTAATATGCATAGATTAAAAACATACACTAATTTTACTATGAAATAATAAAATTGATTTCTAATTGTAACTTTGGAAAGAGTCATTAAAATACCTGATGTTGTTTGGAAACTTTGTGATCAATATCCTTGTCAACTATAATACAGAAGAAAAGAAATTCTGATGAACAGAACTAATGGGAAACAGAAAATATTCATTAATGTGCTCATTAACTACCTGGATGCATATTTTTGTTCTCTCCAGGTAAAGTCAAATCAAAATGTTTATGATTTTGAGTTTATATGATACTATTTCAGTAATGTAGATAAATTCTGCTTTTATGTTGGTGAAAGACATGAAATTGTAACTAAAATCCATTTCTGATTTGTTTACTGTTTAATATCAAGTGAAGTGTGTAATAGCTTCAAGGCACAATTTAGCATTCTAAATTGGAAAAGGAGTTGTAAATATGAGAATTAACTCAGAGTCTTTTATCAGGAGCACACAATTTGAAAAAGCATATCACTTAAAATTCTGTCTCCATAATTGAATACACACCATGTGATAAAATTTGTATCAATTTTAGTTGACTGTAGCACAGACAAGAATTGAATATATATTTGCTTCTTAGAGATCAAAATATGAATGTGGAGAAAAGATCAGAACTGTGTAACTATTAACTTATAATGCTACAATAAATGATTTGAAAGTGATAGTATTTTTTGGATTGAATTAAAGCTGATTATGGGGCTAAACTGGCCAGGCAAGGTTTTGCTTAAGTTCTAACTTATCCATTCTCTTCTCTGGTAAATTGCAAGGCAGGCTATGACAAAGTGTTTTATCAAGATGTCTGACAATGAAACTGTGCAGAGAGAAATAGACTCATACCTTTACCAAGGATACTAGTATGAAGAAAATATAAATAGCTGCAACTAGAATTTAAATTTTGCCAATTTCATTTAACAACACTAATAACTGTAGCAGCCCTAACATTTTCAAATTAATTTCTACTGCCAGTAAAATTCATGCACTAATGACTTTAAACTTTTATTATTCTAATCTCTGTTATTTATACACTACTGAAGCCTGATCCAGATGAGTATATTTTGGGGGTTTTATTAGTTATTATATCATGAAATTCACTTAGAGACATGAATTATTTTGCTTGGTTGGGGATTTTATATATCTTTTCACTTAATCTTTCACAGATATCTTAATTTATTATTTTATTAAAGAATTGATAAATCCCAGTAAGGGTGATACCCAAGTTGACAGGTGTTTAAATCTGAATGAGAAGAGAGGGTGCACTGAATCCATATTGGACAATTAAAGTGCTAAGTCATAGGAGTTGAGTCAATCAGTGGCAGATGAATAACATGGATGTAAAAGACAGTTGAGTTGCAAGAAGGCACTCACATTAAAGAAGAATACAGATGTTGCCAGTTTAGACAGTGGGGAATAAACATGAGAAGATCATTGTTTTGAGTGAAGCTATATTAATGTTGCCTGTTTCAGCATGTGACTCATATGATAGAATCAACAGTGAACCTAAGGATTTCTTGGATAGCAATGAATTCTGATAAATTCATTACTCAAGTCTTAGTGAATAACTCTTTGCACACAATCATGCCTGATTTTATATTCCTTCTGAATTTACTTTTCCAAAAATACAACATTTGACTTTTGTTGTGTTTTGTCAATTTTACCTTTATATATGTTGTTCTAATACTTTTGATTTGTTTGTGTCTCTCTCACTTTAGATTTCCTCTTCACATCAATATCTAAAGTCATTTTCTGAATAAGTTAATTCATTCATTTGCTTTCTGAATTCACTGTTGATTTGTTTCTCTTTCTAATTTTTGACTTTGAATCTTAGTTGCTTTTGCTCTTTCTTCCTGTCATTATTATTTTTTCTGTATTGCATTCTGTGAAATCAAATCCTTTTTTTAGTAGTTAACCCTGTCTTTTATAATAGTGAGACATTTTCCTTTTTTTTCATCTTCTTTATATAAACCTATTTATATCCTTTTCCAGGTGTTGAGCTTTATGTATGGTCATTGACTTTCTTATCTACTGATTTAATCTCTCCTTTTGTCTAGTATTAAAATAGCCTGGAATGCATTACTGTAAATATTGCTCATGTGTTCCTACCTTTTAATTTTTCAGTAAAGTTATTCAGGTTCATTTGAGGTATTCTTTTTTATTTTTTTTTCACTCATCTCTCCCAGTGTTAAATTCTAATATCCCAAGATATTTATATATCTTATTGACATTCTTTATTGGGATTAATTTATTGTTGTCTAGTTTGATTACATTCACTTCACTTATTTTTCCTTCTGCATAAACAACACTGTAGCCTTTTATAAATTCTATTCCTATATCATTACTCAAGATCCGGATGATTTCAAAGTTTATGATCTTTCACAAATAATTTAAGATCATCCATGTAGTTCATTATTACTGACTTTATGAATTCACATTTACAGTTCAATAGAATCAAAGCTTTGATAACTAGTCAGGGTGACATTGAAAGATTTCTATTCTTTTATCTTAACCTTAACTAATCTTCACAATTTTATCAATATTTACTGAGCTTTGTTTAGTATGATACTTAACCAAATGTCATATGGAAGATTGTACAATACCAATTTTCTAAGTGAAGAGGGTTTGCCTGCTTAATAAATAATCATTTGAATTTTGAGAATTGAATAATTGTTCAGATAAATTCTTCACCATAGTACTTATACTCTTTGAATTTAAGCAGAGTACTAGCCTGGCAATGAAGTCACATCAATTTACAGTTGAGTTGACTAAATGTAACCATAAATTCTGTGCTAACATTTTCTTCTCCCGCACTTCTTGCTTGTGGAACTCCCTTGCAGCTCCATGCTTTCCAGCCAACTTTAATCTGCAAAATTTTCAATGCAATGTCAATTGCTATCTACTGTCTTCCTGATTACTCTTCTTTTGTTCTCACAAAATGTTTCTGTTTCTAAATTTTACACATCCAGTAACCCTTTGTCTCAGTGTTTTTACTGCCTTCTTTGGAGTGAAATCAGTTAAAAGAATCTACTGCTGTATTTAGTTCTTCTTCATGTTGCATATGAAATTTATGGCATTTGCTTGCATCCTGAATATCTTTAAGCATCCTAGATTTCTATGACCATATTTTATGTATTTGGTTAACAATCTATCTGATTACTATTGTTTATACTATTTTGTTTATACTCTTTATACATTCATTTGATCATGTGGTCCATTGGTTCCTTTTGGCATCCATGTTGTTTTAGCAGGAGTCCATACATATATAATGAGTGGTAGATTCCCTTCACTGAGATTAGTTTGACCTGTAAATAATTTACATACAGGTATAAGCAGATTATCAATCAGTAATTATTTGCAATATTACCTTTTTCTTATCATTTTGGTTCAAACTAGTTACAAGCATTTATAGAGTTGTTGAGTAAATTCATTGCTTTTTTTGTTGAAAATCAATTAACAACAAAATCTATGGATTTCATCATGTCTTACTGTTTTCCAGGTAGTAATTTTCATGAGGTATCTTTCATTGATGTACAGATAGTGCAGTGGTTTCTGGCATGGAAATTGGAATCAGTGTGGCAAGTGCAAATACTATCTGAGTTTGTTGTGTTCACTTTCACACCAATAATTTTGAAAAAGGTATGAATCCATCTCTTCTCCTTTCATCTAGGGGTTAATAGAAGGGCAAAGTGGGCTCTCTTGCCTTGGTTGTTTACCAGTCTAGCAGAAAGAGAGCACTGAATTTAAAACTGGTTTGGAATAGAGCTGGAAACTCAACACTATAAAAACCTACCTGCAACAGAAACTACAGCACTAATACTTCATAAGGCACCCCTTGATTTGCTTGATTTCACAGAATGATTTTTTGATACACTAAAACTGACTGGGATAGCTTCAGATCTTAAAGGATAGAAGCACCTCTTTCAGAATTCTGAAAATATAGAGCTACGAGAATTGCTGCTCTCATCTCTGAATGGTTCGTTTTTGACATGTTAAGTTTTATAACCCAGAAAAAATTCTATCAAAAACCAAATAGCCAAACCTGAATGTGCTGCAGCCATAGTCCACTATAAAAAGGTGCAGTGCAACACTTGCTGCATTCAGAACTGCCACAATCATTGCAAGAGAATTTTAGCAAAATTCAAATTCCCTTGTATAGGGTGAACATTAGTAAAAGAAAAAAAACTAGTTTGGCAACAGGCTGGAAACTCCAACCAATTAAAAAACCTACTTACTACAGTAACTAAAGCAGCAACATCTCACATGGTAAGGCTGTAGTCGTATTCTCCAAGAGGAGTCTAATGATGGGGAAGATGAGGAGGAGGATTTCTTCAAGTTTATATGTGCTATATATGTCTATTTTCTATATCTCCATTTTGTATATGTATATATATTAACTATGTATATCTATTTTTTGCTGTGTATTTTTAAAATTTTGTAAACCATTGTCTTTTGCATTTTTATATCACAATAGTTTTCAAAGAACTGTTTTCTTCTGGTTAGCCAGAATTTTGTGCTGTTTCCTGCTATCTCTCCATTTGTTTATTTGTTAAATTTTCCATTATTTTTTTTTTTTAAGATTTGATTTTGTCCATATTGTGCTGCCTGATACTTGTTTCCTTTGATCTTCAGTATTACCATTTTGTTGACTGTAACGACCTACCTTGAGTAACTCTTGGGCCTTGTATTGGGAGACATTTAGTATTAAAAAAGTAACTGAACCTTTCTGGCTAAAATCTCTGAACTAATGTGCCTACTGTTCTTTGTCATTATCAATTTCTGCCGTTTGTTATGAAGCCACATTATTTTTGGAAGTCATTTTTAGTTGATTTATATCTTTCTGATAATATGTTATGTATATCTTTTGAACTATATATTCCATGATGACTTAGAACTTTTACTGTTTCTTTTTATTTTGTATTTTGTCTTTCTCTGTAACTAATTAATTCCCTGTATATAGTAACCTGAGCAGTTGTGTTATGCTATGTATTGCTACATATATTAATTTATTTTATTATTTTCCTAATTATTTTATTTATTTTTATTTCATATACTTTTAAAAAATTTTATTGTTAGTTTACTAGTTAGTTACTATTATTGTTAGTTTAGGCTATCAAAAAATGACATCAATGTTTAACTAATTTTCACTGTCATTGTAGTTATAAAATCACAAAAACTTTATGTTGCTCTGAATTTTCTTATGAAAATACAGAATATAAAACTAAATGAATAACATATTCTATTCATCACTGATTTTATTTATCAAGTTTAAAATAAAATTCCAATGTCATCACCAGAAGAGTCCACTATATACAGATGGGCAATGTAATGGATTCTTCTGGTAAAATAAAAAGGGTTTTACACCTCTCCACACACAAACAACAATCATAACAAAAAAATATATATGGATGAACATTATATTTGAAACATGTATATGCAAATTCTTCTTCTTATTATTGTTATAATAGCCTAGACTTGGGGAGATCATATTTTTAGAGCTGTTATTGACTAATTTTCTTTCGTACAAAGTGAATAAAATCTCAACTCATCTATTCATAAAAGGATAGTTTTTTTTAAACTAATTACTAGAAGTAGCTTTTACTAACTCTAAATTTAAAAACTTCAAAATATTTTTTAAATGGTTCTGTGCCTATTATTGATTTCAAGCATGATTTTCATGGCAACATGATTCTGTGACCAAAAGCAATTTGTTCAAATTATGTTCAGTTATAATGAATGTAATTGCATAAATGATAGTAAAAAGCAAATATTAGTAAAAATAAACTAGTGATTTGCAACTGATATCTTATCTTACAAACATCAAACATTATAATCAGTGTTTTGTTCACAATATCACAAGTAAACTGATTGCTATGACTTTAAATTTCTCTTACACTGAAGATGGCAATGAAGAATTCTAAAATTACAAAAACTAATTAATTATTCCAATTTACCAAACTCCACATTTCTGCAAAACCAAATTGTCATTAAAACGATTACCTAAAATGGTTTAATCTGCTGCATCTGTGACACAAGTTATGCTGGGTTGACCTGAAGAGAAAAAAGTGTTCTTGTATGCAGTTCCAGAAATATTCCAATATTCCCTTACCAATTAGTGCCAATGAGGAACATCATTCACTCATGCCTTTTTTGATATTTTCTTTGTCTCCAAAACTAATTTAATTTTGCTTATCACTTTAGATTATATTTTGCAAGAGCCAAACTGAAAGAACAAAGAAACCTTCATTGCATTTTGCATTCAATCATTCTGGGATGGGTCTTTATATTTATTTATAGCTATCATAAGTATTTCTCTATATAAGTATGTATATATATGAACAGCTATATTAAATACACTATACTGTGTATATATATATATATATATATATATATATATATATATGGCTCTCCACTCATAGATGCATTAGTGTAAATGTTTGCATTTACAGCTTTAATGCAAATGTATGCAACATTCTAAATTTATTACATTTATTTTTATATATACACACACATGTCTTTAATTGTGTTTGTAAGCATTTGAAAATATAATATTTGCTACAATATATAGACTGCATCTTACATTATTAGCCATTTTATGTTTTATTGATATATAAAATAAATACTTATGGAATCTAAAGGTTTATTTTTTGAATGAGAGAAATATCTATCTGTTGAAAGTCAGTTCATTCTGTGCAGATGTAAACAAAATGGTAGCTCTTTGTATGAAATTCCCTGAATTTCAGTCTGAATATGAAGGAGAAATATACAGACAATGTTAAAAGCAGATACAAGAAATTAAATGAAAATTTGAAATGGGACACATTAAATGAAGCTGTAATAAAATCGGTAAATGAAATCATTCCAAACAAAACTAGACAATGAAAAAAGGAATGGTTGATAGATTAAATTCTTGACATGATAAAAAGGGACAAAAAACAATGTCAAGTCATGCCACAGAATATAGGACATTGCACAAATAAATTCAGACGAAATGCAGGTAGGCAAAAGAGGAATGGCTCAACAAAAAGTGTGCAGAAATAGAAAGAATGTGTATTACAGATAGAGTAGATATGCAGACAAAAAACATGTGCATCAACAGGACAGAACACTGACATTAGAGAAAGAAAAAATATTTCAGAGATGGAAGGAATACATTGGAGAACTCTTCTGGGACAACAGAAATATTGAGTATGTCTATATTTTTGTGATGAGGTATTGTAACTATTTATGCTATCTACATTGTTTGTACTGTTGTCCACATCTTTGTTGTTATATTCACAACAATTCAGCTGCTGCATGCTCCAGCCTCCTTCCAATCACCCAAAGAAAATATTAAAATCCAAAGGGAAATCAATACTGGCCAAATTGAACAGAAACAAAGCAACAGGACCAAATGGAATCATGATAGAGATGCTAGCAGCCTTAGATGATTTCAGAAATGACAACATTAGAGACATAATAACTGAAATATACAATAGTGGGGATATACCAGAAGACCTAATATGATCCATTTTTATAGTGCTGCCTAAAAACTTCATTGACCAATCAGCTTAATGAAACAAATTTATCATCTGAATTTTGATAAATAGAGGGAAGCAGAATTAAACTGAAAATAAGACAAGAACAGTGTGGTCTTGTTAAATACACGGGCAAAAGCAATGCAATATTTATGTGCAAAATGACATGAGAAATAGTAATATAAGTGCAGAAGGATGTATTCTTATAGTTTATAGATTATACAAAAGTTTTTGATAAAATGCATTAAAAAGAACTGTTGGAAGTGTTAGGTAATCTTGGTATGTCTGGGAAGGATATTAAAACAATTCAGTACTTATACTGGGAGCAAATCCATACCTATGGATACAAAAGGAATTCAGTAAATTAGAACGGGGATTAATACAAGGATATGTCCTCCCACTAGATTTATTCAACCTATCCATTGAGGTGATTCTAAAAGAATTAGAATTACTACCAGGATTCATTATTGGGGGCCACAATCTTAACAACATTAGATATGCAGATGACACAATGTTGATAGCAAGAAAACAGAGAAGATAATAAAGC
This sequence comes from Acanthosepion pharaonis, assembly GCA_903632075.3. Lineage (NCBI taxonomy): Eukaryota > Metazoa > Mollusca > Cephalopoda > Sepiida > Sepiidae > Acanthosepion > Acanthosepion pharaonis. Next base: position 1,220,898 of record CAHIKZ030005492.1, on the reverse strand, counting down.
AAAGTGAAAAGAAAGGACTAAACATCAATTGTAAGAAGAGAGAATGTATAGTTTTCAGTAAAAAGAAGAGCCGAACATGAAAATTACAAATTGAAGTTGCTAAAATCAAGAAAGCATAAAATACAAGGATGTATTTTAACAGAGGATGGAAAATGTGATAACAAAATCTGAAGTAATATTGAGATAGTGGAAGATGATTCCCAAAAACTAAACAAATTATTAAGAAGCAGAAAAAATCTTGTCAGAAACAAAGAAAAAAGTACTTAACTCTTATGCAATATTGGTACTCCTATATGACTGAATGCAGAACAATCTCAACATACATGAAGAGACATGAGACAATAGAAATGTGATTCTACAGGAGGATGCTAAGAATACCATGAACTGAACATGTGAGCAATGAGGAAGTTTTATAGAAAATGGAAACAAAAAGGACACTTATACTTAACTTCAGAAACAGATATTCAAAATTTATAGGGCACCTAATGAGGAAAAGAGCTTAAAAAATTTGATACTCACAGGATATATTTAAGGTAAGAGGAATAGAAGAAATCAGCACCTTATCCTACCTAACAAGTTTGAGTAAATGGTTAGCAGAACAGGGATTAGGAGAGATAGCAAAAAGGCAAAATTTACTAAGAGCTACAAATTGTGGCAAGTAATGATCATCCATGTCCTGAAGGGACATGGTATATAGAAGAAAAAGAAAATAATTAATAGCAATGTTGCAAGTTTGGAGTTATAAAATCACTTGTAAGATTAGTTTAATAGAGAAAGTGAAATTTTTAATAGATTTATAGTTTGCAAAATGTAAAACAATGCTTGAAATTGTAAATTAGACATTATGAGAAGCACAAGATTTCAGGTCTTAAATCAAGTGGCAAAACATGTGAAACCAAACATTAAGCCCCCACAATGAAAATCAAATCAAATGGGTAACAGAATAGATGGAAACTGATTTTTCAACTGTTTTTTTTTCACTGAGAAATGCCACATAACTCTTGATAGACCAGATGGATGGAGCAAAGTCTGGGTGGCTTCTGGTATAAAAATTGATCACATGAAAACATTGATTAGGCAGAGGTGGTGTGATATTTTACAATGAGATTATAGGTGGTGAAGTTGTGGACCTATGGTGATTTCCTAATGGTATTAAAATGACAACTCAGACATACATAGATGTTTAGAAGGTATATGTGGAGCATGGTTCAAGAAGGAGCCAAATTCTGTCAAAAAGAAAATGATCTTTTTAAAATACAACAATGCTCCATCACATTTAGGGAAGGTAATGAATTAATTTTTTAAATAAAATAGATTTCAAAGACATTCATTTGATGAAGTGACTGTCATATTTGCCTGATCTTAACCTAATTGAAAACTAGTTTAACATTCTGAAGAGAAATATTTACATTGCTCAAGAAAAATTTATCATCAAAAATGAAATTTAGAATGCTATTTTGGCTGCAGTGCAATCTGCTTCATATCAAAAAATAGAACAACTCACAAAATCAATGCATGGAAAAACTCTGAAAAATAATTTCATCGCATGGTGCACACATTTCATATAAATATTGGCTGTAAAAGTTTTGCAATGATTGTCTTTGTTCACATTCTGTAATTTTTAATTACAGCATGTTTCTTGAAGTTTCAATAACATAGCTAATAATGTGAAACTTAGAAAATCTGGAAAAATTCATAAAACTCTTGCCATATTGTAAGAGTGACATGTAGTCTACTGTTTTATATATATATATATATATATATATATTTACCAATCATTAGTCTTCTGAAATCTTAGGTTATATCAAAAGTGTTTAATAATATGAGACACAGTCCTCACTTATATATATATATATATATATATATATATATATATATATCGTGGCTGTCCTCTCGGTTTCAAGCGTGACCACCTCCTTTATTTCATGTCCTCAACCCCCCCCCTCACCAATGAGGAAGAGACTTTTGTTTGAGAAAGCAGTCTACGGACATTATATACACTGCCAGATGTCCGATATCTGATGTAAATACCATTTGGGTTTTCATAGAAGGCCATGAGAAAGACTATGGCGAAGTAGATATTGAATAACATGGGTGAAGAAATGTCAACCTGTTTGACCCCATTGTTTATAGGTACTTCTTCAGTTAGAGTGCCGTTAAAGCTAACTCTAGCCTTCATTCCATCATGAAGAGAACGAATCAGACCCACAAATTTCTCATGGCAGCCCAGCTTTGATAAGATCTTCCAAAGAGTTGATCTGTTTACAGTGTCAAATGCTTTTGATAAGTCAATGAAACACTGGTACAACAGAAGATTTTGTTCTTTGCATTTCTCTTGCAATTGCCGAGCACTGAAAATCATATCCACAGTGCCGCGGCTTGCACGGAAACCACACTGTGATTCTGGTATTATTCCATTGACAATTGTGTGGACTAATCTATTTAAAATAATCCTTGAAAAAACCTTTCCAACAGTAGACAGCAAAGATATACCACTAAAATTGCCGCAGTCTGACCTGGAACCCTTCTTATACAAAGACACAAGTATTGCATCTCTCCAGTCCTGGGGTACTTTACTTCCCCATGCATTTTGGATGACTTGCTCCAGGAGATCGATCATTCTCTCACCGCCATTCTTTAGAATCTCTACTGTTATACCATCCATTCCTGGCGCTTTGTTATTTTTCATTTGACTCACAGAAACTTTTATCTCACCTCTGGAAGGTACTTCATCAAGAGCCATAATTGGCTCGTGTTACTTAATGAGATTTAGTACAGATTCATCAACGACTGGATGGCGATTAAGGAGTTCACTATAATGTTCACACCACCGTTTCTTTATATTCTCTTGTTGTCTCAATATGGTACCATCTTTTGATTTGAGAGGAGCAAAAGTTGATTGCTGCAGACCATAGAGCGCTTTGATTATTTGGTAAAACAATCTCGAGTTTTTACTATTTGCTGCAAGTTGTGCCTCTTCTGCTTTCTTGAGCCACCACTGGTTTTGGATTTCATGCATACGTGTTTGTGCCACTTTTTGGAAATCTTTGTATATTTTTGTAGCTTCCATTTTTGCTTGGTTAGATAGACTTGGTAACAAGGTTTTCTGGAAAAGATTGCGTTTTGTTTCAAGAAGTGCATCAATTTCCTCATAATTTTCAGCAAACCAGTTTTGGCACTTCTTTTTCTGAACTCCTTAAATGTCATGAGCCGCTGAAAGTACTTTCACTTTGAAATCCTCCCATAAATTTGTTTCATCTAGTTCAATAGAGGTAAGTGCATTCTGGAAAATGATCTTTGTTTCAGGGAGATGAAAACATTTTTGAGACTTCAAGCTTTTTTGCTTTTTTTGTGCATGATGCAGTGCTATGTCGTGCTTTGGGCTGGATTCTAAGTTTCATTTTGGCTCTTGCCAGGTGATGATCCGTCCAACATTCAGCGCCTCTCATAACTTGGACATGGTGAAGATCCTGTAGATCGCGCTGACGAACAATAACATAATCAATCATGTGCCAATGTTTAGAACGTGGATGTTGCCATGTGCCTTTGTATTTGTTTTTCTGACGAAACCACGTGTTTCCAATCACAAAATCATGCTCGTTGCAAAACTGCAAGAGCTGAAGGCCATTGCTGTTTGCATTTCCCACTCCATGAGAACCTAAACATTTCCAAGTTTGAGAATCCCTCCCCACTCTCGCATTGAAATCGCCAAGTAGAATGATCTTATCATCCTCAGGGATATTGAGAAAGAGTTGCCTTAGCTCATCATAAAAAGAGAGTATGTTTGTTTCAGGGGAGTCCATGGTTGGGGCATAAACCGACACGATTGTGACAAAACGTTTTTGTCGCAGAGGAAGACGTACAGAAATAATGCGTTCTGATTTACCAAAAGGAAGTTCCTGCAAGTTTTTTAATAGGGAGGATTTGATGGCAAAACCTACACCGTGTTTTCTCGCTTCATCAGCTGCTTTGACACCCTTAACTCCACCGAATCATGCCTTTTGCCTCTATTAGACAATTGAAGCGATGTTCAGATAAGTTAAGAAGAGTCGCCACTGTGCACCGTTCGAGCTACATACTCCCAGTTTGTTAAACCTGTATGCGTCGCCAAAACGTATATCGCCAGTGGAGTTGGGACATAGATTAGGTTAAGTGATGCTTCGTAAGAAAGCATCACAAAAAAAAACAAACAAAAATAAAAAAATACAGAAAAACACGAAAAATGGTCAAAGGAGGTACCTGTGCGTGAGTTTATTTATAGTGAATTGAGCTTGCACTGCACTCAGTCCACTTTTCGCGTGTGGTATAGTTTTCCAATGGCACATAAAATGAAATGATTGGTCCATACCAAACACTCAGGTTTGATATTTGGAGTTTTCCTTCTCCTAGACGGATTACCACAACAGTGGCTAAGGAGTCCCCATCTACCCCGGTGAGTTCCCTATTTGCCCATAGCTGGGACCCTAACAGGTGCTACCACCCCGGGTCAGGGTGAACCTGGGAACACCAGCAATTAAGAGGTGGTTCCATGCTTCCTCAAAACCTCCTGATCAGAGGCCTTGCTGTTGGATGTAGTTTATCGTCTTACCCAGGACTATATATATATATATATACACACACAAGGTCTTTCTTAAAAGTCATGGGACTGGGTGTGCTGTGTGATCTATGGGCAAAAGATGGATAAGCAGATTGTGTTATCATCTTCATGTGATATGTGTTGGTGTATATAACTGTAATCTTAGCGTTTGCTTTGCTCAGTGCACAAGAAGAGATGAGAGTTGTGGCAGGACAAATCATAGCTGTTTCACCAATGCAATGCACCTGATCACAATGCCCTGAGTGGAACATTGCCATACTGGAACACCCTCCTTATTCACCAGATCTGGTGTGGAGACCATCAAGAGGGCTATAACAATGGAGCTGAGGGGCATTACAAAAGAATCCTTCCTGCAGAGTATATAGAAGCATGATAGAGAAGGATGGAAAAGTGCATTAGACACTAGGGGGATTACTTTGAAAGGGAAACATTTGTTATTTGGAATTGAAATAAATTATTTGTGATACCACTCCTGTTACTTTTCAGATAGACTTTGTATATATATGTCATAACAACGCTATATTTAGTGGATACACACGTTTGAGTAGATATACCTGATTTTTTTAAATATTGTATATTTTTAAACTGGCCTGTGCATGTGAATGTCTTAATAAAAAATATGTGTCTCCTGGCAGGGTTCGAACCTGTGTCCCCCTTTGTAGGAAAACCACTGTGTAGCTCAGTGTGCTTTAGACCACACACTCACACACATATATATATATTTGTGTATAACACGTTCCCTGCATAGATACTATATTGATTATAGGCAGAATGCACAGATACTGCACTGATCCTTGGCAGAATTGCAGAGGAATGGCACTTTGATCCTTGGCAGAGTTCCAACAACTCTCTGATCCTAACAGAAATACTGAATCATCCATAAATCTTCTTGTTAGTTGTTAATGGATATTATATATATATATATATATATATATATATATATATATATAGAGAGAGAGAGAGAGAGAGAGAGAGAGATGCATAGAGGTTCTGTTCTTCTTTACACAAATTCATGCTCATATATGTTTGCTTATACATGTATGTGTCAATGTATGCATGAGGGTTTCTGTTTTATTGTTAATTTTTTCCTTTGTTTCTTAATATTAATCAATGGTTTCCTTTCACTGAAGAGCTGGCAATTGTTAATATTTTTGTAAATTAGAGTAAAAGAAATAGATTTTTTCCAAGAAAATATTTTTCTTTAAATGAGAAAGGCCAAGATAGAAAGAGAGGCAAATAATAATTATTGAAGTAAAAACAGAAAATTTCCAAGCAAATTATAATTGCTGTTATAGATAATTTATTCATTATTATATTTATTATATTAAGAAGATTCAAATTTGTACTTGCAAAAACTGATGAATAAAGTTTGGATCTATTCAACAATAATTTCATGTTACTGAATTGATATTTTTTTTTTATTTAAAGTGTTTACTTACAGATTTAGAAAGGCAATTATTTGGTCTGAGTCAAATTTCTGCCTTATAAAAGTTTTTACATTTATTGTTTGAAAACATTATTTTGAAGCATGTTTTCTTTTCTTTTCTATCCTCCACTAAATAGAATAATTACTATTTTTGTAATTTTGTAATTTTTGTAATTTTAAAGTATGAACAGCTGTATAAGTCTTGAAATTTGCCTTGAAAATTAATTTTCATTATGGATGTGTGTATTTCAGTCAATGGAAATATTTTATGAAACAGTTTAGTTGATTTAGGTAAGCTAATGCTTCTATGGGCAGATATTGTCTATTTCTACATTTCCTTTTCATTTAAATGCAGTTCAATCATAAAAACCAAAACATCAAGCAGCTGCACAATTTCATGATGCACCAAGATGTTTATAAACTGTTGTACAGATATTGTTTTTCTAAAAAAGGAAAAACTTTAATTAAATATAAAATTCACTGGTTCAGTTTTTCTCTTTGCAGTTTTTCTGAAATTCTATTGAATAAAAGTTTTGAAGCTCTTATTGAAACACTGAAATGTAAGCAGTCTGTTATTATCAATATTTAACTAGTATTTATTTCATCTTTGTCAAAAAAATTATTAAAAATTCATCTAATAATAAATTAAAAAATAAAACTCCGTGCCATGCTAAATATCAGCAGTCATGGACATAAACACAAATGAAAATAGTGAGCATGTGCCTGCTTAATTTAATTTGAAAAATACAAAGATAAAATATTTTTGTGATGAAACTTTGAAAAATTCCTTTCATCAGTATTAAGTAAAATTTATATTATGTTGGGGGATAAAATTCACACGCCTAAATTAAAAATCACAATGTAAAGTTTAAGGATTATATTAAAATAAACTTGAATTTTTCTTTGTAACAAAAAAAAAAAAAAACTGATTTTAATTTTCATTACTTTTGAAATTAGTTTTCTCTGTATTATATAAGCTCAAGCTCTAATTTTAGATGTAAAAGGATGTTTAAGGATGTAAAAATATTTTTCTATATATGAGCATGACTGGTATCCATGACAATGTTTAAGATTATTATTTTAGATATTTAAGTCACTTTATACTATATAGTTGAATATGAACTTGAGTAAATCCAATATTGAGATTAATTTGTATAAATTAATGGTTACTTGTCACAATCATCATCATTATTATTACATCCAAGATAACTATCTAAATTTGAGAAGAGAGAAATATTTATAAAAGTGTTAATAATCTATAACATGCCTTAATGTTATTAAGTGAATAATAGAATAGTTTATTAATATCTTATAATTTGACTCAATATAAGTATTACATAATTTACTTATTTTTTAAAAAGCTGAGTCCTTTTTGTTTTAATTCTGTGATGAATCAGGTCTTTTGCTTTATCTTGCAATTCTTGCTCCTTATTCAAATTTTTGGTTCAAGTAGCTGATAAACCTTATTTTAGCCTCTTTTACAGTGTAGTTGACATTAAATCCTTGATAAATCCTTTACTGATAAAACAATGATTTAGTATATTAATATACTATTTTCACTTTCATACTTTTTTTTTATCTTTCAAAAGGTATGGTTGTAAGGTTACTATGCAGCTGAACACCTGACTAGTTCCCTCCACATATCTGGATTGAAAGCTAGAGAGGCATTCATTCAGGTGTTGTATGTTTTGGGCATGTAAACTTGGTAGAGTTTGAGCTCTACCAGTTGAAACCACAAATAATGTCCTCCAACTTGAAGGTTCACCTTGGTCATGTATGCATCACATTGATTCTCTGCTCTGGTCAATAACATCAATCTATGAAGTTATCCGACCAGTGATCACGGCACTATTTGCATACATAACTATGGAGCCTAGTCTATCCCCATTGACCATGGACACTACAAGAAGATTCATCTACCCTTTGACAAGTCTTTTTAAATGCCTAATCAGGGAATCAGTTTAGTTTCTGATGACTTGACTATGAGGCAGGTAGTATGGGGTTACATGCTAACACCAGCACATGTAAAGTGAACTGACATAACAAGTATATATATATATATATATATATATATATATATATATATATATATATATATATATATATATATATACTTTAAAATTTTCTAAGGGTAAATTAAAATATCAAAATTATATTTAAATTAAATAAGGTCACTGAAAAAAAATCATTGTAATGAATCAATTTACATCTGCTGAGAGGAAACTTTACAAATAAAAGATCAATTTCTTTAAAAAAATCCATTTAAGCTGTATTGATCGTTCATCACATGTTTGATCTTTAAAACTAACAAATAGAAACATGTTTAGTGATATCTTTAGTTGATCTCCTGAGATGATCCCCAATTGTAGAATCAAAAGAGTGAGTATAAAAAGACAGATCATTTGGCATTACACACGAGAGATTCAAGGTTAAGCTTGTATAGAACATTATCTTGGAGCTAATAAATACTTAAGAAAAGATTGCTGTTATTCCAACAGTAGGAAAACTGCAGTGTTTGTGCAAATTACATGGCATGTTGATGCTAAAGATATTGAGAAGCATCCATATGTTTTCATAGTGGTTCTCATGACAGGGTGGTGTGCTGAGGTAGGAATCTGTGTTAGTGATCAGGGAGGTTAGCTCAATACTGGTTGGCCAGCCAGCCAGCCAGTCAACCAAATAAAATAGCAGACAGAGGCAGTTGTACTCTTCACAAGATCCTGTTTACAACCAGTTCATTGCACATTTTGATTAAAGGAGCTTTGCATAAACACAATCTCTCAAGAATATTCACAGCTGCTTTATACAATAGAAGATAAAACTCAGTTTTACAAAGTGTGTTGCCAACAGAAATAACTACACATTATATTCTGTTGAATTTGTCTGATCCTATCTTGTGTCAACAAGCTTCAAAACATAAACTTATGAATAAACATATGCAATTCTTTGAAATAATCAACAGCTATACAATTCTTTAAAGATTGCTTTGAATAGCATTCAGAGTCTATTTTAGGTCTCCAGGTTATTACATAGAATCATCTTTGAAAATAAAATATACAAGTAAATATCTATTGCTGATAAAGAGTTTTGAATTTAGAGAGATAAATTATAAATATAACTGTATAATATAAGCTGTTTGATATTTATGAAGTGCTTAACTTTATAATTATTCCTTGGTGATTGTAACTGAATTTCGCTTCAACCCATATTCTCCTGGTATCAATTTAAATTGACAAACTTCTTTTTTATTCTATATATTGTGACTTTTACTTAAAGTTCATCTTTTCTTGATTCCAAATGTAAAATTGGAAATCTTCCAACATATTTCAGTGAAATTTTCATTTTCCAAAATTACAGTTTATAATTATAGTTTAGATATAGGGGGAAAAAAGAAGGTGTCAGTTTAAACTGACACCAGGAAGATGTGGGTTAATTTCTCTTATTATACTTAACATTCACAAAGTTACATCATATCAAACTAATTATTTCAAGAGTTGACTCATTAAATTTAGATGAAAATTTAAGTGAACACCAACAGGGAATGCAGTCAACATATTCTAGAAGCCACCAACTGATTGTATTTGATCTTGGGCTGTCCCAAGCTAAGCTGAGTAAATATCCTGAAGAAAATTGTCAATGTGAATAACATAGTTGTGAGTATTTTTAACTTTCTATTCTTATCCTGCTGGCATCAGTCTAAACTGACACCTTTTTTTTCTATATATTGTGTCCATTTTTCTTAAAGTTTATATTTTCTTGATTTCAGATATAAACTTTCCCAACATATATTAGTGAAATTTTCACTTTCCAAAATTATAGTTTATAGCTTACATATTATGAAAAATAAAAACATCATTTTAGACATGATGCTAGGAGCATATGTTTGAAGTAAATTTCATGTTTTAATATTGTTACATTGACTTATTCTAATAATTTAGTGACAACAATTTGAGTAAGAAAAGGTTTTCTACAAAGGATTTGAGTATAGAATTATTAATGGAAGGTGACTGATACTGATTTTAATAGTTGTACAGTTTATAGCACTCTAAGAGATACAAGAAATGCTTCAAATATATAATGACATACTGAAAATTTTTCAATATGACCAAGAAAGGATTTAAAATAAAATTCATGATGATTGGTCATTTAGAAAGGGGATTAGGCCAAGACCTTTTCAATATCCCTTTGTATTTTACTTTGCATATTCATTTCACGTACAATCATTTCATTTAGTAGAGATAATCAAGAAAAATATTTTATGTATAATTTCACTTGTAATTCCTTGAAATGGGTAGAAATTTACAAAAATAAAGAGCCAATGTTTACAGTATTGGCTCTTTTTTAATCATTTCACCCCAAACAATGTGATAATGCCATGAGGACACAAGGGATTACAGGGTGTAAAAGAGACTGAGAAGACTTTACTGAGAAGAAAGGGCAATAAAGGAACAAGATTCAGGTAGACAGAAGATGGCGATTGGCATTGCATTTAAATTTTTGAAGATTGTAGGTGGTAGGGAAGAAAGAAATTAGAAGGGAATTCAACAAATGAGAATTGCTAGAAACTATTAGAACAGATGGATGCATCTAGATAATTCAACAATAAAATGGTGGGACCTGGTTGCCATTCTAGCAACATGCTTAAATTCATACAGTCAAGGCACCAAAACAGAAAGCTCATCAGAACAATTGATATATTCTAGAAAAGACAGAGGGAAGCCAAATCACATCAGTGAGATAGAGGCTGAAGTTGTGATGCAAGGTCAGGATCAATTACATTACAAAGCTTTTTTGAATTTTGTCCAGACCAGATTTAGCAACAGTATTCAATGCCTGGACAAATGATAAATTTATACCATTATTTCATGAATGTCACACAGTATTGTAACTTTTGTAGCAAAAAAAAAAAAAATCTTTTAATATGTTTTCTACAATCATGGCCTCAGTGTGGTTATACATCATGATGACACTTGAGTTTTTATCCATTGAAAGAGCATCAAATTATTGTTTCTTAAAAATATCTCAAATCAATAGTTAAAGTTTTTTTTATGTTCAAACAGAAATTTGGGATAAACTTCAATCATTTTGTATTAATTAAACATATTAATAAACACCAAAAGCCAGTATTAGATAAACTTTATTTACCATCAATATGTATTTAAGAATAAGTAAAAATTTTTTGTAATTTTTTAAATATAATTGCTGAAACCCAAAATATAACATGTATCACATTTGGTTTTAGTGTTTAAATATTATATATTTTATGTCAATTAAATACAATATATTTTGTTTAATTGATGTCATCATTCATAAAATTATATTTTTGTATTTTTTGTTTAACAATATCTTGGATAAACATTAATGGAAAAAAAAGCATTTTGCTATGTGTTTTTTTTTTAACATAATTTAAATCATTATTTTTACCATTATTTTTTCGGTGTTACTTATTTACAAATTTCAAAGTAAATACAAAACAAAATCAATCGATATTTATCCAGACTGAAAAAAAGAGAAAAAATACTTCCTATATGTTCCTGTGATATCATGAGTAGGACTTATCAAACAAATTTGTTAAAATTTTCATTCACACTAATGATTATGTATATACTAGCAACAAACAGGAGACAATAGTCACAATTGTATTTTAGAACTGACTGCACATATACACTGTATACATAGGCAAAGCATCAGCTTTTCTCACTGACTATACTGCCACTCTACCAATATATACTAAAGACATTTTTATTAATAAAGAAACTAAATATTTCTGGTAATAGAGAAAAAAATTAATGGGATATTTCAGATTTTATTCCAAAATTAGTTTCAACAGGCTTCAGCAATCAATATGCATGTTCTGTTTTGAAAAGCAAGACAAATATGATTTTTCAGTGCTCAAGGCAAATATAGCTGACAAACAGAATATAACTAATATACATTAGAAAGAGTTAATAGATAAGTAAAAGTTCAAATGACTTATCTTCCAACTTGAAGTGTCACAGAAACTCCATCCAACTTGTTAGGGTAAAATAAAAGTAATGAATTCATTAACAGATATCACATTTATCATTTGATAGATAAATTTATTAAATAGTCTAATAGATAAATTTAATAAATGATGTCTGTGATATCACATTTATTAAATAAAAAAAAACATCATAAATAAATTTATTATTTAATAATAATGAGTGACTTCATTAACATATAGTGATGCCTCGCTAATTCGCAGTTCTACTATCGCGGACTCATGACTTTTTTAAAAAAATATATATATGGAAAATATATTTGTGGAGTTTCTAGAAAATTCTAGAAAAATCACGATATATGAACACCTAAAATTTCTCATTAAATCCATTGAAATATGAATAATAAATATTATTTCCTAGTCTAGGAACAACAAAACAAGTGTAAAATGCCAAAAAAACATATACATGCGTATCTGAATTTGTAACTCACATGAAATAAAAAAAAGAACCATCTAGAATGCAATGTGCATACAGTATCCATATATCCTGTTGTTGAGAAAATGCAAAGCATACCATCTCGGTGACAAAGTGCGTTGTAAGACGGGTTGTGATTGGTGCAATGGAGAGAAACGACGAATCATAGCTTTCTATTTTGTAATCTGGCCATGAGATTGGTGCTTTGACCGATGCTCAGATCTGCAGCATCTTCCCTTGTCTCTCTCTCTCGCAGCCATTTCTCTTCAAGCTTTCTCGCCGAGCAGTTTATTTTTTATGCTGTGGTGTGTGATTTTTTTTGTTTCTTTGCGTTGAACTTTGCATTTTCATCCCCTGCAATGGCTCCCAAGCATGCTGCTTCTTTCAAGGCTGGTACTGAACCTAAACACAAATGAAAAATGATGATGATTCCTGAGAAGATGAAACTTCTGGATATGTTGAAGGAAGGGAGAACTTTCGCTGCCGTAGCCCGCCATTTTAGTGTGAACGAATCCACCGTTCGCTACATCAAGAAGGACGAGGCTAACATTAGGAAGATGGCTGCCATCACCTTTAATAAGTCGGCGAAGAGAGTGGTTACGGCTCATAATACAACTATCATCTGTATGGAAGCTGCTTTGGCCATATTGATAGCCGACTGCCGAAAGAAGAACATGGTCTTGGATTCGAATATCATCCAATCAAAGGCTAGGAGCCTGTACGAGACTTTCGCTGATAAGGAACCTGAAGACAACAGTGGTGACCATGAAGAAGAGGAAGAAGATGAAGACGACGTTGAACATCCACAATCAGGGATGTTCAGTGATTCACAACATAAAAACGTCCTTTTTCTGTTAGCAAAAGGATGGTTTGCTAAGTTTCAGAAACGCTTCCGCCTAAAAATTGTTTCCCTGCATGGCGAGGCTGCTTCTGCTGACACAAGTGCTGCTGAAACATACGTGAATGAAACTTTCAAGAAGATTATCTCCGAAGCTAGATATAAGCCCAAACAAGGTTTTTAATATGGACAAGACGGGCTTGTTTTGGAAAAGAATGCCATTGCGAACTTTCCTGTACAAAGAGGAAACAAAAGCCTCTCACTTTAAAGCATACAAGGATCGTGTGACCCTCGTGATGTGTGGCAATTCTGCGGGATTTTTGTTAAAACCAGGACTTATTTACAAGTCTAAAAATCCAAGGGCTTTAAAAAACAAAAACAAGAATCTGCTACCCGTACATTGGATGCACAATCCAAAGGTGTGGATAACGAAGATGCTGACCTTCAACTGTTCCACCAGTGTTTTATCCCGCAAGTCAAGGTGTATATATTAGAGAAGGGCTTGCCATTCGAAATCCTTCTCCTTATGGATATCGCTGGTAGCCACGCTATTGATCTGTCGCATGAGGGCATTCAGATTGAGTTCCTGCTGCCCAACACTACGCCACTATATTCAGCCAATGGACCAGGGGGTTATCAGGGCATTCAAGGCCTTATACACGAGGAATGTCCTGGTGAGCCTGATTGCTTCTGTGGATGCCGCCCAAGAAGACGAAGACGAAAATTTTAACTTGAAGGCATACTGGTGGCAGTACACAATTGCTACGTGCCTCCAAAATATCCTGAAGGCATTGCAAGAAATGAAGCCTGCCACCATTAACATGAACTGGAAAAATTTGTGACCCAAGTTTATTTATGACGACAAGGGATTTACACCTCCCGAAATCCATCACTCCGCAGTACAGAAAGCTTTGCAGCTGGCTGTGATCATTGGAGGTGACAGCTTTGCAAACATGACCATGGGGAGACATTGACAAGTTATTAGACTGCCACTCCCAGCTGCTAACTGATGCAGACCTTGAAGACTTGACGAAGTCAGCCAGTGAAGAAAAAACGCAGCAAGAAATGGAAGAAGTTGTTGACCAAACTGGCTTGAATTTGGAACAGCTGGCCAAGCTCTGCAACCTGGCTAAAGAATTGAAAGAGGGGTCACAGGAATGGGATGATGATATGGTTCGTTCTGTGCAATTTTGCAACAAGGTTGACAAAGTCATGAATCCCGATGAGATGTTCTTTGAATGAAAAAAGAAGCAGCGGCAGCAACTTCCTATCACAATATTTTTGCAGCCTCGCAAAAAAAGAGCCAGTTCCTGCTACTACTACTACTACTATGGTTGCACCTTCGGAAGAAGTAAAAGAAGTGTCCCAGGAAAGGGCATCACCGTCTGAAGAGACATAAAATAAAATCATTGGCTGCACAATAGAAGTCATCATCAGCTACATCAGCATCATTTCTACTGCGCATCATCATTCAAATTTTAATTCAACTTCTTTCGTGATGAGTATAGTAACAATCTTTATTTTTTTAATCTAAAGTGTTATTGCTTAACAGTTGTCCTTGTTATTAATAGAGTACTGTAATGGGTGGGTTGGCATCTCTACTTTGCGGAAATTCAGTTATCGCAGCCGGTCTTGGAACCAATCTACCGTGATAAATGAGGGATCACTGTATATCATATTTATTATTGAATAAATAAATTTATTATTTAATTATAAATAATAAATGTGATACCTGTTAATGAATTTAATAGATTTATCTTTCCCTGACAAACAGAATAGTGTCTGTGAAACTTCAAGTCAGAAGATAATTCTTTTGAACTTTTATTTACTTATTAATTGTTTTTTTTCTCTAATTTTTTAAATTCTGAGCGTCTCATTTACAAAAAGCTGCTCACCTTGAATACATCAGCCTCCAGTAATTTACTGGTTAATCTGTTTTGCTAGGTATTGATGATCTTTGTTGTTGCTATTATTATGAGCAAGACTTATTTACATATTACTTATCATTACTTTGAAATTGAAACTGTAAAAAATGGTGATTTCTTTTCAAGGTACTTGCTGAGTATGTTAATGGTTAGAAAATTTGTTGGAATAAGGTAAAATTTTTGCCTTGTATTGATTTTTCTTCAGTTGATGCTTAGCTATAATGCTAGAAAGAGGCTGTCTACAAAAGCTAAGCTGAATATACATGAATAAGGTACACTAAATTTTAACTTCAAAATTGTCTAATTTAAAAACTACAGTTTTACAGAAAGTATGGGATCAGAGTGTATGATCTGTTCCACTGAGTTTTATTGGTAGTTACACCTTTGAATCTATTAACTCACACAGCCACTTGTCCAGGAGAAACAAAAAATTAAGATGTTGGAATCTTATTATCATACTTACCTGGCACAGGACTTAACCATTAGCCAATAAGTGCATACTGAGGCATGGTTATCACCCCAATATTGTAAGTAGAACTATGTTTCTCCTCATTTTAGATGGGAGAAGTTGCTCAGCACCAGGGATAACAAACCTGTGGCAGCACTTTCCTCATTGCACTAAAGAGGTTAGATCAGTGTAATACCGATGCCAGCATGACAATAGTTGCTGGGGGCTGGGAAAAAAACAATATTCGTCCTTGGCCCAAATGCATAAATATGCATATGGTACTCCCCACATTAAAACAATGTTGTGTCACATCAAGCCCTGGTGAGGAGGCCAGTAAATATACTTATTATTATTATCATGTCACTTGAAAGTAAAATGGTAAGGTGGTAATATGCATACTAAACCACCCCTTAAAATTTTTCATTTCAACTTCCTCTAGTTGCTCCCAGTTGACCTGTAGTCAATGCAGAAATTCCTCCTAAATTAGATTTTTGCTAGTGTAACCAGGTGACTTATGAAATAATGAATGACAATAATTCAGATTAGCAGTTAATTAAATTCCACTTACCGCTCTTCAGCTTCAACTGGACTTTGTGTTGCTGGCTTCTCTTTTTCACGGTTGACAACATTTGGGACAAAAGTTGGTTTTGGTAGAGCAGTAGCAGTTGGTTTGTCTTTAATATGTCCAATGAGTCGATAGTAATCAAGAAACGTACGGGCCAAGTTACGTCCGAGTTTCATATCTGTGACATGTCAGTTAAGGATTCCACAATTCTTTGAGACAATGTTGACAGTAAATTAAAAATTAAAATGTAAGAATGAAAATTGTTCTTCAAATATTCAACAGGATGCTAAAAATTTCTTATTTTTGAGAATTCTTCATTTGTTCCGATTATAGAAAGTGGGTCAAGTTAAAAACTTTTTTGTAACTCATCATATTACATTTTCTAGCAAATAAACTTTTCTTTAAGTGTAAATAGGATTTTTCAGATGTTCTTGTTTCCCATTTAGATATATTGTTTGTTTTTTTTTCAAATGTAACACAGATGTATTAATTTTTCTTTTAATTCTGCCAACTATGTACTAATTTACTTGATATACTAGTTTTTTTCCTTCATATATACAGATATCTATCAAATGTACTGTATATATGCTAATTCTACTTTCAGATATACTCAGCTACATTCCTTAGTCCAACCAGGTTTGTCCTGCATAACTAAGACCTGGCATGCCATATACACTAGGACAAACCATTTACAATCTCTTTGTATTCCATTAGTAAGAAGGAAGTTCTACTCAAGAACAGCTACTCCCAAGAAAATGTTTTCCTGATCACTACAATCTTAACCTTTTTAAATGTAAAGTAAATTGTGATCCTACATATCCTCATAAACTACACTTCTTACCTCTTCTCATTCACTTATGTACTCATAACCTTAGGAAAAGTATAAACCCATTTCCTCTCCCAACTTATGTGTTAAATAGTAAGACCTGTATCTGGAAAAATTATTGTTATTTTCAAAAAGAATTTAATGTAATATTAAAAAAAATTACAATCCAAATTAGATTTTGGATTTAATTAACCCACAAAGGGTTGATAAGCTGCTATAAAAACAAATCAATCAAACCTTCTCTTACATTCATAAATCTATCAATACACTAACACAACAACTCTCTTGGGCTTTGTATTGGGAAAACATTAGTAAAAAAGTTTCTATGCTAAATGGTTTTAGGCTTAAAAATGACAGACTTAAAGATTTCAATTTTTTCATCTTATAAAAATGTTCTAACTATGCATAAAATTCCAAAATACCATTGAATTTTTACTATCAATTTGTTTTTTTTTTTTAAATCATTTTTAAAATCATACACAAAAATGGATATTTTATAAATCATGGTAAATGCTTCTATATTTTTTCTTCTTTTAGACAATGTTATCTTGCTAAGCTTCAACACAGTACTTGTAATTAAATCTGAACCTCTGAATGAAAGAACAATTCAGATATGAAGTGAAATGATTGTAACCACAAATCTACTTTGGGGTTCTGTATTCCTTCTTTTACAAATTAATCTGATTCCTTTTAATTAATTAAAAGGAATCGGATTAATTTGTAAAAGAAGGAATACAGAACCCCAAAGTAGATTTGTGGTTACAATCATAGTAAACTACTGAATTTTGAGAGGTGTTTGGATTTATTAATTTTTCTTCTAAACTTATATATAATAAAAATATTTCTTTTAAAATATCTAAGAAAGCAGAATAATTTTTAAGAAAAGAACATGAAGACAATAATCAAAAATCATTCTTATACCAAACTTTTTAGTCTTAATTTTAGAGTTGGTGATGAAAGCACAATGAAAATTTTATCAAAGCTAGAATGATACAATTTAAACATTCATAGAGATTTTATTTAGCCTTACCTAATTTATACAATAAAAGTAACTGTAAAACAATAAAATACAAATAAAACAGGACTTTAGAGTATTAAGCATGATATTTTGAAGGTATTAAATTTATAATGAAATCAGCTTGAAACCTTTTAAAATCCAATTTAAGATCTTTGCAAAAAATTTAGGTGAAACTGTCACATCACGTCACAAATCCCATAACCAAATGGGATTGTAGAGGTACCAAATATATTGCAGCCATAACAACATTGGTGTGTTTAGGGCAAGATAACCTGCTGGATCTTATTTCTCTGATTTTTGAGTTTTCCTTCTTCTATATTCATTGCCACTTCAAGGGAGACCAGTTATCACTGCTATTTATCCCATAGCTGGAGGGAGAGTAGATGTATTCATACCTTTCTCAAGGGAATTTGTGCAAAAGTGCATGTAACAAACTTGGATGAATTTGAACTTGGGTGGTTAATTTCTCTTTTTGAGTTGCTCACCATTACATTACCAAATTACTGAGAAATTATCATCAAAACTGCAATAAAAGTTTTTAAACTTTTTTTATCAACATTTCAGAGAAAATCTATTTGAAAACATGAAGAAAGTTTAAAAGAAAGTCTTATTATGTTATATCAGCCTTAGAATGATGTGTGTGTGTGCTACAAATATGAAAATGGTTTACAAAAGGTTAAATAAGGCCTTTTTTTTTAAACTGATATTTGTTGAAATTAAATATTAAGAAAGAAGTAAAAAACCGAATCTTATGTATCAAGAAAGAAAGATGCAATATACATTAAGCAGAAGGAAATCATTAAAAATTTAGACTTTATCTCTCCTTACTAAACACAAATATCCATTAACTAAACCAAGGAAGATAACCAAAAGTATAATAATATTTTTGTTTTCAATATCTTTACTTCTTCTTTAACTTCTAATGTTCTGGGTGTTAAAGAAGAATTATCTAGACAACAACACAATGAAAAAGAGCCATATTTTTTTGGCACATCTCTTTCATGATTTCCTGTTTGTTGTGGCAAAATGTACTCTTGTCATTTGGGAATATAGCAAGCAATAAAATTCACATTCACACAGATATATAACCTTGTAGCTATTACAAAGAAGACAAATACATTGATGCAAACATGTCTATTTGTGCTTCTTGTATGCATATAATTTGAAAACCATCCTCTGATCTAATACACAAACACACACACATATATACATATATATGTATATATATTTATTTGGCACTTAGCATACATGCTTATGATGCTCAATAAAAACAGGTAAAGTGAAAAATATCTAAACAAATTTAAAGAAAATCAAATATTAAAAAAAATCTGAAAGTTACTTTACCTGAGAGAATTGGATTTTATGGTGTTTTAAAATCTGTGTTAAGGAAAATATTTAAATATGTCTCTATCTGTGGGGAAACAAAACAAACAAAATCCTTTAGTATATTTCAATTTCTAAAAATTACGATAATGACAGAAAATATATACTTGTGAAGATGTAAATGCAGAACAGAATATATCAGAAAGTAAGTCCTTAAATAGTTTTAGGAAAAAAGAGAATAAAGAATATTACGACAATATTAGATATGATATTGTTGAATATTGATTGATATAAAAGTCGTTGATTTTCTGGAGAAAGGGTGAGATGTAAATTTGGGTTTCTTTAAAGAAACCAATTCTTGTATAATGGAAAGGTTTTTTTTTTGCATTTCTCTATCAATTTTTTCCATTGTGCTTTCTACTTTTACTTGGACCTGACCGAGTTGCATGAACTGCAAATCCATATATTTATTTATAAAGAAAAACACAAACATAAAATGAGTTCTTTAAACAACAAATAATTGAGAAATGATAAAAGTAGATAAAGAACTTATTTTGTAATATAAAAACACTGTTTGACTTTATATATTTATTGGTAATGTAACCTGATCTTCTCTAGTTAGGAATTAGAACTTCAGTAATGATGATAAAAGAAGTCAATATTCAATACAAATAAGTAAATGTGTTACTGTAACAGCTGAATATCTCATTAATAATTAGCAAGAATATATTATTTGTTTTTGATATATTTTGTTTGATATTAGCTTTCTTTGGATATTCTTTTTACTTTTCAGGATTTAAAAACCAAAATGTTTTCTTACATGTGACAAAATTAACTGTATAAATAAAAGTCTGAGATTAATCATGCATAAAGTATAACCAACATAATTGCAAAATTATTAAAATATTGCAATTAATTTTTGACAGTATGGAAAAACTCATATATCATAAAATATAAATATAAATTACACTTACATAGATAACATATGTAAAATACTGTTGAGTAAAATTTTGATAAAGCAAAATGAGGAAAAGAAAACTAATATAGTGGTTTAATAAGATTACATGTTATAAAGAGACTGGTAAGTGTATGTATGTGTGTGTATATATATATATATATATATATATATATATATATATATATATATATATATATATATATATATATATTTACTAATTTAAAAATATGGTTCCATTGCTACACAGGAATTACTATGTTTCAAAAACAGAAACTAAAAACTTCAAATTCAATTGTAGAATTAAATTAAAGTCTCTAGTCCTGTTTCATTTTCAAGTAAATTCCCAAGTAGGCATCTACACAGACAATACTACTATTTACTTCAGTCTCAATAGTAAATCCGGTATTGCTGACAAAACTAACCTGGATGTTGGCCTCGAAAAGGACCTCTAATCTGTGTTTGACTGGGGCAGGAAATGGCTGGTTAACTTTAATGTCTCCAAAACTGCTCTCATTTACCCACCATAAAGAACCCTCCCTGCCTCCCATCAGAATGGCTGATGCCCAACTCTACAAGAGCACCTCTCTGTACCTGCTTGGTCTCACGCTGTCCACTGACCTGAAGTTGAACAACTACATTGAATCAATAGCTTCATCTACTGCAAGGAAAGTTGGTTCTCTGTGTCATGCCAGAAGGTTTTTCTCACCTGAGTCCATCCTTCACAATAAACCATTCATCCTTACATTGAATACTGCAGCCATATATAGTCTGGGGCCCCTGCAGTTCATCTTGAAGTCCTTGACAGAATCCAGAGACAGATATGCAATGTGATAGGTCCTGATCTGGCATCTCATCTACAGTCACTTTCTCACAGATGTACTGTGGCTTCCCTCTGTCTTTTCTACAAATATTTTCATGGCAACTTTTCTAGTGAGCTACTTTCACTGGTACCCAAACTGCATGAATTTAAGTGTGGCATGAGGTTGGCATCTTGGTCTCACCTTTTCACTGTTGAAACAGTTAAATGTAACCATTTCTTCTACTCCAACAGCTTCTTATCTCACACTACCCAGCAATGGAACTCCGTTCCTCTTACTTGCTTCCCTGATAGCTATAATCTTCAAATATTCAAATGTAATGTCAATCGACATCTTCTGATGCCTTGATCTTGTTCCCTGTCCTTCTCTTTATCCTTTCCTCAAACACCCCTCTTTACTCTTGTTTTTACTCTCTGTTCTGTAACCCCTTGCATGCTGGTGGCACTCCCACATTGCTTGGGGTGATATGCTTAAAAATGTGTGTCAACATGTTTGAAAAAAAAAAAAAAATTTCAATAACTCTAGATACATACATAAAAAAATGTACACATTCAGTTAAAAATAAAAATACATCCTTACTAATGGCTAAAAAGAATAGCAGAAAGTGCTTGGACATACAAAACATTCAAATTTTACATACTTTATGTCCACAAAAAAAAAAATTTATATGAACACAACAAAAATTAAATAAAAAGCTAATTGCAGTACCTTGTATCAGTTGACTTTAATGAAACTTGTATAAAAGAAGGATTGCTGAACAAATATATATATATATATATATATATATATATATATATATATATATATATATATATTATATTAGTTTATGCAAAACCAGGTAATCTGTATGGGTAGACCCAAGGAGGATGATATCCGGAGAGCTCAATGTAAATTCAGACCAAATATGTTTGAATAAAAAACATGGAACCTTAAAGTGGTCTGTTTTTTATTCAAACAAAAATGTATATATATATATATATATATATATATATATATACACACACACAGACACTAATGTGTACATTAATAAGTACATTCTTAATATCACCAAAAAGGCAAAAATGAAGAAAATGACAACCACCAAATATGAATGCTACCTATAATCAACTTAACAAAAAAAAAAAAAACATTATAGTAATAGATAATTTTACCTTGATGATACAATTTCTCCTAAGATAGGGTGATGATTGATTCCCTTCTGGGTAAGTAGCTAGTCCCAAATACTCTTATTTGCACACGAAATGATATTTATATGCAAACATTTAGTTTAATTTTATTTTAGATTTAGAATGATAATCATATTAATCTTTTATTCCTACATTTTATAAGAGAGTAAGAC
The DNA here is from genome assembly GCA_903632075.3 of Acanthosepion pharaonis. Classification (NCBI taxonomy): domain Eukaryota; kingdom Metazoa; phylum Mollusca; class Cephalopoda; order Sepiida; family Sepiidae; genus Acanthosepion; species Acanthosepion pharaonis. The sequence goes on along the minus strand of CAHIKZ030005492.1, from coordinate 1,198,380 downwards.
CTGCATTCTGTAAGACTTCAGTAAGAGTTTTAGACATTTGAATTAGTAATGAATTACTCAAAATATTATTCCTACTTTGTATAAGATAGTAAGAATTGTCTCCTGTAAGAATTCATATGAATTAGAGGGAATTGAATGATTAATATTTCATTTGTACTTTTCGTAAGAAAGGAAATACAAATTCCTGCAAGCATTCAGTAAAAGTTCTAGTGATCTGAATTGTAATGACATAGTTAATAATAGTATTTTGTATAACTGCTAAAGACAATGTTTTTAAATCTTTAAAATGATTCATGGAAACCAGTAACAAAAATTTTAAATTAACTTGTAGCATTAATCAAATCCTTAAACTAAATTAATGACAACATTAATTTATTCAGTATTTTTTCTGTGTCACAAAAGAATGGTTGAATCAGTATTTTTCTAGTCAGTACTGATATTCTGCAAACTGTTGCTATTTATTTCCCTGTAATTGTTAACATTCATTCTACTTTATACAAGTTGTAGGTGTATATTAGTTAAGATTATATGTTTGTATTATGGAAAATGTTAGCATATACTAATGTACCTGTAAAAGACCTATAAACATATTCATCTACACCTATTTCAATGTAGGAATATAAATATTAAACTATTTATTGAAGATGTAACTATTCTAAGGTTACAAATTGCTGTTGTACAAAATTGCATGAATTATTTGTTGGCATATCTTACAAATAGATCAGTGGCTTGGAATTATATAAACATGTAACTGGCTCATGTAAAAAATAAAGTTTGTTTTCTGTTTTTGAGGTGAGTGTACAGTAAAACCTTTCAATACTTTTAAGCAGATTTAGAATTGTAAACTTTATAGGTTTAGTGGCAGAGTAATGATCTATCTTCAAGTTCCATCTACTTTGGTTAGTCTATTGCAAAGGGATGTCTGTATATTTGGGTTATTAAACACAATTAACCAATTAAAAGTAAAATATTAAATAATGTTGAAGGTATTCAAATGATACAGAGAATAGGAAGTGTAACATTTATGTCTATGAAAACATACAAGACATACTCCAGGACAAACAGGCCATGGTAACATTAAAATCCATTGAGTTCAATGATTTGAAGATCTTTTCCATTGTCGCAAAGGAGAATATTTTTTTATTTTTAATAGCTTTTTCCTTATTTATACAGATGGATTATATTAAACATGAAATACATAAATAATTAAGTGAACCAATCTTAGAATTTATTTTAAATACATTTTAGCATGTTCAAAGAGCTAAGTGAAGAAAGAAAAAAATCATGCTTCCCATATCTGATGACACAAAAGATGCATAGTTATATTAGATGTCTGCCTCACACCATTTCTGTAGTGCATATTCAGGAAATAGTTTTTAGTGCATTTAAACATGCACTGTTTAAAGAAATCTATCAGTACCTTACAAAGTGTAAGGAAAACTCAGAGTCTAGTTTGGTTTAATGTGCCTTTATTGAACATAACTGAAGAGTCTTGCCATTTTGGCTAAGACGGCATGACTTATTTATACAAATCATAAGACAGGGGAGGTAATCAGGTTGCTTTACTACACAAAGCATTACTGAAACACTTATAGCAGAAAACCTCACTGTATATAAAAAGCAAATTGGCAGTACAGCTGAACATAAAGCAGCAAATTAAAAGAGGAAAAATGTAATATATTATTTGCCTTTTTTGTATGATGGAAAATATTTTTCTGTGGTCTTAATGTTACATTTCCCAGGTCAGTTTCCAGCCTGGTCAACCATAGGGGTGTATTGACATATATTTAAGTATGATGGATTGGCTGACACTGAGGAACATTGCCACTACTTTGTTATGATACATACTTTTACAGTAGTAGTAATAATAATATTAATATTAGTTGTAATAATGATGTTTGAATAAATAATATTATTATGGAGTCAAGCAAAGTAGCAGTAACCATTTGAGATAAAAGATAAAATTATAGCCTATTGGGGATAAAATGACCCCATTTTCACATGTAAGACACCAGAGAATATATTGAAAAATAAATATTTGTTGATTAAAACAATTTTTTTTTCCTCATTAGGCTACAAACATTGATCTACTTCATATATATATATATATATATATATATATATATATATATATATATATATATATATACAAATAAAGAGAAAGAACAGTCAGATTAAGAATCCACAGTTTTTTAGCATTTACTTTTTAAAAAGTGCTCAATACAATGTAGAGCATAATATTTTAATAATATTTTTATTTAAAAAATATTTTACATCATGACATGGAAATTTCTGTGTTTTGGAACATTAAATTTGTTCCATTATCAAGCGAGGTTAGAAAACTTTTAATGAAAATTATTTACTTTTGAAAACAGAATGTCATTTTATTGAAAAGTTAAGAAAGAGTTGGGGGAACAAGATTTCAAAATTTTATGGGTATGTTTTGTTTGACCAATCAAAAGACAGGTCAAAGCTAAAGCAGAAAAGTGAAAAATATAGGATTGAGGTTAGGGGTGTGTGTATTATTCATACTTGTCTAGATGAACTGTCATTTTAGATGTGTCACCATTACTTCCAGTTAAGAATATAATTTTAAGATACAATGGAATAATCATATATATATATATAATCATATATATATATATATATATATATATATATATATATATATATATATATATATATAATAAGTTAATTTTAGGATTTTATTTTTTTTAAATTATTCTTGTATATACTTTAGAACTATTTTAAAGAGACCTCCAGTATGATTAAATCATTTTTATATATATTATATTTTGATCCTAAAATACAATACTTATTATATTCAATGGGCCATAAGACATGGCAATATTAAAATTAAAATTAAAAATCAAGGAATTAAATAAATATTATATGCACCATTATATATAATAAAATGATGGATATATAATTGTAATACATAGATTTTTTATGAAAAATTCCATTAACTATATTTTAAGGTAAACATTATACACTGCCTACATATTACAGTTAGTTCATTCTGCTGATTTAATAGATCATTATTTTTAGGAAACTTAATAATATGCAGTTTTCATGTAGACACAAGGCACATGGGTCATTTAATGACTTACAAATTATCATTTTTTTTAAATATTTTCCATTTTACTGTGGGGTTTTTATTGATTTCTTTCAGTACAAAAATAGTTAGAGAGGGATTTTTGGTTACAGTACACATTTTTGTTAAAAGAAGAAATATGTTGATATCACCTTTGTTTAAAAGGGTGTTTTGTACTTCCAATATAAAATTTCTTAACATCTGGGTTTTCAGTAGATGAAATGGTGCATTGGTAAACAATAGATTCAGTAAGAAAGTTATTTTGCAATGGAAAATTTCTAGGATTTCTACAATTACATAATTTATTATCAATATTATATATATATTTGATGTGATGTATGCAAGTTTGAATCATCCTTATTTTCTTTGTATTCCATTGGTGAGATAAAAGTGTGGCAGCTTCTTCACAAGTGCTGCTTTGTGGAACAGACTCCCAAGAGAATGCATTCTCAATCACTATAATCTTAACTCTTTAAGTCAAGTGTCAACCATTATTTATCCTATCTATCCTCATAATTTGCAATTACTATATCTTCCTGTTACATCCATAAAACAATCTCATCTAGTAACCCTCTTGAGTAGCTCTTGAGCCTTGTACCAAGTGAAAAGTAGTGTGTGCGTATATATATATATATATATATATATATATATAGATAGATAGATAGATAGATAGATAGATAGATATTATTTATTGAAGCAAATTCATTTTAATGTTGGAGCAAGAAGGATAACAAGAAAAAATAAGAATGAATAGATGAAAAGCTGAAAGTAAAAAAAACAAAAAAATAGAAGCAATTTCAATTAAAACATTACAAATTGCATTTGTATAAAGATGAACAGATTAAACAATATTCCGTGCAAAAGAGAATCATTTTGTATAAATGCATTTTATCAATTTGCCTTTAATACTTGATAATTTTTTTTCTGATTTCAGAATAAATTGCTCCACTTATGTTTTATGAAAAAAAATAATAAGTCTCATCAAAGAAATTAAGAAAAGTAAAGAAATAATTTCAATAAAAGAAGTAAAAGTTTGTTTTGTCAAAAACTGACAACCGAAAATTGATTTTTCTGAATTTATTAAGTAACAGATAAAAGCCAAAAAAACAAAAGATGATAATAATAACAGGATAAAACCATCAGCAACAACAACAACTGAACAGCTAAAATCTGACAGCATCAGGTACAGTGAAAAAAAAAAAAAAAATACAGAACAGTAACCCTTACAATACAATATATTTTCTGTTGTCCACTGCAAGTGACATTCCCTTGGCTTAGTGAAATGCACTTGAGAACCATGTTCAATACTTTCAGTAAATAAAAAAAAATAATTGCTGTGCAGAGCTTATATAAGTTTAATTCTTCTTTAATGTCCATGTCCCTTTAGCATGTTGGTGATCATGGCTCTCCACAACATCCTATCCTTTGTCACCTTATTGTCCATCCCATTTGCCTTTTCTTCCAAAAATTTACACAAGCTTGTTAGATAAGTTACTTGCTGATTCTTTCAATATGCCCTGTGAATCTCAAATTCTTCAAACTATCTTTCCACATCATATGTCACATAATGTAACACCTGTTATCAACTCTCAAGCAAGCCTTATATATTTGAGGTTTCAGGTTCAATCCCTGAGTCAACCAGTGTTTGATTGCCACTATAAAACATATTAATAAACATCTTCTTATAAATATTTCTGAAAAACAGAAATAAGTTCAGGTAACATAAAATTTAATATTGGTATATACATATAGATCATATCATCTGATAAAAAATGTTTTTAAAGAATTAACAAATTCCAAATTTGATACAAATATTTTAAATGTATTTCTTAAAGATAGATGCTTACATTTCTTCTTCTATATGCCATGCCCCTTCAGGATTTTGGCAATTATGGCTCTCCATAATTTCCTGCCCTTTGGAGCTCTTAGTAAATTTTGTCTTTTTACCATCTCTCCTGTTCTGCCATCCATTTACACAGCTTGTTATGTAGGTTATGCACTGTTTTCCTCTGGTCTTTGATGTATCCTGTAAGTATCAAAATTTTCAAGTACTTTTTCCTCATTATGTATTCCAGAAATTTCAACTATCTCTTTATGATGTTAAGTGTAAGTATCCTTTTTGTTTCAGTTTTACTTTAAACTTCCTTGTTGCTCACATGTTCAGTTCATATTATTCTCACTATCCTTCTGTAGAACCATATCTCTGTTACCTTAAATCTCCTCTATATCTGTGAGAAAACTGTCCAGCATTTACAGGAGGATTGATATTATTTTCAAATTCAGAACTATTTTGTTTCTAATGAAAGTTTGCTGTTTCTTAATACTTTGTTTATCTTTTGAAAGGCATCTTTCACTCTTCCCAATGCACCTTTGCATTTTGGTGTCAGAATTTCAGTCATTTATTAAAACAGTTCTCATATATTTAAATTTCTGTATTTGCTTGATTTTAACATGCAGAAAGATTAATAGACACTCACACGTCACAAATTCTGCCTGTGCAAAGTATTTATAAGAGAATAAGAATCATAAATTCAAACATTTTCTAGAATAATTACTTCATTTAAAAGATTTTCACTATCTTTAATTACATTAGTATACATAGTCTAATAAAGCAAAGCTAATCTACTTATTACTGAATGATAGTTAGTATAAAAGTCTTGAAAATCATTTCTAGTTAATTCAAATATCACCAAGTACTGTAAATATGGTCTTATATTGAAACAGGCTTCATTAAGCAAAATGTCTCAGAAAGTAAAACCATTTGACTTCTGAAAATTCATGATTTATAAAGACTGTGTAATATTATTTTGGAAATTAACTAGATATTCTTACCATTTATTATTTGTATCTTTATACCAGGGGTTTATGGTGGCCATCATGGGAGATAACATGACAGTAAATCTTTAAATTTTCAGCACTCTCATTAGTATTTTAGTTAATTTTAAACAGTGCCATAACTTCAATCCTTCTTAAATTGTCCCAATTTTATTCTGAATGTTTTTGGAAATATTCTTAATTTTCTAATATTAGATTTAAAATATATTTTGCAGCTCTTGAGTAAAGTTTGGTTAATCACATATTTTTCTTACTCTCATTCAATTTTACCTGACTGCTTGTTAGAATAACTACATCTACTATTTCACAGATTTTTCTTTCTTTGTCAAAAAAATCTGTATCTCAAAATCTTAAAGTTATTTACATTTCCTCTTCTCAAAGGTAACTTTTAGCTTATACCCATGAAGCTTGTTTCTGTGATTACCTCTGAGATGTGTGCATCATTCTCATTGAATTTCTAACATGAACTAATCATATTCTACACTCACTTATAAGCATAATTACAATTTCTTTTATTTTTCTTATCCATACTGAAAAAAATCATTTGTCATACATTACAAAGTTATGAAAATCTTTGTTTTTCCAGGAACATTTTATGGTCATTATTTGTTTCTCTAACAATTTGATCTATATGTTTTTCCATCATCTTGGGTGGCTGGATGTAGAACTTGCCAAATCTCATGTCAATTTCGAAAGTTTTACACCAGTTTTGCCAAATATTTGCTGGGCACATCCTTATACAGTAAGAACATATCACAGATTTCAAAATCATTAAATGTCCAATTATTGGAGTGGTATGTTTGGAATCTCCCCAGACCAAAGATAAAATATATTTTATTTGGCTTTTAGTTTGCTCTCTAATGAGAATTCCGTCCTTTCCTAAACAACTCCAAACCACAATACCCTTTACACTGACACCAGAGACTTACCCACCCTATCTCAATATTCTGATCTGCATAAGAGAGGAAATTTATATTCAAGAGCTCTCATTTAATCAGTAATACTACATACATTCTGATGAAGATCTCTGTTTCTATAACATGTCTATTGGTATCTCTGAATGTTGTCCAAATGTTGTATCACAGCTTGAATAAAGAAGTCTGTTGTATATTCATATCAGCCATATGTCTAAATAACCTCATAGAGAATGACAGCCTTTTATCTATGCTGAATACTGTTTTACTTATCTTCTAAATGGGGAATGTGTGAAAGAGTTCTAGCTGCCACATATATTAGGAAGATAATCTGTTCACTAGCAACTTTAGAATCAATGGAAACAAACTTAATAGTTCTGCTTTAATGCATGAAACACATGTTTCTTGTTATCATGAAAAGGCCAATTACCATTTATTAATTCTATTAACAATATTTTTATAACCTGAGAGAAACACATTCTCCAGATGGACACATATACTTTGGTGTGAGATAGAAAGAGTAACAGTTACTTCAACAAATGAGAAAAAAGCAGAACAGAAAACCAGTAATAATTACCAAAACAGAAGTTGTGAGAGACAATGAAAAAGTGACAATGGATGTCAAAAATAAGGAAATAAAAAATGGATAACAAAGAGATAAAACAAGAAAAAAAAAGAATGAAATAAAAGAAAGCTGAGAAGTAATAATTAATGTAATTGATTTATGATAGCTTGTTTATTACTTTGTTTTAATTAAAATGCTTATTGTGAATGACTTTCTGCTTGAAAGGTTGCATGTGTAATGTAACCCAATTGTGATTAATGGAGGTTGGGAATTAAAAAATAAACTTAGACAAATGTCTAAGAGAAGCTGGAAAATCTGTAATTAACAAAGAACATATATACACACACCCAAATAACTGAAGCTTTAAGGATATAAAAGTTCTATTACAGAAACTTTCACATAATTTGTATGTGGAGATATGAGATACAACATATTTTTCATGTAATGATTAGACTGATCTGGGTCAGTTGTAAATAGATTATCTGAGATTCCCATATACATAAGTTTAAAGTAGTATTCAATATATCTTACCAATAAAAAAGAAAATAATTAAGTAAATATGGTTAAATAATTAATAGTTGATTGGAACAAAGGTTTATAGTATTTTCCAATAGCTGGTATTTTAATATATGATTTTCTTTCACAAGTGACTTATATATATATATATATATATATATATATATATATATATATATATATATATATATATATATATATAGAGAGAGAGAGATAGATAGATAGATGTATATGTATGTATTCTGACAGTGTTTCTATCTGCTCAAGCACAACAAAAATGACCCACTTTTTCAAAGAATGATTAATTTTTTACAATGTCAAGTGAAAAAGGTCTTAAGAAGATTAAATGAACAACAGTTGACCACACTAAAAGCTGGTCTGCATCCAAAAAAGGTGATATTGTCTATTTGGTAGGTCGAGAAGGGCTTTCCACATAAACAAATGTTGAATTCAGACAAGTACTGTTCCCAATGGGACTGATTAAAGGTGACTGTCAATGAAAATTATCCAGAATTGGTGTCATCTTCTTTCAGAACAATGGTAGATGCAGTAGAAATTGGTACACATTGCAAGCTAAAATACACTAAAACCTTTTTCTGGTCATTCCCTGTTGAAAAATGTTACAAAATTTGTTCCATTCCAATAAGCTGTTATATTATTGATATAAGTTATTTTTCTGATAACATTATGGTGGGTGACAATGCTGAGATGCAAGCAATGCTCCAACATCATAAGATATCTTATGTATAAAGTATAAAGGGTTATATGATTGTTAAATAAACCCATATTTCAACAGGGAATAACCAGAAAAAGGTTTTAGTGTATCTGAGCTTGCAATATTTAAAGTAAGCTATCAGGACCTTACTAAAGTACTTTAGCTCTAGTAAAAGGCATTACTGCATATGAAAAGCAAGTTAGCAGTACAGCTGAACATGAAACAAATAAAATCACAATTGTGAAAATATCCTACATGATTACAGTACTACTACTACTACTACTACTACTAATAATAAATAATAATAATTATTATTATTATTGGAAAATATATAAATAGTACAGTGTTCTGAAAACTTTTATGGACATCACCCTGAACCAGTGATAGAAAACCATGAAGTTACTATTCGTTAGAACTTTATCATTCATACTGACAGTCATATAAAAGCTAATAGACCAGACATAGGGATTAAAGACTAAAAAATGTCTTCTCATAGATATGACAGTGTCTTCAGATAAAAAAATATATTTGATCATGAATATGACAAAATAAGTAAATATAAGTATCTTGAGATTGAAAAATGTGACAGCTTAAAACATCTGTTACACTTATAATATTTAGAGGCTGGGATATGATCAAGAAAGGTACAGATATTTGGTGGACCATACATTTCTTTTAACTATTGTTCACCCTATATAAAGACTATGCCACCCAAGGTAGAGGAATATTGTAAGGGGGTATGGAGAGGGAGAAGGGTTGCATATTGTGAAGATATATAGTTATTTTCTTGTTAGTCATATTGTATATATATATATTGTATATATACAATATAATTATTTATGAATTTGGATTCATCAGGAACACAGTTATATATATATATTTTCATTTTTCAGTTTCATCTTTTGGAAGTGTTATCTGATGATAAAAAGGGCTCTATTGAAATAAATTATTATAATGAAGCCTTAAAGTGGTCTGTTTTTCTTTAAATTATTAGCTATGGATTTACATTGAGCTCTCAGGATTTCATCCTCCTTCGGACTACCCATACGGATTACCAAGTTTTTCATAACTTAAATATATATATATATCTATCTACAGACACTAACCTTTGACTCTTACTTTCACTGTTTTGTTTTGATTCCCATTTTAGTTTTCTTTATACTATAAACATTGAGCAATAATGGTTTATGTTAAAATATGTTCATATTTTTTTCCAGGCTTTGTATAGATAACGTTTGTTTTTGTACTTGCCTTTTAACTTTTAAGTTGGTTTATTCTAATCTTTATATATATATATATATATATATATATATATATATATATATTAACAAATTTAATGCTTTTATGTATTTTTCATTTATTTTTTTTATACATGTATCTCCTACTTTTCAAAAATTTGCTTTATATTACTTCATTATTTTTTTTATAAAGGCCTACATTAGTACTGGTTGCCCTTGCTATCCAAAATAGTATAAAGTAAAAAGAAGCAGTTTCTAATAATTTATACAGGAAATTTTCTGACCATTTCCAGATCCTTAAAATAACATTATGTCTGTTTGCTTCACTGATGAAGGTCAAGGTTCAACATGTTCTGTGGAAGACTTGAAAGATTGACTGCTTAACCTCATGTATTTTTCTCTAATACTGTTCTTGGAGGCACTCAAAATATCAGGCAAATGTGTCCTAAACTTTGTGTCCTTTCAAAATTAAAGTCATACTTTCTCTGTAACCATTGCATTACAGTCAATTGCAGTAAAAATCTCATGCAAGGCTATTTTTTGTGTCTGGTAATGTTAAAAAATGTTCCCATATAAATCAAAGATAATTGCTTTTCACTTTGCATCATTTCAGCTTATTGAATTAGGTTTTATTATAGTGCTTTACTTTCAAATTGTGGTTGAAATCTGTAGATGTTTGTGATTTATATCTATCAGCATACACACACACACACACATGCACAAAGGTGTGAGTATGAATATTAGTGATGTGTTATTATTACTTCAATCCCTTGCCTTTTGGTAGAGGTCATAAAAAAACTTAGAAAAAAACTTTCACTTGGTAAGCAATGTTAAGTTTTATGTTTTAAGTGCAATATCTAACTCTCACCCAATCACAGACGAAATCACTTTCCTAAGAAGCTGAGAATATCTTTCAAGGTTTGAGTGAATGTATAGAGAGAGAGAAGGAACTATTATTTAGATGATATATAGAACAAGAAAGAACTTAATGAACAGATGCTAATGGTGATTTTTTTTTCTTTTTAAATTTCAGGGACATTAATGAATAAAATGAAAGTTACTACCTGGTAAAAAACAGGAAGAAAAGAAAAAGTCGTATAGAAGAAATGAAAGAATTGAAAGATAGAGAATGGAAAATATAGTCAAAGAGATAGACATCAAAGTGGCCAGATCATGAGATACAGACAAACAAGAAATATCAGTAAAGGTAAGTAATAAATAGATAAAAAGGACAACAAATCTAAATAATGGGAGAGAGGAATGAAAATCATAAATTTCATGAAGAATATTAACAGAAAGAAAGATAATTATAAGGAAATATTTAGTTGAGTTATATGTAAGTCTTTTCCATTTTTAGGAATCAATTATACTGATGAATGTATCATTCTAACTAATAATCATTAACCAATAATGAGTTAAGAATAAATTTAGAGTATACTAACATATGACAATGTTCAATGCAAAAGCAGTGGATTGATAAAGCTAAATCTCTACAAATGAATCCAAAAGTTAAGCTCCCCATGAAAGAAAAGTAACATTGTGCATTTGGGAGGATTGTCAGGGTCTTGTTCATTTAGAGATCTTAAAAAATAATGGAACACTAAATGCACATTTATACCATGAGTAGCTGCAATGTGTCCATAATTGTTTGATTGAAAAGCAACCTGTGCTCATTAATAAGAAAAATGTTATTCTCCTCTGTGACAACCCAAGGCCACATACATCAAGAACAAAACAGAAAAAATTTTGAAACTCAGTTGTCCTGTTCTACCCCACATGCCATATTCACTGGACATTACAACAAATGTTTATTATCTTTTTTGATTGCTGTAAAACAATTTGATGGGGAAGATTTTCTCTAATGGAAACCAGATTTAAGAGTTTCTAAAAAATCTTTTATATAAAAACACCTGTGAAATTTGACACAAAAAATATTGAAGTGTCAACAACTCATTGAAAATAATGGTGAATATATAATTGAATAAATTGTAAAACAAAAATGGAAATTATTTATGAATCGATCTAATAGTACAAATAAAATGAGAAATATATAAAAATGAAAAACTGATAAAGAAAGTGTGTGTTCATGTGTGTACAAATCTTTACATTAGACTGATAGATGAGAGAGACAGAATGAAAATAATTAAAATATAGAAAGGCTTTATCAGAAAGAAAATGTTGAGAAAAGTGAGTAGCATAGAATGAGAAAGGTCAAAGTAAGGTATGGGATAATTGATAACTATATACATATAAATTTTAAAAAAAATTTATTAATTTTTTTCCAACTTTTGACTAAGTTGTTTTATGTCAGGGTTAGAATTAGCAAACTTTCCAAAGTTCATTTTTTTTTTTTAAATATGAGTACTTTTGACTTTCATTACAGTTGTAAATGATGTCACCAATAAGTAACTTGGAATTGGTAATGCTGGAATTAGCCAAACATATTTACATAAACAGATTTAGTGACATTTGAAAGTACACAGATTAAAAAAGAAATGAACTTTGGAAAGTTTACCAATTTTAATTCTGACATAACTTAGAAGTTGGAAAAAATTAATGAAAAATTGTACAGACAGACTTTGTCGGCATTGTTTAACAAAATTTGTTTAAAAGAATTCTTGCCGCTTAGATACACCTTTTATATATATATATATATGTGTGTGTGTGTGTGTGTGTGTGTGTATGTGTGTCTGTGTCTGTGTATGCGTGTGCATTTGTATTATTTTTATATTTATAGTTACTTAGATGTGCATAACTGCATTTGAATTATAATTCTATTTTTGTGGTTGGAGGTTTATAAGTTGTGTGGATGTGTGTTTTTGTATATATATATTTTTTCTATGTGTATATATTATTTATTTGACAAACCTTGTAAATAATATGGACTGCTCCACTATTACTATTGATAAGAAATAGGACTCATGCAAGAAGAATAATCACAAGACATTGTTACACATAAAATATATGTATATTAACAAGATGTACAATATCAAACAATGATGTGAAAGAAAACATGCATTTAAGTAAGAAAGGTTGAATTGTTCAAGAGTTACCTTCCTTTGATTGAAATTTAAGAGTTCAGTGAGAGATAATTATTTGGTTTAAAGTTCACTGGATAAATGTTCATGAGTGTTTGTGTGTGAACGTAAAGAGTTTGTATTTTGGTGAAGGTGTACAAATTATCGTCAGCATGTGGGTGTGTGGTTCCAACTGTCGTGGATTTGTTTAGCAGTTGAGGTTTCACTAATTGAGTTGAGAAAAATCTTGGCTTAAATAAGTAAATATAGGCTCCGATTCGTTGCGTGAGAAAAATTATTCTTCATGTGCAAACAAATCAGTGAGTGAGCTTTGGAGAGACTTAAAGATGCTTCTGTGAGCCATTTCTCCTGTTATAAAATAAAATGACATATCTCGGCTGATTTACAGGCAAATACTCAAGAGCGAGAACCGGATGTGAACGGGACAAAGCCCCGTCACAAAATGACCATTAACTTTCTTTACAAATGTTTCCGACACACGTGTTTCGGTCGAAAAATAAAATGATAATTAAAGTGCTCTATTTTTCGTCCAATAAAAATGCTTCCCTCCTAATTATACTCGCTTCATTTCTTGAGCCTGTTAAGCCATAAAAATCGCTATAAAAGGGGTCACACAGAAGTTCAACGGCAGTCCACAGGTGCCCAGGATAGAGACCTGTCACGTCCAGCTGCTGACAGCAGGGGAGCGTCAACCACTGTCAACATGTGTGAACTACGATGAGAGATCGACCTAGATCCGAAAACTGGCTTATGAACTTTACCACAAGGTAGCTGTCCTAAACCCTTACGTTCCTGTTGAAATAAACCACGTAAATCTATTTCTACTGTTGTCGTATTTCTTTCTTGCAACCATACGCTTGTCTATAACACTCCCAAAAGTGCACAAATTTGAATACTTAAAAATAAAGTGATTCCAAAATTGTCGTATTACTGCGATTTGTAAATTGCCTGTAGAAAATGTATTAGTGATTTATTAGCCAATGATTGTTTGGCATTGTACATATGATTTTGTGTTTGTATGTATATGTTCATGCGTAATAGGTTCACACACTATTATATATATAACTAGCAGTAGAGCCTGGCGTTGCCCGGGGATGTAACAGTAAGAGATAGATCAAGTATCGACCATCATAAAGACTGAAAAATAAAATTGACAAAGATTATTGTTTAAGGTTGACGGACCCGCATGTCTTAATTAGTTTTTTTTTTTTTTTTTTTTTTTTACGAATTGGTCAAACCCAGACTCAAACAAAAACATTGTTTACAATCGTTATGAGTCTACTGATTGAATAGAATTTTATTATAAACAATTGTCTTGTAAATGGAATTTTTAAAGCATTCTGAATGTAAATAAAGAAAAAAGTGTGCAAGACAATAAGAAATACTACCTGCCAAAAAAAAAAAAAGTGGATGTTTGTTTTATCGGCTGAAAAATGTAAGAAATCCGATCCCATATATAAAGGAACACACACACACACACACACACACACACACACACACACAAACAACCTGGGTTTTTTAACCTAAGTCACTCCACGGAATCGCTAAAACATAGAGCATAGTCTGATGAAAAAGACGCTAAAGTTTATGAAAACAAAATTTTATCGTCAAAATGCTTATGTTTTTATGAAGAGGATAGACTAAATTTTTTTTTAATTATTTTAAAAATTTTTCCATCTTTTTAGAATATTCTAAATTTTGATTTCTCTTTGTCGCAACAAGGGGTAGTAAATAACATAGATAATTTTTAGCGCGTTTTTTTGTATTTACACACATTAATTTGGAAAATCTTGCAAAAATAAAAATAATTGTCAGATGTTAATGAAACTTTCAGAAACTATTCACAGATGATCGAGATTATTATAAATATGTTTTTTTATTATTAAAGTCATGGCAGAAATATTTTTTTATATTTATTAACACCCCCATAACTAATTTTATGAAAAACTCTAGAAATTCGAGACCATCGGTTTTGGTGATTACAATAGTTAAAAGCACAAGGCTTTGAAGAATGCAAATAATGTATTTTTTTTTTTTTTGGCCAACGTACCTGAAAATCAGCTGTGAATTGTAACATACAAAACTCAATAAAACAAATATATTATTTAGTTTCAAATGCTTTTATTTGTTTTAATTTGTTTTTATGAATATGAACAATATTTTCTGGAAGCAAAAATTTTTTTTCAATGAAAATTGAATTTTAATACAATTATTTCTTATTTCTTTAATTTTAAAAAGATTTTAAAAAATGTTTAAATTGAATTTTAAAAATATTTTAACATTAGTTACCTTTCAAAAAATGTCCGTGTGAGATTGTCATTGTCTAGCGCTTTGAAAATTGTATAATTTGGACCAATCAGATTAGCCATGGTAATTAAGAAATGTAATTTTTGTGTTTATAGTCGGACAGTAATTATCAAGTACGGAAGACCAACCAGAATACAATTTAGTTGCATTATTTGAGTTCAGCATTGTTCTCCGCTGTTAAGCCCTTTACTTTTTTGAAACACGTATGGAGAAGTTAATTTGAGTTTTCAATTTCAACTGAGAAGGGTACCTACAAGTAACAGTATCATCTTATGAAATTTAACTACTGCTAAACTTTAATTTATATGATCTTATTTTTATATTAATCTCAGTTATGACATTTTTCCATAAATGAAATATCAAAATTAATAATAAAATGAATGGAAATACAAATAACACAGTAAAATGTAATAAATGTACATAAAATTATAGTATTTTATGTACACTTCTGATAAAATTTCATAAGAAAGGTACCTAAATTAATTAGATACCTTTTTCTTATGAAATTTAATCTCACTATTAACAGTCTTATTTTTTAATTTCTTTATATTTCCCATAAAGCATCGTAAACGTAAAAATGAAAGCTAAGTACAAAAAAAAAAAAATTAAAAAAAATTAGAGCGCTGAAAGTTTTCCTTAAAAGTAACGAGGTAAATAATTTGTTCACTTTTCACTTCCTTCCATCCGTAGAAAGAATTACCCTTCTGTAAGTTATCTAAACGTCATGAATGTGCCTTTCGTCAATCGTCAAGCGATGCGAAAGGTTATGACCTGCTTTGTTTTATTTTCAAATTACATTTTTTTGGCGCAGAAGCTAAGTTAAGCTTGGTTCAAAATATTTTAAATAAACAGTATAATATCTGTTTTTATTAAAATCAGTTTTGAAAAAATGATAACTGATTTTTAAAAGAATATCAAAGTAAGATTTTAATCTTTTTTATCAAATCGAAAAAAATGATTAAAAATGATTGATTATCTGTCCTTTTTTTTTACCAAAAAAAAACAATATTTTTAATGAAAATTTCAGACGTGCTAGGAACAATTAAAAAATGCAAAAAAAATACTCCAAAAATACTTTGATCTTTCCTCTTTAATAATAATATGAACATTAGACAATAAAATTTTGTTTTCGTCAAGTTCGGCATCTTTTTCATCATGCTATGCTCTTTTGTTTACATTTTCGTGGGTGAGTTGTCCCCCCTTTCATTCTCACGATGTGTCTTAATCGTGTTTTCAAATTGATTTTCTTAAAAAACAACTGTGTTTTTCCCATTTTCGGCGCCGTTAGAACCACCAAAAGGTAATTTTATGTAATCCTGTGAAGTTTTGTTGAAATCGGCTAAAAAATGTAGGAAATTCGATCCAACATATAAACGTTACAGACACACACACACACAACCTACGTTTTATAATAAGTAAGATTTAAATTATCTGTCAGTTTTCAATCAGTACCTGAAGATTGCATTGTGTATGAAACTCAGAGTTGTACTACCAATGAGGAAAAAAATGTATATTTATTAATATGTAATTTATTGCTCTGTTATTGTACATCAAGTACTATTTTATTAATACCAGCACTCAATGTGCAATATTATATATCATGTGATACCAAAGTATATAATTTATATATGAGATAACACTGAGATGCTCTTACTTAACGAACTTAAAAAAATCAGACAAAATGAACAGACATTAGAATTTTTTAATTCTTTCTTCATCAAGTTAAGATCTTTTCAACATTCCTTTCATATAATATACTAACTTAAAAGCTGTACATGCAGACTTTTAAGCTAAGGGCTCTGGCTGAAAACTAAAGAGATTGGTCCAGCTGAGAAAACAGCAATGATAATTTTGATGAAATAACTTTGAATTCCTCAATTCACTTCATTGAATTTCAAAACCTCACTTTAACTCTGATTCGGGCTATAAGTTCAATTCCGGCCAAAAGGTTGATTTAGGCTGAAATTACAATTCAGGCTGAAAAGTGACATTTTCAAATCACAAACTCTGTGAAATTTCAAAAGCTCATGTCACAAAATCTCTCACTTTAACTCTGATTCCTCGGCATTTTGAAGAAATAAAATTGATTTCCTCAATTCACAAAGTTTTGGAGATATTTTAAAATTAATTTAAAGCAAGAATTTTTAAATTCACAAAGTGTTTGTGATACTTTAAACTCAATATAAATTAAAAACTTTTAAAACTCATTTTTTCAGTTATTTAGAAATTTGAATTTTTAACTGTTCCCTTCTAATCTGGACATAAATCACAATGCTGGATGTTCAAGCAACAGATGAAGGGTAAATTTTCAATGCTGGGATCATCCTGACTCCAAAAATGTATAATATGTCAGAATTAGAGGAGTTTCAAACACATGGACAAACAGACTAAATTTTGATTTATTTATTTACACAGAAAATTACATAGTATTATACATGAGTAGAATTCTTTTGTCACCTGTGATGAGAAGAGAGAATATTTTACCCTTAAGCTGAGAAGAGAGAATTTCTTTTTTTCCTTGTGATAAGAAAGAGTGCTTGGAAAGTTTGATACTTACAGGACATATTGAAGGCAACGGGAATGGAGGAAAATGATGCATAATCTATCTAATGAACTTGTGTAAATAGGGTTTAGGGGAGACAGCAAAAAGATAAAATTTACTAAGCACTATAAAGGACAGGAAATTCTGAAGAGCTATGATACTTAGTACTTAGAAGAAAAAATAAAAATAGTCTCGCTTCCCTTGGGAGAAGAGAGAATATTTTCCCTTGCTGTGTTTAGAAGAGAGAATTTATTCCTCCTGCCCACTTGTTGTGATGTGAAGAGACAATTTATTTCCCCACTCTTGTGATGGGAAGAGACAATTTATTTTCCCCCTGTTGTGATGAGAAGACAATTTATTTTTCCCCCTGTTGTGATGAGAAAAGAGAATTTCCCCCCACTGTCATGATGAAAAGAGAGAATTTATTTTCTCTCTTTAGTGATGAGAAGAGAGAATTTATTTTCCCCCACTCTTGTGATGAGGAGAGATAATTTATTTTTCTCCTGTTGTGATGAGAAATGAGAATTTATTTTTCCCTGTTGTGATGAGAAGAGAAAATTTATTTCCCCACTGTCATGATGAGAAGATACAATTTATTTTTCATCTCTGTTGTGATGAGAAGAGAGAATTTTTTCTTGGTTGCCATTCATTGTATATTCACAAATAATGAAAGAAATCAATGAAAAACTAAAATCTAAATTTAGGTTATTCACTTTTTATGCCAAAGGCATTTTTTTTTTTGTTAAGTAGATAGTGAATGAATTGAGGAATTTAGTAAGAACTACCAAATAAATCTCAATTTTAAATAGCATCTGATTGAATATTTAGGAATGTGAAAAAACAGCAGGTTATAAAGAAGCCAGAAGTAAAATTCTGCTTCAAAATTAAGTTCACAAATTTGTGCTTTTTCACATTAATAAAAATGAAAGACTGTATAATCTATTAAAAGTAGAGATGACTTCTGGCTTAATATTAAATTCTTAACTTATGCCTTTAGTAAAAGCCTAAGTGAAGAAAACTCAGTAAACTCTATAAAAATTGCACAACAGCTGGTGGACTTGAAATAATGTTCTTTATAAATTTATGAAAACTCTAATGAATACACTGAATTAAAAAATGTTGTCTAAAGTCAACAGAAAGTAGAAATCAACAAGTGTAAAATCACCATAAACTTTTCTCTCTACCAATAGGCAGTGTATAGAAATGTTTAAATGCTGAAAGTGGTTTCTCTCAATTTCTGAGAAATAGTTACAGAAATATTGGTGTTCCCTATGAAATCTTTATCAAAATGTTGCTAGTGCTGATATTAAATCTTCCACAAAATCCATCAAATATAATGGAATGATATTAATGACTAGGATAAAATCAGTACAAGAAATTGAAAAATAAAGGATTTTTTAATCTCATGTCTCTCTTGGACATAGGTTGATTGTAAATCTCCCCAGATTCCTTTATTGCATGTATTCTTGGGAAAGATAGTGATATGTTTTCCCATTGCTTTCTACATGGTTTCAAATTCAAAGTTTTCTTTCTATGACACTGGATGCAACCTAAATCTAGAGAGCTCAATCTACTCTACTATTTGACTCATAACCTGTGGTAAATGAGATAGAAACAATGATTTAATAAATGGTTTCATAAAATATTGAGTTACATATGAAAATTTATTTAAAATCAGGACTTATAATTTTTTTCAGCTTTTTTCTAACAGATTTTATTAAAATGATGTCAACATATAGTAAAAGTGAGATAATATAATGATTTCTGTCATTTAACCATCAACATGCTCAAGTTCAAATTTTTAAACAAAAATTTAAGAGAACACTTCAACACAAAAGATTTTTTCCCTTGAATTTCTCTTCAAGTTGCAAGAGAGAAATATACATACAAAAATGGTCAAACACATAATGCAGTTAAAGGCAGAGCTTGCATCATGAAAATAATATTTTCCTAAGTAGATGCTGAGATTAGCTTTTATAAAATTTGGCAACTTTATGTCTTGAAGGTTCCAATATAATCATAGATGGTTAAAGGACAATGAATGTAAAATTGTCTTGGCTGAATGGAGAGTTACTGAATGAATTTTGTCACTCAGCCAAATAGAGTATCCATTTGTTTTTCCAAGAATAGATAATGAAACTTTGAAATAATTACATATTTTTAAATGGAAGTTTACTGACATTCTTAATGGTATTTAATTCTTTAACTTTGACTATAAGAACAAAATTTGAAGAATCTATAAAATTATTGCAATCTTAGTTAATTAAAATTCACTGATTTTTATTTTTATTTTCTTTCTTCTTCTTTGCCTTATTCTATACCCTCTCTTTCTCACTAAAATATTTCTTTTTCTTTTATTCCTTAATCTTTGTTTTATAATCAGTTTCACTCCATACAAGGCAGTATAAAAACTACTAAGACACAAGTGAAATCTGGTGATGAGGAATTGACTCCTAGATGACACAGTCCAATTGTATTAAAAAGAAATATGATCAAGAGTATATCCAATAGCTGAGATAATCATGCAATTTTGCAATTATCCACCATAAAAGGTAACAGTATTATGTTTCTTTTTTATTTCTTTAATTGGCTATTATTTTTCAACAAGCACATTTAGCCAAAATTATAATAACAAAATAGCTTGACAAACATTTTATATATGCAGTTTTTTGCCTACTAATGAGGAAAAACAAAAATATTTGTTCTTATATCAATGAGAATGTTCATATGACTCTGAACTTTATTTTTCATGTCATATATATTATCTGAATACTTATTAAACATTAGAGGTGTATAAAATGATAAACTTGTGTATATATATATATATATATATATATATATATATATATATATATATATATATACAGGAATCCAAAATATGTGAGATTATTTCTAATAATAGAGACCTAAACCACTATACCCCACAAAGCCCCCAAACGATTCTTATTGAGTTTTAAATTCAAAGTTGTCCTTCTCATTGACTGGTTGCCAACTAAGGTTAAAGAGCATAGGCCTACAATTTAACTCATAGTTGGGGTGGAAAAGAGAGGGATTTATACTTTTCCCAAGCTTATTTGTGCGAAAGTGAATGTAACAAACTGGAATTTGAACTTGGTTTGTTGATTTTTTGTTCCAAGCTACTAATCATTACATCACATGTACATATCTCTCCCCTCTCTCCTTCTCTCTCTCTCTCTCTCTCTCTCTCTCTATATATATATATATATATATATATATATATATCTGGTGGACAGCAAATGAGGGTTCAGTAAAATAAAGAGGTGCTCAACTTCTATGGACATATATGTGTCCCCCGAGGCTTGCAGGTGTTTTGCAAACTTTTCGACAGATGGGACATATGGTTGAGCCATTTTCCTCGAGTGGTTGAGGATCAATTGCCACATTCAGTACATTTGGGCAGCAATTTTTCGTTTAAATGATATAAGATCAACAATAGTTTATTTTTTTAATTTATTTTAGACACTTTTCCTGCTTTCCAGTGAAGTTTAAATATAAATTATCCAATGTTTGAGCACTTTCAGCTTTTATAATCCATTATCAAAGAGTTATTATTTTTTGTGCTCATCACTTTTCTCTGTTTTTGTTAATATTGCATTTTCATGTATGTTTTTTTAAATCTTGCCTCTTTATATTTTATAGATGCTGGGTTTGTTTTTATGCTTAATGCTTCTAGTATTTCTCATTGCTTTTTACAGTTTATGTGATATTGTTTTTGTGTTATTGTTTTATATACATAAATATGAATAGAAAGAGTAACAGAAAGAGATGCAGAAAAAGAGAGATTTTTAAATCTTTTACATTCCAATTTTCATAAAAGGTGAAAATTTTTTAATTTGAAACAAAGATCATAAAAAGTACTTGCATTCAGTTGAGGTTTTAAATGATAATATCTCCAGAAATCTGCACCATTTTGAGAATATTTATTGGATTGTTTTAAAAGAAGCATTTAGAAAAAAATAGATAAAAATCAGGTCAAGCAAATTTTGATTAAAAAACTGATATAAATCAGAAGAAGGAGTTCAATGCTGAATAATAAAACATCCTTACTTATATTTTTCATATCAATCAATCAAAGAATAAAAGTCATCTCCACCAACAAAAAGTAAAGTATAAGTTTTTAAATGATTAAACAGAAATCAAGGTTATTTTGCAAGGCTGATTTTATATTTATATCAAGATGAATGATTTTATGTTTGTAAATTGAAAGATATATCAGAACATGTTTATTTCTTTCTGAAAATGACATTCTTGTTTCTACTTGAAACAGAAATCAACTTTACTTTGAAAATAGATTAAATAAAAAATTGCATATTTTTAGGACATAGTTACTGAGATTCAATAAAATATGTAAATTATTCAAGGAAAATAGATGAACTATTACGAATAAGCTATTAAAAATGATGGCAGTGATTAATAAGTTTTCTAATAAATAAAGGAAAACTATACAGATAAAGTGGGAATAAGATATATAAATATTTATATATCAGAATAATTTTATGAAAATCTATGGCAAAGTAGAAAATTTTAATCATGTGATCATTTCCATCCTTTAGGACTTCATCAGACTGAAATGATACTAAGGTTTTAAACTAAAAAATTTTTGTGGTGGTAGTGGTGGGGGAATACAATCTAGACACTTTCATTTAGTTTCTTTTTCTTTAATTTTTTCATCACTTTTGTTATCAAGTATTCCACATTGTGATAACAGAAGATCTTCTGAGAAAGGCCAAAATGCTGTAAGTACCTGGATGTAAATTTACTGCAGATGATCTAGTGATTTAAAAAATGGCCTATACATTAGTTGGCAAAACTATTTCACAGAGAATGCAATAACCAATAAGAATGTTGATACTGAGATATTTTCTTTTGCTCATGCAATATTTACTCTCTTCTGAAGCTAGAGTATTTCTTTGGCCTTGAAAAATGTAGTTTTTGCCAAAGTTGGTCAAGTTTAAAAAATACCAGTTAAATCAACAACTACTTTTTGTAAAAAGAAGCTAAGGAATAACATATTAAAATTCTGTATAAGGAATGATTTCAAGAAAGAAATATAATTTAAAAGTCATAGCAAATAAAGTTTTTAAAAAAGATTGAGTTATATTTGTAACATAGGTCAGTGACATATTATAAACTGAATAAATTATTCCTGCAAAACTAGGAATTTGATAATGTTTGTGATGACAAGTATGGCAAAATTGTTCAGCAGTATCCACTGACTCAAAAATGTTGTAAATGGTCTAGGATGTCACCTACATCAGCATCATTATATCTCCTATAGAGGTAAACAGAGGCAGCAGACAGAGAATCATGGAGGTACAGAATTCATGAGGGTAACATGCAGAAAAATGACAGAAGAGGTAACTCTAAAAAGGCAGCAATTCCACTGGCTCACAGGGTCTCTCCTGCAAAGTGACAAGCTATGTATCTTCCATATAAATCTCATTAACTACAAGAGAGCTTGCAACAGACATAGAAAACACTTCCATATATATGTGTGCGTGTGTGTGTTTAGATGAACTCATTGCTACGGTACCTAGAGTTTTAAAATTTAAGTGTAGTACTAGACTGGTGTTGAGATCTCATCAATTTACAATT